>VWZU01009304.1:27972-38417 GCA_013397095.1 Sterrhoptilus dennistouni | reverse complement strand
GGGGGGGGTGGTCTGTAACTCTACACTGAAAAAAGGGTGTTTGAAGCACAGCAAGGTGCAGAGGTGATGGGCAAGGAAGGAGCCCCCAGCTTGCTCCCATCTGTTCTGTTCACCCCCAGCCTATTTCCCACTGGTTTTGGCAGCCAGCAAAAGTGCCACAGGATGCCGGGGCTCTTTCCAGCTGATGCCGATGCCCCTTGTGGGGATACTTCCCACCAGGGCCTCTGGCCTAATTGAGAGGATGACACCTCTCCTATGACCATGGACCATTGGATGGGATAGCAGCAGTGGGTTTTGCTCTCCTTGCACCCACAGCCCACCCTGGGCTCATCTCCACCGTGCCCTTAAACCACCTTGCCCTACAATTTTGGCTGCTGGATGGTGCCTCAGTTTCCCCTCCAAAAAGCAAATGTTAACACTTGCAGTTCCCACCTTGCCACCTCCCCAGCCAGCAGGACCTTGCTGGCAGAGAGGAGGGATTCACGTGCCACCAGGCTGGATTTACTTTGAGCCCTTTATATTCCTTTCACAGCTTCTCATTTCAGAGATCTGAATTGCAGATGTTGCTGCTCCTCGTATTTGGAGAGAGACAAAAACGGAAGGAAAAAGGTTAAGCAGCTCTGTGAGTCACTCCAGTACACAACCTACTGTTGATTTAGAAACCTACCTCGGCTGTAAATACAGAATAAGCTTCTCTGAAGTGTTTAACCTCTCATATTCTGGCCAGAAAAACTAATAAATGAGAGCAAAACATCCCTCCTGAGTCACAGAAGCAACAAAGCTGGAAAAACCTGCCATAGGGTCAGCACTGAGAATAAAGTGACCCAAAACAAGTGACCTAAGGAGGGAAGAGAAAAATAAAAATGTGGTATTAGTGGGGCAGATAATGAAGAGAGAAGGCTGTGCTGCTCTCTGGGATCTGCTCGAGGCAGCAAAGGCAGGTAATAACTTCCCAAAGAAGCAGAGAGAGGCTGTGCCATGAATAAAATAAAATACAGCTCAAACCAATAGCGGGACTCTGGTTCCACAGGCACCCACGTGGTGCACCCAGACTCTCCTTGGAGTTGCACAGGCTCATTTCATCCATCATGATCCCAAATCATTTATGCACAGGCTGCTTTTTTGGGGCTTTTGGGAAGCAAAGGCCACCTCAGCCTAACTGGGGAAAGGCTGGGAGAAGTATTGCAAACAGGAGAGTTGGCTTTGCTACAGGTCTTGCCATGCATCAGTGCCAGGGCAGTTCTGGAGAGGGCAGGCTGTGCGTGGAAACGTCCTGATATCAGTTTTGGAAACGTTCTAATTCCAGCTTTGGAAAGTCCTGTGAGTTTTGGAAGGCAGCTGAACCATCCAATCCCCCCGCCCCCCAGTTCAAATATCTTGTTGAATCATCTTTTGTCTTCAAAGCAGAGGGTGTAGCAGCGGAAGGAGAGCTTTCCCTGGGATTTGAGGCACTGAGTGGGAGTTGAGAGAAAGGCAAGCATCTGCTGATCTCAGGGTACCACCAGGAGAATTCTGCACCAGGATCCTGAGGAGGTCACTTGGGCTGGAGCCATCCCAAGGCCTCCAGTTCGAGAAGGATCTTGCAAAGTGACCAAGGGGGGCTGGAGAGCCCCAACAACCCCAATGATGTGGGGAAAGCTGATGAGCAAGCAATTCCAGCATAAATCAGGCTCACATTAAATATTTAGGCGTGATTTAAGTCAGCAGAGCTGTGGTTCACAAACCACCAGAGGTTTTTGTTGGGATGGGGATGCTTTAATAAAAATAAAAGTCACTGCTCTGGTCAGCACACAGATGTAAAACTCAGGGCAGGAAAAACTGCCTGAGTAGTGCTGATGGATAATTCAGGCCCAAATACTTCTTGGAGTAATTTTCCTCAAGTTCCTCTCCATTCCAAGGCAATTTCCAGCCCTAATCAGACACGAACTGAGACAGGATTCCAGAAAATGTACTTTAAGCTCTTTTTTTGCCAGTTTAGAACTCAAAGATTATGTGCTCAAGCCTTTCTACTTAAAAGCCAAAGGCTGGAAATTTACCCTATTAAAAATACTACATTAACTGATTAATTAAGTTAATAATCTGTTGGGGTTGATGATGAGCAGACTGAAGCCGAAGAAATTTTGGGCCCCTCCAGAGCTGGCAGTTTTTTGAAAGACACCAAGTTTTCTTGATCTTTTTGAGAATTCTATCCTAAACTCATATCCAACAACCTTTATCATTTAGTTACTTTTTGGGTCTCTTGGAAAAACTAAAATCCCCAACACACAAGATCAGCATCAGTACGGATGAAGCAGCCCTGTCAAGTTTGGAATACACTGCTCAATCCCTGGTGATGGCACAAGTTGGTTCAGAGCTGTCCCCATATGTCCTGGGCTGTCTCCATGTCTGGTCCTTGGACTAGGCCTCAGCTCCTTTTCCTGGGAAGGAAAATTCCACAGGTATTCACTTGCTCAGCCCACAAGATGACTTGGCTGGATCTCATCAGGGGTCCAGGCAGTGAGTCCCCAAAAATTAAGCCCTTCATGCCCAGCCCGTGCACACAGGATGATCTTGGTATCCATGGAAAAGGGGGCCTGATCCCCTCAGAACAGATACAAATCACCAATTCCTGCAGTCAGGGCCTGGCTTACGTAACCAGGCACTGGAAGGAATAAACTCAAAGATCTTTAAGGTCCCTTCCAACCCAAACCAATCCATGATTAATGGAGCAGAGATGGAAATCATTTGGATGGTGCAACACTGGAGAAGTCCAAGAGCCTTGTCCACTGGACTTAAGGCCATCCCAAAAGCAGAGGTGGAAGCCAAGTGAGGAGATGGGAGCAGAATGGGGATATCTCTGCAAGGAAAAGCAATGCCAACAGTTCTCCTTAAGTCTCTGGAGCTGGTACAGTCCTACCAGCCTCCTTATTCCAGCCCTACCTTGTTGGGGAGAGCATGCAAACACTTGGAAGGGAAGGAAGAAAGCATTTAGTAAGTCTGAAATAATTTTTTACAAATTCATTAGCTATTATTTCAGCTGGGTGACCTCCTGAAGGGACTTTCTAGAGGGCCAGATTATGCAGTCAACTGAAAATATAAGTAAGTATGGAGAGGGCAGAGATCACTTTGTTCAGCCAAACCGTGTGGGATGTCAGGTTAAGTTTCCCATTGGGTGCATCCGTGGACTTCCAGGAGGGAAGTGTGGCCCAGCATTTGCATTTCTTCGGCCAACTTCGGGGAAGATTGTCTCATTTATTGGTGTTGATTTCAATCACTGCTGCTTTTAGGGAGCCTTTAATCTGAATGTCTGTGTATACATTCATACCGATATTTGCTGTGTTCGGGGCGAAATGTGCAGTGCACGTACAGATACAGGTCTTCCCCATTCCTGGAAGTGTCTAAGGCCAGGTTGGATGGGGCTTGGAGCAGCCTGGGATAGCAGAGTGTCCCTCCCCGTGGCAGGGAGTAGAACAAGATGAGGATTAAGGTCCCTTCCAGCCCAAATCATTCTGTGATTTTATGGTATGATGAGGCCCATCTGTGCCTGTGTAAGAACAGCAACTAGAAATTTCAAGAGTAAACAAAAGTATTTTTATCAGGTAAAAAGCACACAGAGGAGCGAAAAGTTCTTAAATTAAGTCACCTCAGACATCCTTCACACCGAGATATTTAACCGAATCTGGGATCACAGATGATTCTGTGTGTTGTACATGAACACATTTCTCTAGACAAAGACAGAGTCAAGCTTCCCTATTCTCTCCCTGCATTCAGTCTGATTCCCTAACAAGCCTCTAAACCCTCATTTCAGTCATCAAATGTAACACCCAGCCTCCCTCCCTTCACAAATATCACATGCTGGTTTAACCTGGAGAATACAAAACTTAAATGTCTTGTATTGCAAATAAAAACCGTGTGTAAAACTCGTTGTACAGAGCAGAAAAGCTGTTCAGCATCAACCAGAGATTCCCTTCACCCCTGGAAACATCCAAGGCCAGCTTGGATGGGGCTTGGAACAGCCTGGTCGAGAGGAAGGTGTCGGATCAAACGACCTTTAGAGGTCCCTCCCAACCCAAACCATTTTGAGATTACCTGGGCTGCAACCCGAGCAAGAGAAGCCCATCAGCAACTTCCGAGCAAGCCCCTGACTTCCAGGAGCACCAATTCGGCTCAGCTCTGCCCATTGTGGGACCCAGGGAGGAGCAGCACTGCCAAAATCCGAGCAGGGAGCCTTTGTTAGGAGCAGATGCTGCGGAGAGCTCCTCCAGCTCGCCCCTAGAGCAGGGATTGCATCAGTGCCACAGGTTATTATCCCAGCGGGAACCTCGCAGGGGTCACTCGCCGAGGTTCAAACAAGTCCAGCTTTTGCAGCTGGCAAACCTAAACAAGACCAGCCAGCTGCTGCCGAGCTGAGTCAGCCACACTCACTCGCCTGAAAGCGTCCACTTAACCCGTTCGTTTAATCACCCAAACCCCAAAAATCTGACAACTGCAGACAGGAAAACACACATCTGCCTTTCTGCAGCATGACAGGCTGGAAAAGACCGTGGAAACTGATTTTCCAGGGCTTTTTTTTCCTAGGCTGCTGAGTGCACGCCACTCACAAATCATGTTCCTGGGAGTGGCTGGCTAGGCTGCTCTGAGTCAGCAGAGCATGTGCTAAACCCCAGCCCGGCCAGCGGGGCGAGCAGCACGCATTTAAATATTAAACTTGTGATTATATCCTCCGCTAAACGCAGGCAAGCTGACTCGTTTGCTCCTCCAGCAGAGAGATTTCATGTCTCTGCATGCTTCTTCCTCCGACTATTTGAACTTGCTGGAGCGGGGCTGTTTGTTCCCCTCTGAAAAACAGCAGCAAGGGAAGTGATAACTTTGTTTCACCTCTCATGGAGCCATAAAATCCAAAAGTCCGATGAAAAGGTGACATAGGAGCTGTGAGGGGGATAATTTATTGATAGGAAAGGAACATGGGGCAGCGGTGCAGACAGCAAGAAGAATAAAACAAGATTTTAGAAATCATGAGCCAGTAATTGCATGGGAAATTAAAGCCCTCAGGGTGTTCATCTATGGCACTGGAGGCTTTTGGAGCAGAGCAGAGGGTTGGGAAGCTCCTGGCGCTATCCAGCTGGAAACTGAAGAGGTTGTGAGTAAGATCTGGCTCCCTGTCCTGCTCCCCGTGGTTTGTCTGCCCAGCACGATCCGCAGAGCAATTTCAGGGAAGCCCATAAAGCAGCTGGTCAGCCCCACGCCGAGTTCGAGGCAGTGATGCTGCTCCTGGGTGTCTTGGAAAAATGATTCATGGATGCTCAGAACCCGGATGGGGACCGGGGGTTAGCACTGACCACGCTGCTGGAGGAGGTTGGCAGCATCCAAACCCACAGAAATAAAAATAAAATATTCCCACCCTGACCAGCCTCCAGGGAGATTCACAGACACTCATCTATTGCCTGCATCAAGTCCAAACCCTGGCCCTGCACAAGAGACCCCAAGGAGTTGGGCACCCCCAGGAAGCCCTTGGAAAGAGGCTGGCAAGGAGAGGAGGAGGAAGAGGAAACAGAGAGGTAGAGCTGATTATGAATACCAGGGCAGGGAATGGGCTCAGCACCTTAGAGGGCTGGGGCTGAAATCCAGAGGGCTTGGTTTAAGGAGCCTAGTTTAAAAGTTTTAAACCTGGTTTAAACGGGATGTTCTGTGCTTTTAGCATGGGCAAAGCCATCTGCATGGAAGGCAGCAGCTGTAAAGTTTGGGAAAACAACTGTACTGTGTGGAATTTGCATTAAAGGCTGGAAGAAACGTGGGACTGAGGAGTGATGTTAGATCCAGGGTGGATTTTGTGCTATGCTGATGTAACTGCCAGGCCAAGGAAAAGGGAGAGAAAGAACCTTGGGGCAGGAGGAGATAAGGAATGCAGAGGAAGCCAGGTCTATCACACCTATTCAGATTCCAAGTCACTGTCGCCATTCCCAGGGTGCCAATCCCAATGACTCACCTCAGCCCCACAAAATCCAGAGTAGCTCACTTCATGCCAAGGACTCCTTCCTCCCCCCTGAAGGATTGTCATATAAAAATACAGCTCCTTCTTCACGAGGGCAACACCCTCTAACCCCAGGTATTTTAAAGAGTTGAGCGATTCTTGCCATAAACAAAAAGATCAGAGGGCCTTTATTGACTGCAGCAGGGTTAAGCCGGTTTATTCCAAGTGAGAATTTGGCCCCTTGACTTCAAGGAAGCTGTGCTGATTAATCCCAGATGGAGACCTGGCTGGATACAATCCCTTACCAACGTCCTGGGAGTGAATCACCTCCATTGCTCAGAGCTGGGGTGGTTATCAAGGAACAAGGAACAGCACCTGCCATGTGGGAAATTGAAGATGGGGACAGGGAATTGGGACTGAGGAATTCAGGGACCTTCAGGGTATGCCTTATAGTGGGGAGAAGATGCCAGAGTAGCATCCTTTCTCCTGCAGGGAATGTCATCTGGGATGGTAGTCCAAAACCTGGGCATTGAGCACAGTGGGCAAAGATATGGGGAATCTTCCTGGCTTCTTCCCACTGAGGGCTTTTTGTGGTGCTCTGTGAGGATCCATGAGTACAAAAGCAGGATTAAATCCATCCATGCCTCAGGGAAGCTGCTCCAGCATCTCTGGCAGTTTTGAGAAGCAAACACAGCATCATTCCTTCTCCAAATGCCAAGAAAAAGGATCTTTTTTCAGCAATCATCTCCAAGGCTAACTCAGGGCAGGCAAGATTTTGCTTCCCAGAGTTGTAGGCACAAGTGCCATACTTTTTGAAGTAAAAACTAAAATCCTTTACATGTGTGCCCATGGGGAGATGGCAAAACTGTGGATAAACACCAGAATACACCAGTTTTAAGGTGGGTGTTGATGGGGTTTTGGGTCTGAAATGCAGAGGGGGTGGTACCTCCCCCACCAGGTCACTCATGCAGGGTGTTAAAAACTTACAGCTAGGGAATGCCTAGTGTCTCTCCCGATATTTCCCCTCAGGGTCTCTGCCTCAAATTTGCATCCTGCAGGCCAGGGGGACTCTGAGGGCTCGGCTTTGCGTGCGGAGGAGACTCCTCGGAAGAGGGAAATGCCTGGGCTCGCAATTCCCTCGCTCCAGCCCAGCCTTCCAAGCCGTGTTTGTGAGGGCCAGCATCTGGAGCAGGGTGGGAGCCGAGGATTGATAGGCAGCAGCACACATACAGCTGTGCACATCTGGCCCACAGGTGTCTCAGCTGCTATTTGTCAGGGACATGAAAAAGCACCCCGAGTTCCCGGGGCAGTTGTACCTGTCCCATAGATTATTCCCAGAAGCCTGCGGAATTCTGTGGATTTTATGTCTCTGCTTTTTAGTGGGTGGCCCAAATATATTTTTTCTTTTGTTTTGTTTTTCTGTTATTATTTTATTTGAAAGAAGGAGNGGGTGTTGTTATTAATTCCACTGGCATTAATCCACAGAGCTGAGTCAGTCATAATGGATGATTGTCATCCTTCCCCTGATTTACTCCTAGGAGCAGAGGTTATTACAGAGCCTTTGTGCTGCACTGATGAAAAAAACTGAGGCTGCTCCTTCTTGTGCTCAGCCGCAGGTACAGCCAGACTCGCATCCAAAATATTTAATCTATGCAAAGACAGGTAAAGTGGGGAAATGAGTAGGAAAAAACTCCTCTGTGGGGTAGGAAAATCCCAGAGCAAGCATCCCGCGGGGATGCTGCTGCCAAGGTTTGGGAACTGCAGCTGCACACAGGAAAACTGTGAGAGCAGCGGAGCTGCTAGCTGAGCGGGCCAGACCAACAGAGTTCCCTTGGAAAAAGAAGAAAGCCACAGATGTATATGTTTATTTTTAGAGAAGGTGTCTTTCCTAGAATTTGTATTATTTTGGCAGGAGCACTGAGTGGAAGGAGGGAAGGCTTCCCTTTGGCCAATAATATCTGCTCTCCTAAAACGGGGTGGAGGCAGGAGCGTGTTCTCACAGCCCAGTTCATATCTCAGTTGTGTTTATGCCTGCAGAGGCAGACAGGGACCAGAGACCATGTCCCAGTGACTGCCAGCTTTGTCCTAAATTAAATTAAATTAAATTCCCTCTCAGGCTGTGAGCTGTGTCTGTGCAGGGTGGGATCTGTCATTGTGAGCATCTCAGCAGAAGTGGATGGGCCACCTGTGGCAACTCCAGCCCTCTTCTCTGATTTCCACCCATTCCCACTGCTTTGGGCCCATTTTAGGTGTGCATTTCAGGCAGTGCTGACCCAGAATTGCCAGTGCTGTTGGCAGCTGGAGCCCATCTGGATCCGAGAAGGCTGTAGGATGTGGGGCTCAGGAGGCAGAGGAAGGTGGGATGTTGCTGCTCCCTCCCTTGGTGTGAGCCTCAGAGTCGATTTCTAGGGACACAGCTGTGTCTGTGCAAGCTCTCCTCCCCAGCCCTGGGTATTTCTCTGGAGCTGCACTAGGAGAACACCTCATTCCCTGCCTTTCCCCAGCTTTGTTCCACACCTTTCTCCTGTGCCTTGTGTGGGGGAGTGGATTTGAGCCAAAGAAAGTGATGATGAGCTCTGCTAGCCAGGAGGGCAGGTGAGGGCTACCTCCTGCCCCTCTTTGCCCCCAGCTCTGGCTTGGGAGATGCCACTGGTGTCCCTGAGTGCTTGTTCCTCTGAGCCACCCACGAGGCATCCGGGCAGCCAAGCAGCTCCAATGCTTCTCCCAAACTACTCCCAAACACCAGGGCAGCAGCACTGCTTTTCCCTGCTCCCACTGCTCGTTAGTGGCTTCTACCCCTCAGCAATTCCAAGCTGCCATTCCAGCGATGTGCTGCCATGATTTTAACAAGGGGCTCCCACAAACCTGCCTCCTCCTTCTCCAGCTGCCACCAGCCCTGCTCGGCCTGTGGAGGAGTGCAGGACTGGGGAAAATGTGCTTTTGCTGTTTAAAGTGATCTCTTTTTTTTTCTTTTTTTTTTTTTCTTTTTCTTTTTTTTTTCATTCTTTCCTGTGTTGGTTTAAAGCTGGTTTTATATTTGTTTGAATTTTCTGGCAAGGAAGGAACACAGCACCTTGGGGCAAACATTCCTGACATCTCGAATTTTGCTGCAGGGAGGCAGAACCTAACAGAGCAACTCTGAGACCAACTCTGAGCATCTCAGCAGCAAGATGCTTCAGCTTTCAGCATTCCCTTCTCCTCCCTGTGGTGAGCACAGCTCCACAGGACTCATTTTAGCTGGGCTACTATCTGAAATGTTGAAGAATTGGCTCTTTCTAGGTGTTTTGGGCTTCAAAGGACAAGTTTTTCTACTGGAAATTGTTCAGCCCACAGGCAGAGGCCATCAAATTTCTCTCCTTGGTGAGGATCCCTCTCTTCTTCTGAAGGGGTTCTTTCCTTTCAAGGCCAGGTTGGATGGGGCTTGGAGCAACCTGGGATAGAGGAAGGTGTCCCTACCCATGGCAGAGCATGGAACTAGATGAGCTTTAAGATCCCTTCCAACCCAAACCATTCTGGGATTTTGTGGACACCAATAACCCTTTCTGCAGCTGTGTGAGGTAAAAAAAACCCCATTTAAAGCAAAATTACGGAGTAATTTCCGGCAATATGTGAGAGGAGCACTCACAACTGGAGCTTTTTGTCCAGTCCCCAGCCTCATGGCCATGCTCCATCCTGCTCCAATGGCTGGGAGCAGACCCAAGCGGAAAGGACCAGGGCTGTCTATTTGGCTTCTTCTTGTGGCATCATCTCTTTAGGATCCTCCATTTTCCCTGGAAAGCAAGGTGTCAGCAAACCATGGGCCTTCCTCAGTGATGCACGCGAGGGTCTGGAGAGGGAGAAACAGCCTCAGGGGGAGGAGAAAAGGCTTCAATATCCATTTCCTCATCCCACATAACCATCAAACTGCTCCTGATAACAAACTGGGGAGCTGTAGGATACAGGGAACATGTTTCACCTCCAACCAGTCACAGGCAGATGAATCCCCCAAGCTCTGAAAAGGCTGGGGTGAACCAGAGAGAGGCTTCTCCCTGGCTGAGGAGGCATCCGAAGGGGGCCCCGCAGCTCAGGAATGAACCTCTGCCAGGGTTGTATTTTGAGACAGTTTCCTAGTTGTAAGATGCACAGAATTGTGGCTTTCCCTTCATCTGGGAGACTTCAAGAGCAGATGGTTGATAAGGGTTTGTAGCAGCAGAGGCAGCACAGCCCGAGCCAGGGGATCTGGTTTCAGTCTGTCCCTACCCCCGGCATTAGATCTGATTCTGGCCCTCTCTCCACCCCCTCGCATGGACACAATTATCTGAATTCCTTTCTCCACTGCTTCCTCCCCTCTGAAGCCTTGCAGCCTGGTCCTACTGCCTTTTCCAGGGCTGCCTCCTTTCCTGGTTCATGGAAATCAAGGGATTTCTGCTGGGTTTATCCTTTCCTGGCAACACCCCAGAAAATCAAGGGAATTCTGCTGTTTTAAGGTGGTGGTTTTTTGGTTTTGTTTTTTCTG
>VWZU01009304.1:10559-27925 GCA_013397095.1 Sterrhoptilus dennistouni | reverse complement strand
TTTTTGGGGGGGGGGGTGTTTTTTTGTTTTTTGTAGTTTTTTTGCATCATCCAAATCAAGAAAAGGTTTTACATTTAGACAAGGACAGGCTTAAATTGAAACAAGTTTATATTTAAATTAAACAAGTTTAAATTTAAACTAATTTGAGCAATTTAAATTTAAACAAGGCCAGATTGGATGGGATTCTGAGCAACCTGGTCGGATGGAAGGTGTCCCTGCCCATGGAATGGGATGAGCTCTAAGGTCCCTTCCAGCCCAAACCACTCTGTGAAGTGGCTAACCATCAATTTTGGCTCCAGGCACAGCTGAGAACTCCATGAAATAATTTGGGAACATCCCTTCAGCGGTGATCCTCCCAGTCATGGGGATGCCATCAGCAATTTTGGAGCACGGCTGGTTCCCAGTCTCCCCATACCCTGAAACAGCTGGGCCATTTGTTTGCCTGGAAAACAAAAACCATGGCAAGAAAGAAGAATCACCATTGAGCATGGAAAATTTTCAGCTCAAGCAGAAAAAGTTTCAGGAGGTTTTTTGAGTGGATCACACCCCATGGGGTGCTGGGAGGCAAAGTATCCAAACCTGACTCAGGATGTTTTGATTAATCTGTGCCATAGGGCTTTTTAGAGGAGTTATTCCCAAAACAGCTGGGAATGATGGCTCCTGAGCTCAGGAATGGGATTTTATGATTTTCTAAAGCAGGAGCATCTTTTTTTGTGCTGTAACCCAGCATGGCTTGAAGTTACTGGTGGGGCTATTCCAGAATAATTTTTTTACACTAAAAAGAGGAGAAATGCAGTGAGGAAGAAAATTCCTCACAGAGAGTATGGTGAGGCCCTGGCACAGGGTGCCCAGAGAAGCTGTGGCTGTCCCTGGATCCCTGGAAGTGTTTAAGGATGGGGCTTGGAGCAACCTGGGATAGTGGAAGGTGTCCCTGCCCATGGCAGGGGTGGAACAGGATGAACTTTATGACCCCTCCCAACCCAAACCACTCCCAAATTCATTCTATGAACGCCACATTTTCCTCACCTTGATGTGTTTGCTCTGTCCCATCTTGTTCAGGCCTCACCTCCAAGAAGAAGCAACTCCACCAGGTATTTCTCCTTCCCCATTCACCCGAAAATGTACCTGGGCTATAGGGCAAGAAAACAAAAAAGGCCCTGGGGACAGAGCCTTTTTTCTACACTCTCAACTTTAAAAGAAATTGGAAAAGCTACCTTTAAATACAAAGCAAAACAAAAACCCCCAAACCCAAACAAAACAGATAAACCCACCAAAACAAAAGCAAAAAATCCCCAAAAAACCCAACAGTTTTCCTGCATTTCACATTTAATTTGCACTCTCGGCCATGTCATGGAAATGATTTCAATCCTTTTGTAACCAAATCCACCCCTATCCCATATAAGCAAAGGCCTTGGGGGACCTGTTGCAAAATTTCCTGCAACCAGGGCCTTGCTCTTGCTGCCACCTTCCATCAGGCCAGCAGCTCTCTGCTCCTGTGATATCCATGGGGAATGCTCCTGGTGGGGCAGAGAAATGCTTCCAAAGCAGGGAAGAATGGACCAGCAAGGCCTCAGACAGAGAAAGCTGCGCTGGGCCTGCACTGGGGCAGCACATCATAGCTGTGATCTGTGTTAGCTTAGAGAAATGCTTGGAAATCCTCCAGAAATCCCAGGAGAAAGCAGTTCCTACTCCTGGAGGTGTGCAAGGCCAGAGGTTTTGGGGGCATTCTCCCTCTTCCTCAGCCCTTCCTTCCCCCTTCAGTACCTGAAGTGCACGAGCAGGGGCCAGGTCACTGACATGAGGAACACAAGCTGGATTCAGAATCTGATCTTAGTCTGATTTCAGAGTCTGATTTCACAGAATCACAGCACGGTTTAGGTTGAAAAGCACCTCAAAGCCAATCCAGTTTGTGGAACTAGCATGAGGTGGAATTTGGCAGAGCCATTCCAGAGCTCTGGGAAATCTACACTCCACAGGGCAGGCCATCACCATCGCCTCACCATAATAGGGAAGAAAATCAGCCCATTAGCATAGAACTGCTGTGAAATTCCCAGTTCTCCAGCTGGAGCTGGAAACCAGAAAGAACCAGTGGGAAGAAGAGGCCTCAGGGCAGCAGCAGCAGCCAGAGCAGGGTGTCTCAGCCAGGCTTAAAGATGTCAGCTCTGCCCTGGGAGCAGCTTTGTGCTGAGCTCTCTGCTCTTGGGTGGGATTTTAAAAAATCCCTGGAACGAGACCAGCTTTTTATCTGGTTTTACCTCATTTTCATGTCACCCACATTCAGAGAAGAGCAGGGCATGGCAAAACCTTGTGTGACCATCCTCCACCCTTTTCTTCTGCTCACTGGGGGGAAAAAAATCAGCAAATTGCTCCGTGGTATATTCCTCCTTCCTGGATTTTATTTTCCTTTCCTGGAGCCCTCCCTGGATGGGGAAAGGGTCAGCCTGTCATCTGTCAGACGTGGGCATCCCCAAACCACCAGGAGAGGTGGAGCTTTCCTAAGTGGTCCTGGGCAGCCTGACAAGTCCCCAAGCTCGTCTGCAGAATGTGGTTGTAATTAGATAATTAATAACTTGGAGAGGGAAAGGAAAGGAAATCAGCTAAATGGAAGCTTTCCTCGGTGGGAGGAAATAATTATATCTGCTTTTTGATATCTGAGCTGAGGTGGCTTTGCTGAAGGCAGGAACAGCACCTTGCCTGCAAAGCCATCCCTGCCCCAGGCAGGATGGGGGATCCTGTGGGCACTGCTGGGTCATGGAGTTTGTTCCACAAAATTCACCCTGTTCCTGGAAGTGTTCCACGCCAGGTTGGAGCAACCTGAGATAGTGGAAGGTGTTCCTGCCCATGGCAGGGGGGAGGAATGAGATGGGCTTTAAGGTCCTTTCCAACACAAACGATTCTGGGGTTCAGTGATGTTTTGAGGGCTACGTTGCTTCTGCCTATGGATTTACCATTTTAAACTCCAGTGCAAACCAGGCTGTGACATTACCAGACTCTGAATTTAATCTGTCTATCCAAAAGTCTAAGGAACTGTGCTCCTGGCACACTGGATCTTGCCCAGTGCCTGGATTAACTCCACAGGGCAGGATTCAACATATGGTGATGAGCCACAGCGTGGATTTGTAGGGAAAAAGCTCTTTCCTACACAATCTATCTCAGAAAGATGTCCTGCATTCGGTGTATTTATCTTTTTATCTTTTCTTTTTTTTTCCTTCTCTCCAGACTGTCCAGTGTCTGCAACTGAAGTGGAATTGGGATATATTCAAGTTTGTAGCTTCTGAAACCTTAAAAACCTCAAGCAAACTGGTCCAAAAGACCCCTCTTGACCTCCCTCGCTCTGAATTCTTGTGGAGCATTTTAGACTAAGCAGCAAAACAGCACCGAAGAGAAGGGGCTGAGACTTTGCAACATCTCTCCTCAAAATGACTGACCAAAGAGAGAAGGAGAAGCAACATTCCTGGTTGTTCATTGTTGTTGGGATTTTGTGTCTGTCTGTCTGTGTGTTTGGTGTTTTATCACTTTTTTTTTCTGGAAACAATCTTAATTCAGGAACACATTTATGAGGCATCTTTGGGTTCAAGTTTTACTTCCCCTTAACCGTATTCTTCTTTTTTTTTTTTTTAAATTCCAAACTTGATTTCTTGTACAGTCATGGCAAAACTGGACCAAGGGTCTCAGCAAAAATAGGAAAAGAAGGAAAAAAGCCCACCATGCCCCCAGCTCCCTGCATGATTTGTTTCAAGTACAGCCTGGATTACAGACTGCCCTCCACACTCTGCCACCTCTCCCTTATTGCTCCATGATTTGCTACCGCTCATCCCCTTCCTCCTTTTTTTGTATTTTTTTTTAATTTAGTTTTGTTTTGTTTTCATTTTCTGTTCTAGTGTATATGTTGCTTATTTGTTTTATTTATTGAGATATTTTTAACGAGCTAAGACACTGCAGTGTCGCTGTGTATACTGCTTCTCTTGCCAGTAAAAATAAAGATGTCATGCAGCTACTGGGGGTTTGTTCTTGACTCCACAGCCCCCAGCAGAGGCCGAGACTCTTCCTTGCACCCCACAATGTTTTGACACTCAGAAATTTGGATAAAAACTATATCCCAGGGTGGGATTTGAGGTGATGGGGATCAGAGGGTGTGAACATCACATGTCCAGGCTGATGTCTGCAGGATGATTTGCTTGGAATGGGCCTTAAAACCCAACACTTTCCACTAGACCAGGATCTGGAAACATGGGGCTAAATTATCTCAAATGACCTTTTCTCCCCATCAGCTATGGGAAGAAGAAGAAAAAAAAACAAAACAAAATCTCCCTGCTGTGGTGTCTAGGGCCATTAAAAAATAAATCATGTGATTCCATCCAAACCAGCTTTGAGGGAAAACATTTTAAGATGCCAAATCACGGGTCTCTCTGTGTGTGCATCCAGATGCATTAATTCCCTGATAGGTTGTCGAGCCCCAATGTCAAGTGTTTATTTTAAAACAAGCCTGGTTATGTGGAGGAAAATTCATCACATCCATTAGAAGCTCTTACTTAAAAGTAAATGACATCTCAGTCTGGGCTCTGGGTACCAGCAGAGCCAAAACCACCATTTTAAGAAGGTGAATTTAACAGCTGTCAGACAATGCAGCACATGGAATGACTTTCCCCCCTCTGAGGAATGTGTGGGGTTTTGCATCAGTTACTGCAATTTTGGGAACTTCTGACGGTGCTCCAGGTTGTGATTTCAGCACAAGAAGTGACATTTTTCCAAGCACAGGCACCGAAATCCAAATCCAGCTTTTCTGACGGCTTGACCGGGAGCCTGTGGTCCTGCTCTGCTGTGCCATGAGGTGCCCAGGAGCAGGAGCACACGGCTGGATTCTCCCAAGGATCTGTGTCATGTGTCTTCCCTGCTGCTGCAGAAGCTCAGGGCTGCTCCCCCCATGCTCCAGTACCATGGATTGAAGGATCTATCTCAGTAGATCAAAGGCTTTGACCTCTCCCTGCAGCTCTAAACAAAAATCAATGCTCACAAGCACCTTTGGAACCTCTTCCATGAATTCTGGGGGTTAGCCAAGGCTCCTGTGGGTGTATGGCCTTGGAGAGGTAAATCTGAAGCCTGGAATTAGGATACAACATTTGTTTTCGGGCAGAAAAAGGAATAACTGTTCAAATGGTCGGGAGAGAGACATGCTGTGGGGTACAGATGGGTGCATTCAACTCCTGAGGAGAGAACTGAGGCCATAAAATGCTCCAAAAAGTTTAGGAGCTGTGAACTCTCTGGGGGACAGGTTTTTAACAGCAAACAGATCTGACTCCTTGAAGAGGGAGGCAGACAATTCCATCAGCTGCTGGAAAGGCTTTTTTGTGCTTGGAGTTCGTGTGGTGTGAGCTAGGAAATCCAGACCCCAAACTGAAGCTGTGTCCTCGTGGCCAGCACATGGATGTATTTATATTTTCTTTTTTATACATGTGAATCTTTTTTGATGGTATTTATCACCCCTAATTCCCAAGGGGATTGAAACTGTCCTTCCCAATCCCACCTTTGATGCCACAATGCCCTGTGAGAGATTAAGGGATGTCACCAAGGGCAGGGACAGGGTGGCTCGTGCAGAAGAGGATGAAAGCAAGAAATCCCTAAAAGCAGGAGGATCAGATGGGTCCCAACAATGGGATTTCTCTTCCATGGCAGCACACATTCCCACGTGGAGCCTGGCTAAATATTGGTCCTGGGTTGCTTGGTATCTGTGGACATGAAAGGCTACAAAAAACCCCACAAACCAGTACAAACTATTCCAGCAAACCACAAAGCAAAATATCCACTGGAAAGAAGCCAAGCACTGAGGCGAGGATGTAAAACACACTTGATTTGGTTTTTTTTTTTTTTTAATAATTTTTTACTCAATCCCAGCTCAGCTTAGCACCTCCAACCCCTCTATTTTTAAAAGGCTGGAAAAAAAAGTTTTTGCTTTTTTAGCCAAAGTCTGCATGAAAAAATAATAACTGTAAAAAAACCCCAAACAAATCCAACCCCCAAGTCTCACCCCTTGGGATGTCTGTTCTCCCTGGCTACCCCCAAGGCCACCCTGTTTCCACACAACCAAGGAGTGCTGACAGCAGGGAGGGATGGGGAAAGGGGGGAGCCCTGAGGATTTTTCCCAGGGATCCCTGTAAACTTGGAAGCACTGGTTTGGCTGGGACCACCCAGGCACCATTTCTGGGATGGCAAATCCAGCCCCCCCTAGCAGGGTGACAGCAAAGAGAGGTCAGTGCCACCTCAGCACTGGGATCTTGGCTGGGGGAACCTGCATCCCACACAAACCTGGGAGAGGAGGGAGCCTGTGAGCCAGGGGAGGACCCACAAGCAGCTGCATGCTCAGGACCAGGATAAATCCTCTGTTTCCTGCTGTTGGGAAGTGCGGTGACAAAGGGACCTAAATCAGGGTTAGGTTCAGTTAAGATAAAAACTGAAATCAGACGTGATGTGAAAGTAACTCACCAGTCCTGGAGGGATTCAAATCCTGCTTTTGGGGACAGGAATTAGTGGTGGGCTTGGTAGTGCTGGGGGAAGGGTTGGACTCTGCTCTTAGAGGGCTTGTCCAGCCTAAAGGATTCTGTGATAATTCAGGCAGACAAAACCGGCTCCAGCAGCAGATGGATGTCTTGGGAAGCAATGGAAAGCAAAAGGAGAGGACAGTCCCAGCAGGAGGCACAGCCCATCCTTTGTCACTCAGACACGATTCCTTTGCTTTACCATTAAAAATCATGCATTTATGTCTCATCTTGAAACCTTTCTCCCACTTGCAGCACCAAAGCTGGGCAAAAGCTGCTCACCTAAACCACAAAAAGAAGCAAACACCACAGACTGAGGCCCTGGCAGAGAAACTGTGGCTGGAATCCCTGGAAGTGTCCCAGGCCAGGTCAGACGGGCCTTGGAGCACCCTGGGATAGTGGAAGGTGTCCCTGCCCGTGGCAGGGGGTGGGATGAGGTGATCTTCAACCACCCTTCCAACCCAAGCCATTACATTATCGCCAGCCTTTGCCCATGTTTTAACTGAATAATTCCAGGTTTTTCAGCTGCATCTTGATGCTCTTTGTGATTTTGATGCCATTCCCCTCGCCTTTGTAGTCTCAGGATTTGTTTGGAGCATGGTAAAGTGCACTCATCCCTTTTATGATTTCCTGTCCTGTTTTGGAGCCCTGCACTGAAAGACTTTAGTTGCCTCCTAAATCTTTTTCCAGAACTCTCCTGTCACTTTAAATATGGGCCAGCATTTTGTTAGCTTCAAGACTTTGAAATAGTATCAAAGTAAACCTCAAAGGAAAATAGTGCAGTAAAGGGGAAGGTTGAGGCTTAATTCATATTTAAGTAAAGATCCTTCACTTCAGCTTGGGTTACTGTGTAAAATGACTGGGAGCAAATGGACTTTTAAAGGCCTTATTCCCCCCAAGGGTGTATTTTTAAATGATCAGGAAGTGTACCAGGCCCAGGAATGAACTTGCCTTCCCAGGAAAAATTCCCTACCACTGGGAAGAAAACTCCTTGAAGTTCTCTAGAACCAAGATGGACTTTTTTCCTCCCTTGCCTCCCTCACTGTGACCCAGAGCAATATTTGTGAATGGTGAGAAGGCAGACAGGATACTTGTCAAAGCCTTTGGAGAAGGAGACCAAGGAGCTCAGGATCGATTTGCATGTCAAAACATGGTGCTTTTTTCTCATTTTCTTTTCATTTTCTGGGCTAACTACACATAGTAACAGGAGACACTGCCCTTTCCCTCTCCCAAAATGCTGGTTTTCAGGAGAGAAAGGACCTGAGGGCTGATTTCCAACAAGCCCCAGCACCTGACAGGGATTTGTCCAAGTGTCAGAATTCCAAGCTGACTGCCCAGCACAGGTACTTTCGAAAGAGCAGCCAAGCACTCAGCTCTGCTGGACTTTATCTGGGGATCTCCTTTGAAATTCTCCTCTAAGCTCCACATCCTGCGGCAGCGCAGAGCGGGAGTGGTGACGGATTTAGCCTTCCCATCCCTTCTGCCTTCCCTCTTTCCTACTCCAGCCCCAGGAGCAGTGGGCGGGAAGGACAGCTTTTGCTAACGCCAGCAAACTCCAGATCTGCCAAAACCCTGAACAAAGGCTGTGAGAAAAATATTTCTGCAGGAAGCATTCGCTGAAACATGATTCATTTCTCCAAGATAAGTCATATCTGCCCCGGCCAACACTTATAAAAGGGTTTGCCTCCCTCATCCCTGCTCTGGCCTGGATGATGGATATGGCCTGAGCATGTGCTTCCCGTTGAGGGCTGTGAATCTCCTCCCATGCCAGAGCAGTTTGAGGCTGGGGACGTGTGTGGCTCACTCTGGGTTTCCCTCATTGTCATCGGTGTATTCTTCCTGCTCCACGCTCCTGAAGGCAGCCGTCCCCATTCGTGGCTTCATGCCACCACTTCCAGCATCATTGTTTTCCAGCCGGGTGTGCCATCCCTGCCTGGTCACTGTGGCTTTTTTGCCAGCTCCTAGAGACAATGGGCTCCACGGGTCATTTGCAGTTCATCACTTCTTTGGAGCTGTCCAGGCACTTAGTTGAAAAAAAAAATCCATTCCTGCTTCGCACATGGCTGGGAGATCCATAATGGAATTTCCTAACATCCCTTATTGCAGAAACCCTCTTTCAAGAGGGGCCCTGCCAGACTGTGTCCTGCTTTTCCAAATTAGTGATTGGGTGGGCACTCAGTAGGAACTGGGCAAGGGCCCAGCTGTCATGGCCTGGTGACATGTGGGACAGCAGCTCATGGTCCATCCAAGCATCAGGCAGGGCAGTCCTGGTGGGGTGATAGACCCAAAATGCTGGGCAGGGTCCTCCATGGCCACAGTTCTTCCCACCAAGAAGTCATGGAATTGTTTGGTTTGGAAATGACCTTAGGGGTCATCTCCTCCCACTCCCTGCCATGGGCAGAGACACCTTCCACTGTCCCAGGTTGCTCCAAGCCCCGTCCAACCTGACCTTGGACACTTCCAGGGATCCAGGGAAGGGCCCAGGAACATTCCTAGGACACCACACCACATTCCAAAGCTGGCAGAGTCCCTCCATGGGGCCAGACACACACCTGCCGCACCCAGGGTGAGCCACACACAGGCCAACCATGGCCACCCTTTAGACCCATCCAAGGTGGTCTCCTGGTGCCTCATGGCATCCCAAGCCGCCCAGGTGGGATTCTGTCAATTGAATTTTCCTATCCTTTTTCTTTTTTTCCCTGGGATACAGGAAGTCAGAGGAGCTGGTTGGAGCATGAATATGTTTCCATGAGTTATTCCCTGGGTCATTCTCCCTGCAGGAATCATCATCACCATCAGTGACATTCAAGCATCTTGTGTGCCACCATCACCTCTGGGGACATTGGAACAGCTGGTGGTCCATGGGCCCCTCCTGCCACGGTTTGGGCTTGTGTTTCATTTGCCAGTTGCCACCACAGAACATCCTGGCCTGAGGAGACAGAGCTGCTTGGGCAACTTGGACCAGGTAAAAGCCAACAGAAAAATTAAATCTTGGGCCCCAACCTTCTCACATAAGGGCTGAGGTGAGGTGACATTTGTCCCTCCTGGACTCACACCACCAAAAAAAAAAAAAAAAAGGAAGCAGGAGTGTGAAGGAAGAGAGAGGAGCAAGAGGATCAGAGGAAGAAGAGGATTAGCATGAAGTACAACAGGAGGGAAGGCACAGACCTTCCTCTTCCAGACCACACATGCAGACCTCAGAGTGGAGATGGACCAGTCATTTACCATGTATCCATATATCAGGTGATAATTTCTTTCCTGGTGAACTCTGCTGCTCTGCACTGGGATTTCAGCAATGCCTTGCTTAGCCCATATTTGTGAGCACTGCATTAGAATAGAGTTAAATCAAAAAGAACAACATTTTTGTTGCAAACACAGCAGGAGCACTGTGTTGGTGAGAAGGGATTTTATCTTATTAGAAGCTGCTCTTCCCTGCTAGAAATTCACAGAATCACAGCACAGTTCAGGTGGGAAGGGACATCAAACTCATCTCACTGCCATGGGCAGGGACACCTTCCACTATCCCAGGCTGCTCCAAGCCCCCGCGTCCAACCTGGTCTGGGACACTTCCAGGGATCCAGGGACAGCCAGAGCTTCCCTGGCCAAACTCCTCAAAATGTCCATCAGCTCTGCAGGGCTTTAGCTCCACACACTCCACAACCCTCTGGGATGAGCAGAACACGAAAACAAAAGTTCAGATCTGAGCGGCGGCTGCAGGACATGGCCCCAGTCCTGTCAGGGGCAGGATAGGCACATCCAGCCCCAGCAGGGACTGGGAACAGCCACCTCTGGCACAGCTTTGTGGCCAGATCTCAGCCCCTGAACCTCATGCTGTGACATGTTTATACAACCAGACCCTTTCCCCTTCATTAGTGCTGGGGTCAGGGGGAGCCAAAGGTCAGGCTTGGAGCCGATGATTTCACTTCCAAACAAAACCTCCATCTCCTCCACCTTCCTCTTCCTCATAAAATTTCGTTTAGTACCACCAAGATGACTCCCCCTCTACTTTACATTCTCTTTAACAAGAGGGACATTTCATTCCCCAAAATGAGCTCCTTCTTACCCCCAGTCCCAAGATTTTTGGGAAGCCTGGCCAGGATCTTGCCCCATGCCTCAACTTACCAATGCTAGAAAAGTAAAAGTGGCAGAGATGGGAAACCCCTCAGTTGTCTCTTGGTCCCACTGCCTGGTTTTAATGGTTCTGCCACCTGTGTTCCCACAGGATCAGGGCCTGTTTGACGTGCCATGGGCTGGAAAGTGCAAAACCAAACCCCACTGCCCAAGACACGTGTGCTTGCTCTGCTTTGGAGAGAAAGCAAGGGGAAAAAAGCAGGAGATGCAGCTGGCTTTCCAGGCTGGCTGCCTGCACTTGTTCTTGCCCTAGAAAAGGGCAACCCAAACTGCACGAGACAAAGTGAAAAGCGTCATCTGTGTTTCTCCTTGTCCTGGACCCCTCTGTTTCTGTGGACATCTCTGAGACTACCAAAATGGTCAGCCCTAAGATTGTTTTACTGATCCTGAAATCTCTTACAGAACTTTTCCAGCAGTGGTTCTCAGGGCTCTGCCCTCCTCTTTCCAGGGAAGTTACAGAGCTCAGCTGGTGTGGGGAAAGAATTTGGTGATTTAGATAACCTCAGAACTGGTTTAGAGATTTGACTACTCAAATCCAGCCAGTGGGTGATCTCTGAGCTGTGAGGTTCATGTTCAAGCTCAGGTTGGAACGGGGCTTGGAGCACCCTGGGACAGTGGAAGGTGTCCCTCCCTGCCCATGGCAGGGGGTGGAATGAGATGGGCTTTAAGATTCCTTCCAAGCCAACCCCAAACAGTTCTGTGATCTTCCCACATCACCTTGGCCAGGGAACAAACTATTGCTTTGTTTCTGCTTGTCCAGTCCTCTTGAATTGCTGTGAAGCAAACTTTACTCTCTCCTTGGGTCATCCCCAGCCCCCCATCCCAGCTCAGCGTGGAGGACAGTGCCTGGGGGCTGGTGCCATCGTGTGGATGCAACTTCAATGAAGAGGAGGAGGAGGAAGAGAGGTGGGAGGCAGAACACTGGGAAAAGGACAAATCCGGCATTGTTGAAGTCTGGATCCAAACCAGGTTCCCTCCTATAGATACCAATGTGTTTAAATTCTGCTTCTTCCAGCAGGTGAATAAATGTATCAGTGAAAGGATGCACCACCTGCAGTGTTTCTATCCTGTGACATCTTCTGGTGCCATAGCACATCCCCAGAGGGAGTTTTCCCTAAGGAAAACAGCAGCGGTTGAGATTTAGGTCCCTGCCAAAGGCCCAGAAGCTGAAACCACTGTATCTTACTCTGCTTTCCTGCTGGAAACAGGTCTGGAACACAACCTGTGCATGTGTCATCCCCTCCAGGATCTCCGTGACTGTCTGGTCAACCAACACAAACACACTCTTGAACCTGGAGGAGAATCAGGCTGTGGATTTTGGCCACTGGCAGGGGTGGGTTCTGCACTCTGGGCTTGCATCCTGTCCTGGAAGTCACAAAGTCCCCAACCTCCAACTCTCTTGCAAAACTGAGGAGCAATCCCAGCCCAGGATAAAAATAAAGGGTCCATGGGGCCCTGCCACTCTGGGGTCAGCTGACACAGTGGATGTGCAGTCAGGCTCCTTCATGTCATTTTTCCACTGCCTTTTACAGCCTGGAGCTGAAGTGGAGCCAAATGACAAGCAGGGGGGAGAACGGGTCAGGACCCTTGGGTTTCCTTTGGACAGTCAAAATCCCAAACCAAGCCCTGCTGGCTGGGATGTTCCCATTATCCTGCAAACTGGAGCACAGAACTCCAGTGGGCTCCTTCCCAAACCTCATCAGCTGCGATGATGGAGAGCAACCTGCCCCGACTCCTTTGGACACATGGATGTGGGGATGAGCTTGGTCCCACAGGAAGGGCAAGGATCCCCTGAGGTCCAAGCACTGCTTAGCCTCCCTCCAACCCCTGCACCTCCCACATACACTCCAAGCCTGTCCACCCCTGTCATGTTTTTGGCTCCCCCCCAACAATTCCCATTCCAAGGTCTTTGCAGAGCACTTTGCAGAGTGATTTCCTCTCAAAGTCCTGCTGGCTCTGCCAGGATGCCTCTGGATCCTGGCTCTGGATCCATGGATGTACCAGGTGGTCAGGGCTCAACCATGAGCCCTCAATGGTTCTGTACTGGCTGTCATGGGGTTGGAGCACCTGTAGATGCAGGTGGGATCCCCTGGATCTCAGATGATCCATCAGGGCATATCCATTCTCAGCGAGCTGGTGCTCTGTCCCAGCCAGGTTTAGCACCATCTGCATCCAAAATCCATGAATGACCCAGCCCCAAAGTGCTGCTTCAGATTAAATGGTTCCCATTGTTATTTGGGAAATGTATGAATTTTTCCCATCTGTCTTTGACCTATAAAATGAACATCCCTCAGAACCGAGAGGTTATTGCCAGCAACGACATGTTTTCATTTCTGGTCTTTAAGCACATTTCATGGCTTGCCAAGACTTTTTAGGAGGTTAAAACTCAAGGCCTGGACTCAGCAAAGCATTTCCAGAACATGCCAAGTAGGATTTAGGTGCACACTTGTCTCTGAGCACGTTACAGGCCTGTGCTGGATGGACATGTTTGCCCAAATTGGTGCCAGAAATCATCTTCATTAACTCCTCGACTCTCCAGTTCTGTCCTCGGCTTTACTCACCTACAGGTGAAATTTGGCTTGCAGATGTGCAGCTCCTGTATTGCAGGGAGCAGCTCATTATTCGGGGAATGCTGCCTGGGGATTTGGGAAGATGCAAAAAGCCTGGGGAAGTAAAGGTGGGTGATACTTTTTTAAAAGCCTGTTTTTGAAATCACGGCAAATTGCAGAAATTTCACTGAGTGTTTAACAACAGCAAAACCAGGCAAAAAATTAAGGCATATTTGAAGTGCTTCTAAATGAAAATTCTGGTTTAAAAATAAATTTTACAATATAAACCAGTGCTCAAGTAAAATATTTAATTTCAGGCTGACTGAAATACCACTTTACAAAGAATGTATCTTCTTTCTCACCTTTCTTTTTTTTTTTTTTTTCCTTTTCAATTTTGGTTTGCCAGAAACTTCCATAATTTTATTTTGCATCCCAAATCATTATTTCAAGTTTTTGGAGCTTTGCTTTGCTAGAAAAGTCAAGGCTTGTATATCTAAGTATACCCTGAGAACTGAAAACAGAGCTGGATAAATGAAGAGGGAATGCAAAATTCTGACTCTCAAGTTTGTGTTTAAGAATTTGCCAGTCATCCAGGAGGAATTCAAGATACCACGGGTATCAAAAGACATTGGAATCTGTATTCCAGTTCCAGTAAATACACATTTCATCATCACAAGGAAAAATATCGGATGGCAGCCAGGCCCCTTCAAGCTTTCAGCATTCCTACCTGCATGGCTAAATGTCCAAATCCAGCCTTTTCTACAGTGTGCCTTTTATCTCAGCAGCACTGCCCTCAAATGCAGATTCCAGAGGAAAGGTGATGCTGGATTTCATGGGAATTAAACCTAAAGCCTTTAGCTCAGCAAGGCAAGGGTCAAACAAATTTATTTGGTGAACCTCCCCGTCAGATCTGTCTCATTCTCTCTCTCCTGCCCCATCTCTGGAAGTGTCCAAGCCCAGGCTGGACGGGGCTTGGAAAAACCTGGACTGGTGAAAGGTGTCCCTGCCCACCTGAGTTGACCTTTAAGGTCTCTTCCAACCCAAACCAGTTGGGATTCCATGCACCGAGCTCCCATTAGCAAAGCAACCAGAGCTCTTCCACCCAGACAGCTCTTACGGAAAAAGGTGACCAGCAGAAATGGGAAAAATGCTCAAAACCACTTTTTTAAAAAAATCCTTAAAATGATTGTTTAATCCTAAAAGCAATTAAAACCAGGGAGGCTTTAATGGGGAGTTGAAAGCAGCAGTGGGGTGTGTCACTTGGGATTTGTTCCTACTGTGAAATGGTGAAACCCTCCTGTTATTTAAGATGTCAAAAGCCTGTGAAGCAAACCAAACAAAGCCTAAACTTCCCAACATCCGACCACAGTGACACATTGATGCACACCAGGAAAAGGGCTGCAAGTACAGAACGAGCAAACCTCCCTGAAAAGGGCTCTGCCAAATTTAAGGGAAGAAGAGCTTATGAGTTTTTTGTGGGAAATGCCGCTGAGAGGGAAGGATAAAAGAAAGCAAGAACAAAAAAATAAAGAGGAGGAAAGAGCAGAGGGAGAAAGAACTGGGATTGGGCTGTGCCAGTCAGGAGGGATTTGGCCGGATGATGGTTTTACTGCACTGAAATGTGGAAGATGCACTTTGATTAATTCTAGGAGACTACCCCGAAGTCATCCTCACAACTCCCAATGCGCTAATTATGGAGGAGAGGCAGGCAGTGACTCATGCTGGAAACTTCTCAGCTTCCAAAGGGGGAAAAGAGAAAAAAAAAAAAAAAAGGAGGAATCTCAGTTCTCAAGCAAACACGAAGGTCCCCAGCCCTGTGCTGCGAGAAAGGTTGCGGACAGCGTGGTGGCAAGGAAGCGGCCTTGGGAGGGGTGGTCCTTAGGAGGGGGCTGGCAAGAGGAGCTGTGTCCCCAAGGAGGACGGGAAGGATGGGGAGGATGAAGGTGACAGCTGCGGGTGCCTCTCCAAGGCTGGGCTTGTCCCAGCACCTCCTTGTGCAGGCAGCACAGCTGTTTTCCCATCCCTGGAGGTAGGGATCTGCCATCCCAGCAGACATGCCCATGGGAATGCACCAGAAAAGCTGCTGCCAGCTGGTGAAACATTGGGGCAGGAGCTGTGGGATCACTCTGTGTCTCTCCACTACCATCTGAACCAGCTGGAATGCTGGCACCACAGTCTGGCTCTTGGATGAAGCCCCCAGCTCTGGGGTGCCTCAAATCCAGGTCTGCTGGAACACAGAGGGAAAAATAAAGTCAGAGCCTCTGTGTCAAGTCTCAGGTGTCCTGCTCCCTCCCCTCTGCTCGGGGAGTGCTCAGCAAGGAGGAGACACAAGCACAGAGATGTTTTCTCAGCAAGGATCAGTGCCAGCTCCAAGAGAACCTCTTGGGATGACAGCGGAGACACTGAGGGGGATCCTTGCCTGATATTTATTTTCCCATCTCAATTCCGTTCTCATCCTCTCATTTTCAACTCTCTGGGTAGCTGACAGCACCAGGAACTGAGGCCAGAGCATCAGATTAACATCTTTCTTCTCTAGGCTCCTGGCCACATGTTGCACTCGGCTCAGCCCGTGAACAGAACCAATGCCCCGAAATCTCACGGGCTTGAGACAGAGGAGGAGGAGATAGGGACAACAGGATTAATGCCTTGTGGCCATTTTGGTTCAGTTTCTCTCCTCAGGGAGAGAAGTAATTAAAAAAAAAATTCTATTTTTTTTTAAAGAAAGGAAGGTGCAGGGTGTGACCCTCATCTCACCACCCTGGCCCAGCCAGGGGTGTGTCACACAGGCTCACATCTCTCTGGCCCTCAGCAGGAACCTGTCTGTGCCCTTCAGATGGCATCAATGATGAATAAAATGTCACTTCCCTGCACCACCGAGCTCCTCTCTGCCTCCCTGGCTCCACCACTGGCTCCATAACCACTAGAGGGGAGTGGAAGGTAACAAGATGAGGAGATGGTTGTGTCCTCCTGGGAAGCACAATGCCAGTGGGCTGGGAGGTTCCATGGCTCTGGGTGTCCACCACATCCAAAATTCACAGCATCCATGTGAGAAGGTTTTCCTCATAACTCCATGGCACCAGCAGGATCCTGGAGCAACCTTCAGCATGGATAAGCCTCATGGAATGTGAAAATCGTTGTCCAGATCCTTCAGGCAAGAGCAGAGGACCACAGGTTCAGGAGAGAATGGGTCTTTCCCCTAGCAGGGAAAGGAGGCCATCCTTCATCAGGACCTGTGGCCGGCCATCTCCAGCTTTTCTAGTCCCTTAACTCACCTTTTCCCAGTGATATCCAATGACACAGGCTCCACAGAGTTCACTGTGGTCAGTCTTGGCTTCTTCAGGGCCCCAGGCCTCCATGCTCCCTCATCAGAGGGGACATAAAACCACAAGGTCGCCCAAGAACTCCTCCAACTGTGGGATTCACCAGGCGAGGTTTTGCCCAGTGTTCTCCCTCATGCAGGGCTTTATTAATCAGCTCTTACAATGGTACCTCGAGGGGCTTTGGCAGCCTGGTTCGCCCTTGAGGAGGAGAGTCCTGGTCAGCTCTGCAGCAGGAAGTTCACCAGAGCTGGAGAACTCTTCTCTCGCTGGGAGTCTCCCCGGAGTTCTGATTTTCGTTTGTTTGCCTCGCGGTCTCACATTTTGTTTGGTATTAGGTTACAGCGAGTTACAAACAGTGGACAAATTGGCTCTATTGATGCTCTAGGGTATATACAGCTTAGTATTGGTTTTTGTGCGTTTAAATTTTACTTAGGTTTATCTTTATAGGGCGTCTTTGGTGTTAAAAAGGGTCCCAGGATGCATTTGGGATTTTTACTCTACATGTACGGGGTCGCCCCGGGGGCGCAGGGACTGCAGGGACTCCAGCAGCCTCATGGCAATTTCGCGAGATGGCCGCGCTCGGGGAGCAGGCGTCTCGGAGGTTTTGCGGGCTCGATGGTGGCGGGGGGGAAGAGGTGCCTGTGGTGGCACCTCGGCGGCTATCCGCCGCGGTTTGGGGGAAGCGGGTTCTTTTTGGAGCGGAGCCGGGTGGGCGTCTCGTCGGTAGAGCCATGCTGGCAGCGGCGGCGGCGGCGGTCCGGCGGCCGCCCGGGCTGGTTTGGCCGCTCGCGCCATGTGGTGGTTTTGCGGGCTCTGGGGAGCCGGGTCTTTTT
>VWZU01009302.1:113949-130602 GCA_013397095.1 Sterrhoptilus dennistouni | reverse complement strand
AAGGAAGAGGCAAGTCCCAGATGGGAGGAGAATGAGGCAATGTATTAGTTTTAGGCTGAAATTCTTTTGTAAGGCCATGGTGATGGACTTAATACACTAGAATATCCTTTTAATTCATGAAAACAGTATGGGGAGATGGAGTGGACAAATTGTAGACATGAGCATTTGTGCTGAAGCAAGTAAATGTTGAAGTAGCTCTGATTGCATGAGGATCATTAACAAAGAGATGAGAGTGATGAAGACCCTTTGCCCCCAGGGAAAGAAGAAGACCTCTATTCCCAGAGATGATCTCAGAGACAGATGAAGAGAACTTTTGCTTTTGAACAACTCATCCTTAAAATAGTACCCCATGAGTTTGACATGGCCCCTGAACACAGCTGTGTGAAGGCTGCATGAGATGGGAGACCCTTCATGGTTGCAGATTTCCAGACAGCTGCTATTCATGAGAATTGGAGCCACGAGAGAACTTTTTTCTTGTGGAGAAATCGCCATGACATGACAAAAGACACTCTTCCTCCTGAGAGAACAGATGAAAGACTGTTTTAAAGGTGATAAACTAAGTCCTAGGGTTTTGTTTCTGGATGTTGTCAGTAGGAAAAAAAGAAGGTTGTGGCAGGAGAAAAAGTGTTCTTAAAGTTTAATTCTGATTTTTTTTCTTTTCTTTCAGTTCTGTTTAAATAAAATTTTCTTTATACTCTGTAAGTTTGGAGCCTGCTTTGCTCTTCTCCTAATCCTGTCTCACAGCAGAAAAGGAGTAAATAACTCTAGTAGGTGCATGAGTGTGTAGTCAATATGAAGACCCACCACATTTATTTGGTGCATTGTCCATGAAATTTCAAATTGGCGAATGAAAACCACTACACTACATTGGTGTTTCCACCTGGTTTTGACCTGAAACTACCACAGTCTGTTGGAGAAATAAGGAAAAAGAATAATAAATCCACACATGAAATTTTAGTTCTGTCCTCAGGAGGCTTTTTCAGTATTTGATTCAAATTTTTAATTCCTTTCCATTACAACTGAGAAGGAAGATCGTTTTTCAATCTCTGACAACTAAAAATAGTTTCAGACTTAACCTGACTTTTCCAGTGAAGTACACAGCTGAGGTTTGGAATTATCTATTCAGAGTAAGGGTCTAGTCCATTCTTTTCGTACACATAAGCATCATGGGAGATAAAAAAAGGGTTCCAGACAACCAAAGGTATGGTTCAAAGAAACTTCCACCTCAAAACCACTCATGGTGGGCAAAAAACACATCACAGTTTGATGAAACAGGAATGTGTGGCAGGCAGGTAGTTCTTGAGTGTCATTTTAACCAAGACATGTTTTTCTGATAGTTTTCCTTGCGTCACTGACAAGCCTTATAGAGCTTTTACAGGCTAAGATTTTTTAACAATTTCAATTTAATCTTCCTGCTAATGAGACTGGCATGAGAAAATCTTTGAAATCTTTAGATAATTCAGGAATGTTTACAGCAGATGGCTTCCTCTTTGAAGATCTGACACAGTATTAATAGGTTAGTATTGAGTTCTGAGAAAACTTCAGTAAAGACATTTTTGTTCTAAATCTAGGCTAAAATCCTTTGATAGCAAATCTGATCTGATCTTCTTGGATCAATTGCTTCAAATTGGATTATTGTACTGAGCAAGTGATGGTAAATCAGCATATCAGAATTGATTTACTCTACAAGAGTTTATCTCACTTTAATTAAATAAAGAGAAATTTGTTACCACTTCAGAATTTTACTGATTTTTGATCTGTAATGATGTTTTATACAAAACTGCATCTGGTGGTTTATTGAAATGAATTACTATTACCTACCTACTGCATTATGACGCATGGCATATAGATTCTGAGCCTATGAGCTAAAAACTTCTGTCATAAAAATTGTATTTATGCTTAATGTATGCATTATATAGATACAAATTATTGCTGCCCACCTCCTGTGTGCATAATTTTTGGAACTCTGAAGACCTAATTAATGAAATCTATCATAGAAATGTTCAACTTAATTCATGGAATAGTTTGTTTAGAATAAACATTCTACCTAGTTTTCTGTGGTTTTCTTTTTTTCAGGATGCATTTTAAAGAAAATAAGAAAATTCAAAAGATACCCAAAAGGTTTGATTTATGAATGAAACTCTTCCCCCACAAAAGCCAAGTGAGCAACCTAAAGATGCTTCTAGGCAGCTGTATATTCCTAACTGCTGCTTTTATGACAGATTGCAGAGTCTGCCTTTGGCAACATTTCCTGCTTCAAATTTTCACAGGGTGAAATGCTCTTGAGAAGCTTTTGACTGTTTTCTTCACCCTCTTTTTAATCCTCAGAGGACTGGTACTTCATGGGGATTCTCAATTATTTTTTGAGTTTCTGTTATCTCTCACTTCGCTACTTTTTACATTTTAAATTTTTTCTTCAGAGCCACTTCTTGCTTACAGATCCCCTCAATAGCAAAAATAGCAGACGAATGGAGAAATTCTTGAGATTTCTGTATGAAATTCTCTCAACTATATTCTGTTTGTTACCACAGAGAATTAATATGGAAAGAAAAGGGGAAGGGGAAGAGAAAGGGTAGGGGAAGGGGCAAGGCAGGAGAGAGGAGGCAAGGTGAGGCAAGATCTTTAATGAAAAGAATTCTAATAGAAACTGATTCTTCATATGAAGGTCATCTGGGAAAAGAGCACCTTAAATATACCATCTTTTTATCTTAGGCTGGAAATAGACTGAGGTTATCCAGGCTTTTGTACCTGTAATCCAATTCTGTGGATCCAGTCTTTGTTTTCTGTAACCCAGCATGATTTTTCTTTCTTTTTTCCTTGCCTAGTTGTTTGAATTTGAAGTTAACGTGACTATGGGATATTTTCTAGCTGAATATTCTTTATGTTACTACTAGGAGTTTGCAAAACAGACAATAGTCACACTTTTTCCTCTGGATCAGAGAAGCATGAAACACTTGAATATGTTTTAAATGCATAGGAATGTGTTTAACAGAATGTTTTAAGTTAGACTACAGTACAGTAAAGGCAAGTTTTGAAGACCCAAAAGTTTCAAAAATGTCCTTTAAAGAGATAGGTAGAATATCAGACTGAGACTGCAGTTCGCAGCAAAGTCATGCTCAGGTATATTGTACTCATCTGAAATATTACTTTCCTGCAGCAGAACTACTACATTGTCTTCAAAAATAGTTCATTGGTGTTAATTACTGTCATTCTCCTCTTTTTTGAGGAATGTTCTGTCGTCTTGAGCATATAAGCAAAATATGAAATGAAATTCCATGAAAACTCATGAAATGCAGCCTGATATTGTGCAATAGGTCTAAATGTTCATTTCCTTACCGTTGTCCAATTCCTTACCTTTGAAGATTCTTTAGTTCTAACTGTTGTTAGTTTTGCTATTAATATATGCTGCAATTTCATTGGTTTCCTGACCCAACAGCTGTGGGACTTCTGATTTACATAATGTTGAAAACTGTTTGCACACACCTCTTGCCAACTGATTAATGTAATATCTTCTGACATTAAGATTCGTGCTTTAATTTGAACATATGGTTGATTCTGATATAATACATTTTTGCAAGCAAAATTTTAAAGTAAACTCTAATCCAAAAACTTGAAGAGAGGACAATTTTTTTAAAGCAAAAAAATCACAATAATTTTTTTTTTTCACATGCCCATATAATTGGGCTGCAGGTGCTAAGGAAGTAAGAATTTTTTTAGATAAATGATTCATAAATATGTGGTCATCTGCTTGAGAAAGATGACACTGATACACTCAGCAGATCACCACAGGACCATGATATTAATTTTCATAAAAGAATTCTGAAATGCAAACAGTAATGTATTTCAAGAAAAAAAAATCTGGTTTAGTGAAGATTTTGCAAAGTCTTGTTTGTAGTGCTTTAAACTTTTAAAGTCTTGGCATGATGTGGATACCATACACATTCAGATATTAGAAGGACTGGGAAGGAATAAATGCACATTATATATAGAAAAGTATTAAAATAGCCCCATAAGAACTTATAAAATTTTAGCATAGATTGATCTGTTTGTACATTAAAAATGACAGTTTACCAGAATGTTACTTTTTTAAAGATAATAGAAAATTCATATTTATTGTAAAACAGCTTAATGAAGTTTGGCTTCTCATCTAGGAATTAGTCAAGGGACAAAGCCTATAGTTCTCATTAGTACACTGGGAAAACATGTACTTTCAGTCTAGGTTTCTTTTATTTTAAATGAAAGAGAAAAGTAAGTAAATGGAGAGCAGTGTAAAGATGGAAAATCCCCCCAAAACAAAATGCCCATTGTTAATCTCAAATGTTCTCCATCTTGAAGTCTCTTGCTGCTGTTATATTTCACTTCTTTAAAGATGTAGCTGGCAGAGAAGAAGATGAGAGGAACTGCAATCCTTTCCCCTCTCACACAAACTTTGCATTTTTCAGTTTGTGGTAGCGATGAGCTAGTATCATATATTGGTCATTGGTCATGCTGGGTGATAATACATAATTTAATTGGCTTTTTGAGGTTGGCTTTCATGTTATATGTTTTCAGGTTTGGGAACATTTCCAGAGCATCACCCAGGCCTGGGTGCTACTGAGAACAAAAACATAAACAATCAATGGCTGTCAGGTCTGCCAATACAGGAGTTCCTGGAGATGTTCCTGCTTTCAAGGTAGTGATAAATAGCAATTTCTATAGAATTATCTGAGGCCTGCTGATGTAAGAGATAACATTATGAAAAAATTACAGGCTGCAAAAATACGTTCTCATTTCTTGCCTTCTGTTTCTACATTTTCTGTGAAAATATTAGCTGCTGTTATAATTTGGAAATATTATTTTTAATTTTGTTGCATTTGTCTCAACAACTTCATCGTCAAGGTAAATATCAGCTGTTTAGGAAGGAGAAATTATACATGGATAGTAAAGCTTTTCCTGCGTATAGACAGACATATTTATTTTTACAGTAGTTACCCTTTTTGCAGTTCCTGTTGGCAGATAGGAAAGAATGTTGATATTTTCCTACAGACACGTTCTGAGTTATGAAACAGTTTTACCAGCTGTTTTTATATTATGTCCCATAGCCATTTCTTGTTGTATTCTCACAATAGTTTCCATAGAGTATTGAAGTATTTCTCTTTCTGTATTCTTCTCCTGTTGTCAGACTTACAGGCAAAATAATTTTGTACTGCTGTTCTGTCTGTACTCTTGGGATAATTGTAATCAGCAAATACAGTCTTCTGGTAGTAGAAGTCTATTTGTGTCCCCTATTTCCTTCTTTTTAGGTGTTGTTGGTTTGATCTTAATCACAGTCAGTTCACAAATGTGGTCAGTAAATGCCTGCTGTCACGTTCATGTTCTTTGCTGTTTGGTGCTATGGGGGAGCGTCATGTCATGCAAATTCAGGCAGGCTCCTGAACAAAACAGACATTATGGAAACATCCAACAACAGCAGCAGTCGCTGTTCAAAACCATTCAAATGCAGTTGTGCTACCTCTTTAATTGCCATCTTGCAGTCCTTCCACTTCTCAGCTGCCATGCTAGTTGCTGTGCAATTATCTCCAAAATGAAATAATTATATGTATTTAATCCTGTTTCTTGGAAACCTGGCTTTCCTGGCCTGAATGAAAGGATGTTGGAAGCTCCAGTTTGCCTCCTGCCTCCCTGAAAGGCTGCTGTCAGACCCACCTGCACTGCCTGGGTAGGGAGGAGGATGCCAGGGTAGGGAACTGGGGTATACACAGGACATGCCCAGCTGCTGCCAGCCCCACTGTTCTGCATCTGTCAGATAAATCAGGCACCTGGTGTATATCCAGGCATCTGAGGCCATGTCTGCCCCTGTCTGTACCAGCTGGGGGAAAAGCAAATGGATTAAAATGTGACAAAACTGACTGCTATTAATATGTACTACCACTCCTAGTGCTTATAGAGGACCAAGAGAATATATATAGTATGTCTTTTTAAGTTACATAAACATATTGAGAGGTAATTGGGATAATTAATTTGACATATTTTTTTAAAGGTCTCCTTGAATAAAGAAAAGGGTAATTTTCTTCTTGTAACACTGTACTTCTGCTCTTATTTGAAGTAAATCATCAGCATGGGGAAAATAAAAGCAAGATATCTTTAAGTTTCTTTCATGCTATACTATTTATAGTCAGCTAGGAGACTACACTTACATTTATGCTCTAAGAGCCAAGCTGGAACTGAGGAATAGAGTGAATAACTCAGTTTTATTTGTTGTTCTCTCCAGAAATATCTCTAAACCTTTGCAGTTTCAGGAAAGTGGGCTGAAAGTAACTTCCAGTCCTTAGACTTGTGCCATACCTGAATCTACCATCTTTCATCCAAGATCTCACAAAATTTCTTCTGGTTTGCCACATAAATATGGGGAAACCAGATTAGAAGTATGTGGCTTCCTTCAATGATTTGCAAATGCAATTACCTTGCAGCAATAAATATCTGTCAATATAGTACGCAGGCAGAAAGCAGGATCATTTTGCCTAAATTTTTAAAATACCTTGTTTAGGCTATGCTTTCTTGACTGTATAAGTTACAAAAATAAAATGAGAGAAAAGTTATCTCTTAAATGATTTTAAAATCTAAGAATCCTTTGCAGATTTTCCCAGAATATTCCTACAACTAGAAAGGAAATAATTGAAGTTGGTTGTAACAGAATTTTTAACATAGAAATAGTTTAGCATCTGAAGGTTTTTATTAATGGAATTTAGTGCTTCCTAAAGAGGTGTGTGCAAACAGTTTCCAGCTAAATAATATTACCTGCTTTAGTTGAAATGTATTTTTTTGGCCCAAAAGAATAGTGTTCCTGTTTCTTCTATGGCTGATACCTATTTCTTGTCAATAGATTGATAAGAAAGAAGGAAAATTTTTGTTTTGTTCTTGTGATTAAAATTACAATTTTAAAAAACTATCTTGAGGAATGACTTTTTTTTCCATTCTTAGTTGTTGTGATATTGAAGATTTATTAGAAGAACTTTCTATACCTTGCTTTTTTGCAATTATTATGTACATAATCTGCTTTATAATCACTTCCTTATACCATTTTTATGTTTTCAACTTGAGCCTAGCCTGGAAATTGCCATATTGGTGTGTTAAATTAAGAATTTCCTTTCACTTGTTTCCTTTCTTGGAATACCATAAATATCCTAGTCCTATTCTATCCATCTTGATCCCCAAGCAATAAAAAACAGCTTAGTTAGACATTCCTAACCTTATCCAAATATTTTCTTAACAGACTCCCCCACTTTATCACTTACTGTTTACAATGAGTGCTATAACTCTTTCCTCACATGATTTAGGCCACATTTTTCAAGCCTGTGAATCTTACATTAGGCATATTGGTCTATGTGCTCAGAGCAGTTGTTTAAATATTGAGCCTCAGCCCAAATGTCTAAACACAGGCAGCTGCAATTTAGTGTTAAGTTCAAAAATTACCCTACTGGGGACATGTCCTTGTAGGTAATTCAGAATTCAGTAGTAATTAAGTGGGCTGTGCTAGCATTATGTATGTACCATATTTTTCTTAGCATTGGAGGTAGGTTGGAGTTTCAAAATTTCACCTGCGAATTTGTTTTTATGCAGTTTAATTTGTGTTTAATGAATCTAATAGACTGTATAATGATAGGAAAAATGTCTGCATGTCTGGAAAACAGATTTTGGTCTTCTAAATCATCTTGCAGTGGAGTTTTCAACATTTGAATGATTTATGGTTGTCTATAACATATGCACTGTTTTGAAATCCAAGCCCCCAAGAAAGGAATGAGAGAATTAAAGAAACAAAATGTATTCCTTAAGAAAACCTCTCAAGTGGATTCATGCAAGCAACTTTTAAGAGATATCCTAATTATCATTGTGCCTGCCACCTCTTACTATTATATTCAGTGTAGAGTTGTCTTTTTTTTATCCTCAAGAGAGTTAACATCTCTATTTTCTCAATGATAGAAACAACAACAACATTATTTGTACATTTTATGACACTGCAGCCTTTCCATACGTCCTGGGTGTCACTCTCTGTGTTCGTGCACCATCACATAATGAGGTGTGTTTTAGGAGCTAAAATCCCTCTTTTCCCTTCATTATGCATGTGGCATACAATGCAATTTACTACATAACAGATGTCATAGCTAAATGCCCAGGCTCATGTCATGATTCATTCATTTGAAGACAATATGTTGCTGCAAAGTAGAGCTTTTCAAAATCTAGGAAAAATTTTGTGTTTGCTTGATCATTCAAGATCTTGTGCTGTACTGCGGAGAGTTGGATAGGCTAAAATATCAGGCAAAAATAGATTTGTGCTAGGGCCTAGAACACAGATTGGAATTTTGACATCTGACTATTCACATACTTCTTTGACTTTTTAATTTCCTCGCCTAGAAAGAATTATCCTATTTCAAAATTGCAGTGCATTTCTTTAAATTTTTATCTTGATTTAACACTTACTTCTACAGACTCTTATAAAAACAAATTGTACAGTTCAAAATTCATGTATGCAGTTATTGGAACAATTTTGAGGATCTGAAAAAATGAGAGTTTGATGTTTAGACAAATTTGGCAGAATATTATTATATGGCCTTTCTAAAGCTAGCAGAATTCATGTCAGCAGCATTTTACATGAGATTTTCACAAAACATGGTCTGTCTTTAGGGGAAAAGCCAGACAGTAACAAGTTAGACATCAATGATGATTTATCTGAATGTAAGGAGATACATTTACAAATGAAGTAACTCAAATCTTAGAGTTAGAAATATGATGGTCATATGTATACAGCAAAATTTTAAAGGCTTTCCTTGGGCAATAATTATATGGGAAGCATCCAGCATGTCTGGATGCTCATAATTTATGCTAATTGGAACTTTAAATAAATGTATGCAACAAAACCCCACCTATTTTAATCTAACTTTTTTGTTTGTTTGTTTATATTAGTTAGACCAAAATTGTTTCTGTGGAGAGACTTAATAGAAAAATGTGTCTCATATAGGTATCTCCAAACAGGATCATCCACCGGACTCCAGTGTCTTCATGGAGTATCTGAAAACTGCATTGTCTCACACAAGCGCATAACAAAACTTCGGAAAAAGTGAAAATCTAAAACCTTTTTTCAAATTAATTTTTATTTTGATATTTAAGAAATATCTAGTAAATGAAATGAGTTGAAGTCCATAGTGAATTTGTTTGTTTAATATTCCCCTGCTTCTGGCAAGGAACAATGCAAAACCATTAGAATTTCTCACTGGGAGTTGTTTGAAATACTCTCCTGAGAACACAGATATTGATTTTCCATCTGCATTTGAGGATGTCTAATGGGAGATATTTTTCTTTTGATTTTTCTGTCAACTGCCTTCTGCAAATGTCTCTAATAACAGGTTGTGGTGCCCACCAATAGAGTTTCAATGGGAAGGGGTCCAAATTCTACAAAAAATCTTATGTATCAGAGATGGTTCCAGTTATGTAGACTTTATTAATATGAATAAAGATTTTCAACATTCTTCTTCAGAAAACAGCTGGAATGATGCTCAGAGTAGAATTTTCACACTGTGTATATAGCATTATCTAGAAAGACCTTTTATATCAGTATTATTGATCTACTGAACTTCCAAATTCCTTTGTGAAAAATCGCTATCCTGTTTCAATAGTTTTGATGCTGTGTTCAAGACAGATTAGGAGGATACCTTGAGGGCCTGTTTTTTCAGCATTTGTATTATAATATTTCCAAATAGATTCCTGACGTGCTCGCTCCATGATTTTGTACTTTGCTTTATCTGTACTTAAGGTAAAACATGTTCAGGGAATGTGACAATAATGAAAGTGTGCTGATAACACAGGAGGAAAAAAATTATCTCTTCTCACTTCTCCCATTCAAGCTGTAGTGGAGATTTTAAGCAAAGCCAATAAAGAAATAAATTTCAGCCTTGTGGGAAGCTCTGGCCTGCAGTGTTGCACTTCACTGTGCACCAGAAGGTAGCATAAAGATACAGAGGGTGATTTCCTTTGGAAAGAAGGGGAAATCAGTGCATGGGGCAGGTGCAGAGGTGGCAGGAGCCTGGCCACAGGGGTAGGTGGAAGGTGAGCAGTGGCTGGAGCCCTTGCCCAGGGACTGAGCAGCTCTGCACTGCCCGCCAGATCACCCAAAGGCCACGAAAGGCAATGGGGGGAAGCATTTCAGTTCCACCAAATTCTTTGGGATTTTTTTATTGGGGAGAACCTAAGCAGAATGGCATTATTACTGATCGTGGCATTATTTACATACCCACTTTAGAATTACATCTGAGGCAATCCTTGAAATAGATGGATGTCCTCAGTTCTAGGGCACTCAAAAAGGGGTTTCTTCTCTGCTAGTTGGCTTTTTCTGTTAAAGATTTGGTTTTTTACTGCAAACATAAAGTATAAACTACAAGTTCCCGATCTTCATTAGTATCTGCAGCCCTGATTTTAGCAACCTCTCCTAATCATACACATAAATCAACCCTTTTTAAGTGGTGATTCACTAATGCTGAAAGAATACTTCATCTTTTAGTTGTTACAAATAGATAAGTTAAATAAGGTGATAGACTCTTTTTTTTTTTTTTTTTTAATTGTTTTGTTTTGTTTTGGGTTTTTTGTGATACAGAAATTTATCTGCCTTCAGGCTGTGCTCCAATTTATTCTGTGTGTATCAAGCAAGAAATATTAGTCCAGATGGAGTCATACGTCTGCATATGTCCATTTGTGGCATTCTCGAATGAAGCTAGATGGCCAAAATACATTTAGAATTTAATTTAGTTCAACAAACAACATGAACAAAATTTGGAGCGTTTTTGTTACATTTCTGTGAACTTTTTTGGCTGTAGTTTAAATGGAATAGTTTCAAAAAGCAGTTAATATGTTTGGGTTAGTTTCTTCATAATGGTAACTGCCACCCTTCTGGTAAGAAGAAAGCACACTTCTTTTACTTGAAAAGAAATGTGTAAAAGAAGACAATCTAGTCCAGAAACAAATTAAAAACTTATCGGATTGATCTAAAGGGATATATTTATGCAATATTTTAGTCTTACATCTTTTATTAATGGAAAAGTAATTTTTTTTGGAGTAAAATCTTGGTGGCACATGAAGATCTTTGTCTTTAGCTTCAGGTTTTTTGTCAAGGAAGAACAAGAGTTGTATGTAAGTAAAGCACTGGAGAAGAATAATGTACTGATTATGATTTTGTTAAAAAAATTATTCTAAAGCAGTGCTGCAAGGCTGTGCTAAATGTTGTTACCAGGCAATGGAATGTAGGGAGAAAGTAACTTCCCTCATCAGGTGCTCCCTATGTGCCTTTTGCAGTACAAATTATATATCAGAATCTCAGAACCAGAGTTTTTTAAAAATATTTTGTTGGCTTTCACATTCTATTTGTTACTCTCAGCTACCCATCACTTCAGGCTATCTGTCACACTGTTGGTGTTTCTTCTTTTAAAACAGGAAAATTGCAAAAGCAGCATATGAGAGTACACTCAGCTGTATGATAACATACAGTGGTAATACGATGGAACATCATTCAACTGCATATGCAGGGTTGCTGTGTTAAAATGATTATGTGTTGAGAGATGATGGATTCTTATTTACACGTACTGATTCTTACTGGTTTTTATGTTGTTGGCATGTAGACAGTGCCTCTGATTTTGTAGCCTCTATTGCCTTCAATTTTTCTGGCAATTACTGCCATTTCATTATCTGTGGGACAATTCCTTAGTTTGTTACTCTACTCCTGGGCACAGGCTCTGCAGTATGATGACTTGCAAGCTCAGGGGTGAAGAGATGCACAGTGCAGCAGCACTGAGCTGCCTTTGGTGAACAATTTGACAAGGTGGAGAAGGGTCTTTGAAGACCCGATGACTATAGTTGTCTGACATCCTCCTTGGAGCTGAACTGCACACCTCCAAGAATCCCACAAGTGTCAAAGGCAGTTTGGGAAGGGAATTGTCCCCGTTATCCTATGAAAACTGTGAAGCCATGGTGTAGCAGTGGTGTGAGTGCATGAGGGTGAGGAGGTTGCAGAAGTGTGGGCAGGTGAAAGAATTACCGTTATGATTACACTCAGGGATTATGGCTACATAATCCCTGCTCTGTGTAGATTTATTAGCCTCACCAGAGAGTTCCCACCAGATCCTGTTTTTTGCATTTCCCCCTCCTGCTCCCACATAAGACAGACATCTGTAGTCTGTGCTACACATGGAAATCTAGGCATTTTCTGATCACTGTCTGAAGGCAGGTAACAGCCCACTATAAATTCAGCATTGCATGTTTGTGAAATAAAAGCTCACAGGTTTTTTGTGTATGATAGACGACTAACTTCTAACAAAAAGAGTGGAACAATTCCTAATCAAGAAAATCTCAGTTTTCCATATAAAATGCATATTAAATTTCTAATTAATCATATAATTATTTTGGCAAAAATGGGCATATTTTTAAATTGGCTCTTTAAAAAAGCTGACTGCATTTTAGCATTTTAAAATCAGATTACACATTTAAGAAAACCATATTTTCTTTAGAGAATTAATATGCAATAGAAAAGCCTGCTAAGATTCTTCCTTCCTTACACTAGGATTGAATGCAATATTATATGAGCATTTTACTTACCATGTTGGTTAAGTTCCAACTGTTTTTGGATGGTCTTTTTTTTATGTTAGTCAAGAGTACAAGATCCTGTATGCTAGGGAGCTATTTACACTACAAGATGAAAACTAAAAAAAATTATACAAGGGAAGCTTCTCTTCTAAAAGAAGTCTTAGTCAGTGGGTTATCAATAGCATGAAATATATGGCAATTTTAGTATCTGAGTATGTGGGGGTCTGTTTGGGTTTGTTTATTTTTGTTTATTTTCATTTCTATTTTTTCTGTCTTTTTATTAATGGGATATCATACTGTTGTTCCTTGTACCAGATATTTTCAGTTCAGTGTAAAGAGAGTTATTCTATACAATCTGCATTAAATAAATACATTTGGGATGTTTTTTAATTAAAAAATACAGAGCTGTTCCTCTGTAAAACTCACAAATTTATGTGGGTGAGGGAAGAAAAGAAAAATGTCTCTGCAAGATCCTCCTGGTTCCCTGAAGAGCCAACTTATTCAGAAATACATAAATCAGAGAAACACTGTATAGTTACAGAAATAGTACGGTTTTGAAAATAATGAGGCATCACTACTTTCTTTATTAATAATGACATGTTGATTTTAAACTCATGTTTTTGTGTGCGTATGTGCATTTGTATAAAAATACAGACACATAGAAAACAATGTGCACACACATATATAGGCGTATTACAAAATATTTCACATTTGAGTACAATAAACAGTAAATTACTATGGGGCATGTAGTACAAGAATGTGTTGTTCATGAAATCTTAAATCTCTATCCTATTTCTCCTGCACCATCAAAGAGAATGATGTGACAGTATTGGACAAAATCTCTGTATTTGCAGTCCATTTGTTTTTCATGAATGAAAAAAAACCATACGCTGCCAAACCCCAAGAGAACCCATATTAAAAAAATCTAACAAACAAAAACTGCAGAAAACAAACAAATCCTAAATTAGAATGCATTTCTTTTCCTCAAGATTACAATTTTCTAGCTGATGCAGATATTATGCTTCCCACACTGACACTATTGGGTAGAGAAGGTTCTGTATCACAGGTTCCATAAGCTGTAGTTTAGATGTAGACTGAAAATTACATCGGTGAGATTTTCAGTTCTTTGACTCCAGTGTAATTGGCTATTATCATAGGTGTCAAGATGATAGTGTATCTTCATCTGTCCATGAGTTTGGCTTTTTCTCTTTGTCTCTCTCATTCAGTATTGTGGTTTTGTTTGTGATTTTGTTGGTGTCTGCATGTATGCATATGCAGACATGTAAATAGTACTCTCCACACATTACTTATTTATGTAAGCACAAGATAATTTCTATACTAGAGAAATTTAGATATTTTAACCATAAAAAAGATATCTATTTACATGAAAAGATAAAGTAGGAAGCTATTGATATGTATAAGGAAAGGTCTGTGAAACAACAATTGAGAAAACTTTTTTTGAAAAGTGAGAAGGATATTTAGTTGCTTAAAAAAAATAGTGAGTGAAGGTATGATCTGCTTTAATCCAGTCTGTTTAGTCTTTTGTTGAGATGCTCACAGATGATGAGCTTGATAGGGTAAGTACATCAAACATTCAAACCTTTCTGCTCACTTACTAGTAATAACCACTTTGTAAAAGGGCAGGGATTTCCTAGCCTTGTAGTAACAGAGAAAAGCATCTCATTATTTCTCTCTCCCTTTCATTTTTTCCCTTTCTTCTTTTCTTCTTTCTTTTTTTTTTTCTTTTTTTTCCGTTTTCTCCTTTTCTCCTTTTCCTACTTCCTTTTTCTTTCTCTGTCCTTCTCTTCCTATAAATCTGCTCTCCAACACAGCCACTGACAATACGTTAGGTGCTTTTGGGGAGCAACTTGTCATCTGATGATGATTTTATTCCTTAAAGGGATAAAGAGAGAAACTTACAGTCTAAAAATAATAAATCTCTCTAAAACCTAGATCCTCCCCTGCAAATATTTTTCTTCTCTTTACTTCCAATATGAGTTCAGCTAAAAAACCCCCACCCAAAACAAAAAAAAGAAAATAAACACTCAACAAATGAAATTACCACAAACCTTGTCAAACTCCCCAAACCTAAGCATATTTTAATGCTGCATATTGAATTCAGAAAACATTGAATTAATCTCTAATCATTATCTAACCTTTTTTCTACAGTTGTCTGACTGACAATCTGACAATATCTGCTTGATCTCCTACATGTAGTAGTCATATCATATTCAGTTCATTGAGTGGAGAATTATACTGAACAATGATTTGGGAAAACAGGAAATGGCTTGAATGCTGTATATTAAAAAAAAAATAAAAGGAAGCGAAATACTCGTGAACAGTTGAAATACTAATTTCTCATTTTCAGGTAGAAAAAAATAGATATATCTTGATTATCACTGCCTTTTTTTACCTTTTTCTCCACTTCATTCTGGAATCACCTGACTTTCTCCTACTAAAAAGCGGACAAGAGAAATGGTAACTGAAAATGTAAAGAAAAGAATCAGGAAAAGGACAAGTGATTAAAAACATGGAGAGAAATGAAGGGAGGTTCTACTATATATTTTCACAGATGATGGAGAGTCTGCTAGTAAAGATTCAGAAAGAGCTTTTTTCAGAAAGACATTTTCTGAAAAGAGAGTTTCACTGAAAATCCTGCAGCTAACCATACATTGGCAGAATGCAACAGAGAGGTCTGTGAGGCTGTAATGTGATAAGGCAATCTTAACTGACTGCCATCTGTCTTCTTGTGAATCTTTTTGAGCTGCTAATTCATCTGATTGAATATCAGAAAGCTACACGCAGAGCAGAGTTTGTTAATGTGGGTTTCCCTCTGTTGCACAGTTAGGAAGATATTTATGATTGTTAAGTCTTACATAAGCGATTGACTGCAAGTTGTTAACAAAATCTTGTATGCAAAGTAATGGATTGGGAAAACATGCCTAAAAATTATTGACATGGCAGTATGAAATGCAACACATTCAGGTAACACTGATTAATGTTTTCTGGGGTATGAACTTTGCTTGATTCAATATGAAAATACTCCCCTGTTCTTAACACAATTGCTGTAGGTAGGCGAATCTGTTTAGATCCAAGCACATTTTACTCATACAAATAGGTGGTAGGTATGGTTCAGCAAGGGTTTCTAATTCCATGAGGTCTAATGTTTTGCCTTGCAGCAAAAACTTTAAGCTTAGTCTTCCACAGTGACCTGATACTTGCTTGTCTAGGAAAAAACATGAAAGTAATATTTGCTAGATTGCCTCTCAGCTCATTGTGACCTGCAGCTTTACTTGATATGGGAAATGAAAGGTGGCTGTGCCCTCACTAAGAGGGGAAATGCACAGAGGGCATAAAATACCTGTGCTTCCAGCAGATGGCTTGGAGGATCTGGGTCTAAATTGCCTTTCTTGATACATTTGCCACAATCAGAGACGGGGCTGCTGAATCTCCACTAGCACAAGTGACAAGGAGTGGTAGGCAGAGCTCCGTAAGTGTCCCAGAGCTGCCTAATGCCCTCCATCCTTGCTCTGAGACAGTTTGGGTTTTAATATCAGGTCACAGAAGCATGGGTGTCTTCACATAGCTTCAGAAAAGAGGAAAGTGAGTGTCAGTGAAAAACTGACAATTGCATAATTTTTGCTTTTACAAATGTTTTTTGGAGGAAAACGAATGAAGTTGATGAAATTTCCATTCAATTTGTAATTCTGCTTAAGTGGCAAATAATGAGATAATTTTATTTTCTTTTTCTGAACTTGGACAAAATTAATAAGGGTATTAAAATGAAGTTGAAGATCAAGTTGGGTACCTTAGATTGTTTTGCCATCTAGTTTTCGTGATGTATAATGGTAGTGAATTGATTTTGGCTGGCTACCAGATGACCCCACCCAGCTGGTTTTTTTTCCTCTCCTCATCAGACACCGGAGAGACAGTAAGATGGAAATGTTTGTGTTTAAAGACAGGGAGATCATTCACCAGTTCATGGGCAAACTAGGCCACACTTGGAGAAAATGAATTTAATTTATCATTGATTAAAAGAGATGTAGATGG
>VWZU01009302.1:76118-113573 GCA_013397095.1 Sterrhoptilus dennistouni | reverse complement strand
TGTGGAGAGTCAGCTGGAGCTGCTGGAATTAGCTGGGCCCAGCTCAGGGCAGCCTCAGCCTCCCTCATAAAGGTGCCTTTATAGTCACTTCACCTGCACCCAGCAGAATAATTCGCATCAAGTTTGCATTGAAATGTGCTGGTCCTGGACTATAAGTATTGTTTGACATTTGCCTTGAATTAATAACAGTGATCAAACCCCCCCAAAACTGATGAAATATGTTTGCTCATGGATAAAGAAAATTGCTTTCTGAGGAGTCAACAGATGAGATTTTTTCAAATCGTACGTAGGCATCTCTGTGGAAGTGCAAGTGTTCTTTCACAGAGTAGAGAGACAGATTGTGCTGCGATACTGAAGAGGCATGAAGTAACTCTAAGAAAAACCTCAGCTGCAAAAGGATGATGCACTTTACAGCTTTTACAGAGCAAGGACAAAGTATTGGAGTTCAGTCTTAATATGGGGAAAGACAAAGAATTTTTTGAAAAATACTATTTTCAGTGAAAAGTGATTGAAAGACTGGAATTTCTACTTGGAATGCTGGTATACCATAAAAGTTGAGGTTAAAAAAAAGTCAGTTAGGACTCTGAACATATTCAGCAATGGATGAGGAAGAAATCAGTTATGTTGCATATTATTGCTTACTAGCAAACCAGAGATTTTCTTTTTAATTAGAAACCTAAACCTAATTTTTTTTGAAGTGACAAACCCAGGAAATTTACAAGTAAGATCAGCATTTTCATTTAGATTCTTAGTTCTATCTTGCTCTTCTGCATATGTAAGAAGGGAAGTAGTTGCACTCTTTTCAATGACATACCTAAAAGAATATTGTTTGCAAACTGAGTTGATGGTCATATGTTCTTTGTATTCCTTCCAGCCATAGCCTTATCCCTTTTGGACACTGCAGTTTTTTTATAAGATGGAGTAGACTGCATGCCAGATTAGCATTTTACAATCTTTGACTCATATCCTGCTTCAGCTGCTGCCATTGGCAAAACGTTTTCTGAATGAAATGAGACTAGTATCTGATTTTTTTTCGATTGATTTGTGAACATTATGTCCTTTACAGATTGCTTTTCTTTAAAGTCTCTGCTAGAATGAGTTAAGGGTAGGAAATTACAGAGAGAATGATATTGTTTCCTGCTCTTAGAAAGAGCAGTAGACCAGCTTCCAGCTCCACAGAGTACACAGGTAAATGAAACCATTCATATATTGTGGTTCCTCTTTTCATCAGTTCACAGTTCCTTGCGAGTCCATGCATTTTGATAGCAGAGTTTACATCAAAAGCATTCCAGGGCAGTGGAGCTTTTGGACTATTTCCCTGCTGCTATGCACATTTTTAAAATGGAGCTATAGAAAATAAAAGTGTAGGAGTGTTTGGCTTTTATAAATATCTCTAAGAAAGAGATATGCACATTGTTTCAGTAATTCTTTATGTGGAGTGTGAAATGCTTCATTCTCTGTCACATACATCTCCTATCATAATTAAATAAAAAAACCCAAAAAACCAAGCTACTACACTGAAGTGATATTTCTAAAATAAAGAATAATGCATGAATAGGAATGTGCGGTTTGTATAATTTAAAGTGCATTTTTACATATTCCCGTTCATGGATGATTTGTAGAAGCTGTCATACATCAAGAATTGGTCAAATGATATGCAAATATCAAAATACTAAAACAGACTTTGGCTTGTCTTGTAGTTTATGCCAGGATTTTTCCTTTTTTTCCTTGGGAAAGAAATTACCCTGTGGCTTCTTCTGGGAATTATAATGCACCAATGCAGCAGAATTGGCATAATTACTACTGTAATTTCTACTGGAATTAATTACGTAATCTCTATTACCTTGTATTTGCTGGTAGTGCTCAGAATGTATCAGGTAGTGGGCAACATATAAGTAGTTTTTCCACCCAGCCCAAAGTCTGAAAACAGGGGACACATGTAATTTAAAGGAAAATGCCCCTGTAATGACACAATAATTTTACATCTTGTCAATTTATGTATGTTTTCATGTCTCTTTGACCTTATATTTCTTTAAATATAGACTTTAAATTTTTGACAAAACTGCTTCTCCATAAACTTAGAGATGGTGCAAAAAGCAATTAGACATTGCTCCTTATAGGCATTAATCGCTGGGAAATGTGTATTTAAATAGCTCATATTTTAGAACAATTGAGAGATCAGAGGACTTTAAACAGCTTCCACTTCAGATTAAGTTGTCAGCAGTAGCAAAGCTAGCAACGTGTGATGTGAAATATTCCATATGCTACACTGAAATAATCACAATTGAAAGCCATTACATAATCAGAGCTGCTTTGGCTGAGGTTGACTGACAGTGCTTACTATTCAGTTAAGAAGCATGTTATTGGGCTCAGATGGTGATGCAAATCTAAAAGAAAGCTTAATTTGTTTGACCTTTGTAACCCACCAGCTTTGATTTTATTTGAAACTGTGCCTAATGCATTTTATGTATCCAAGGAACACATTATTTCATCATAAGAAGGAGATTTCCAGTTGCTGCTCCAAAACCCTACTTAAGTTTTGTTAGCATAATGATTTATTAATAATAATAAAAAAAAGGAAACAGGCTTAGAAAACCTTTAACCTTCATTTAATCTTTTTTTTATTTGCTAACCCAAACAGGAACTAATCATTGGTGTAAAGGATTAACAGACACAGGAGACCAGATTATACATTTTTAAGTTCTGCTTTTGAGTCTTGAGGGAATCCTATAGTGTGGAATTGGATTAACCTTTCTGACACTTTTTATAATAACCCAAAAGCTAGAGTATAAGGCTTATTCCCCTGGCAATAAGCATGGTTGCTTTGCTTACTGTGTCGAGTCTATATTTGTCTGTGTCAAGACGTATGTTATCAAACACAAAGCGAACAATGAGGAATATTCAGAGTTTGCAGTGAATATTCATCCTGTCTTTACAAATTAGTCACAGTTTTTGTAAATGATATCCAGGTACCAAAAGATGTCGGTAGTGGCAATATTGATAGGATTTGAGAGATCTCTCATGCTTTGACAATGAACTTTGTTTGATCAGCTTTGCAACTGACCTGAGTGAATATGGTTGCTTATAAATTTCAGTCTTTCTCTTGTGGGTCCAGATTTCATCACTTTTCCTCAAAGCAAATGGCATTAACTTGTCTGCAACTCACTTTTCAAATATATTCCTGTTCCGTTTTAAAAGGTCAAGATACTTCAGAGCAGTTACACTTGATGCATCTGAAGTCTGGGACATGAGTTTACATAGGCTATGTGAAAAGTTACACTCTTGTTATGATATCTTCATCCATTAAATCACTAGAACAAAGAGGGACAGAAGTAAGATTGAAAATTGGATTCCTCAGTGTGACCAAATTTTGCTGGTATAACTAAAACTGTATATCAGCTTTACCCTAGGCATACAATTTCCTTTTCCATCTAGAAATCTTACTTGGGTTAAAAAACAGCAAAAAATGGTGAATTACAGTGTTCCTGAAACCTGGACAAATTTGGCATTGCTTTCCTGCCTGTCACCATCAAGCTTTGAGTGTAATCTATCTTGTCCTGAGTGGGAGATATCAAAAAGGCTTGCAAGTAAGCTGCTTATGCTCAGATAGGCTGAGACTATAATTTTCCATCCCTCTCTGCCATAGAGGAGTGCAAAGAGTTTAGAACATAACCCTGTTCTCATTGAGTGTTCACCTCCAGTTTAAATCAATATGAATAGCTCACATTTTTAAGCTCTTTTAAAAAAAAAAACAATCCTGAAGGAAAAGAAAGAAAAAAAGGTTTGCAACTGTGCATAATTGTAGTATATTAATATATCTGCACAGTTGAAAAGTTCTGATGGTAATCCTGCACAGAGCAATACTGTAAAATTTCAAGTAGATTTTTCATATTTAGAGTGTAATTTTTGCTCATGCTTGATCACTATAGAAAAGTTAAGCTCAGCTCTCCCATTAGATCTTCCTAGGAATTAATGAAGTAAAAAGCATAAATATAAATACTTGCCTTAGGGGTGGAAACAGGTCCCTATGCTATTTCTCACTGTTTCCCTCTGTTATGCATTTGCCATTTATTTTTCATATTTTCTTAGTCTTTTGCTCTTCTTCCTGTCTCAGACACAGTTAAAGTTTGTGGGGGTTTTGTCAAAAATACTGCCCATAAATGCCCCTTGCATGATCACTAATCTGATTTTTAGGGATAGTCAATAGCTTTGAAATAGTTATAGCATCAAATGCTAAAGATTTTTCCTCTTCTACTTTGTCTTACCCACAAGTTGTCACTGCCAGGACTTGCCCTAGGAGGTAGAAAAAGGCCTACTAAAGGTCTGGATATTATGCATTTATTTTTCCTTGTCATTTTGAAGCTTTGTATTACATTTTTTTTTCCTCAATTAACATATTTTCTAGCTTTTTCACATGATTTCTAAATTTTTTTCAATTTTTTGGTGTGTGGCATTTCTTGTGTTAAAGAATGCATTTCTCAGAAGTGAATGGAAAAATGATATAAAAGGAGCTGTGGACTATCATAACGGTGAAATGAATATTTCAATCTATTTTCAGAATGCTCTAATGTTGTAGATAAAGGAAATGGTTATATGGGAATCACTGACAATTAATTAGATAATGCCTAAAATATTTTTTTGCTAAGTCTCTCAACATAAGCATAAACCTTCCCACATGTATGTTCTAATAAGTGCATCTGAAGGACCTTTATGCTTCCTGGTGACATTTTATAAATCCACAATTCATAAAGAAATTTAAAATATTCCTTTACCCAAAAAGAGAGCATTTGGCTCTCTGTGACTTGAAGAACCTCATTCAGATGACAGAAGCCTGTTTTTCAGTTTACTTCTGTGTGCCATTAATTGCCCAGTGTCTGGTGGAAGGCTGCAATATTAGCCCTGGAAAACCATTCTCATTCTGAGGTGGACATTGCAAATGACATTTTGCAGAATCTCCCAGTACACTTACTAAACTTAGCTAAAAATCATGCTCAGTGTTTTGTGGTTTTTTGTGCTTGTAAACAAGAAAAACTATTTCATTTTTATTGAACTCTGAAAGAAAGGCTATTTTCTTCTGTCAGAAAGGGGTAAAAATATACTTAGATTGACATCTTAATGGATAAATTAACTTAAATTAACAGCTCTTTCAAGTCAACCATACCTTCCATACAGTGACAGCGCCAAGATAAACCTCAGCATTTGCTTCCAACAGGAGACTCTATTTTCAGATTGATCTTGAAGTGACATAGAAATATGTAAAAGAAAGGTCTGCTAAGACCAGCAAGATCCTAATAAAAGTGTTGCATAATGTTATATGCACGAGTTCTAAGTTTGTTATATGCACGAGTTCTAAGTTCAGCAAGTTTTATTTATAAAATATTTATGAAGAAATGAAAGAAGAAAAAGCACTAGCAGCTTCCAAGGGGACTTTATGCAGGCAGAACTCCCACTGTTTTCAGTGGGGATTTACCCTGCTTGTGGCCTTATCTAATAGCCATTGATATTAATGGAGTCATTCCTTTGATTTTAATGGGCTTTGGACCATGGATTTTGGTTCTAATAGGGCCTGGGCTTAAGAAATAGTCATACATGTTTTATATAGGAATAAATATTTAGCCAAATTTGTTTACTGATTTATTTTCATGTATCAGTCTTCATAATAGCTGCCTATGCTCAAGCACACTGTTCAGGTAAGTGAAAGGACTTTTCATCTTTTGTAGATTCTGGGAAAATGCACAAACAAAACACATTATCATTTTGTAGGTACCGCTTTCTGGAAACCATTTCTGCTAATTTTCTCTAATTCGCTAGAGTTTACATAGAGCTAACTCTAGCAGAGTTTGGTGGGATTTACCATAGCTTTAATGAATTAGAGATGGATCAAAAAGCTCCTCTGATCAGTTAGATAGTCTATTGACTATTGATTTATAAAGATTTTCATTACCTTCTCAACTAATCCACTAAGTTGACTATCCATTTCAAGCAGAATCCAGGATTTCAGTCCATAACAAAGCTATTCTGAACACACCAAAGCATTCAAATACTGTATTAGCTTTTGCCTGAAGAGAAATAAGTTCTGAAGTAAGTCCTCCCAGCCCAACATCAGCAATGGATTGAATTAACGAAAGTCCCACAACAGTACTTTGTAAAAATGAAAGATTTTAGCGGTTTCGTTTTGGTTGGGGAGTTTAGAAAAATGTTGAACTTTTCTTACTAATTTGAAATATTTGACTACGTCACCAGCTTTCGTGAATTAGCCATGAGTATTGTTTCATGACTATGTGATTATCTGATACATTGAAGATTCCTGAAAAACAAAGTAACTGACATGTGCAAAGCCCTTCTCTAGTGTACATGTGACTAGTCTGCACATGCTGCCAGGTGATAATCAGAGTGCAATTCTCATGAAAACCAGAAACTCACTTCTCAGTGAGGTTCATGGAGAACTCTTAACTGTTGACTAGCATTAACATGAAATGCCAAAGGCACCTGCTGTGTTGTGTCATGTTAGGAAACACTTTGTGCAGAAATAAAAATGCCAGATCCTTGGTCTATTCTGTTTAAGAATTGAGAGCAGTTGAATGCTTAGCGCATAAGCCAGAGATATTTTAACAGCGTGTGTCCATAAAATTGCTCAGCATTTGGTCTCAGGTGTCTTTAAAGCAATTTTATTTGCCTTGCGAGAATTTATTAATGTATTAAAAGAAAAGCCATGTATTAAAAAAAAAAGCTACAATATTATTATGATTTCCTGGCTAAGTCAGGTTTTTAATTGTTTGAAAATTGCCTTATGGGAAACAGGAAGAGCTGAGAATAGATACATTTTAAGGAAGAATCTTATGTCATTACTTCTGGATTTCATTATGTGTGACATTTGCTGGCCACATGCTTAGAAACATATAGGAGCTCCTTTCATATATTTTTGTATTTGTATCAAGACGGTATCAGCCTCACAATATAACAGGCAAAACACCAGAGAAAGTTTGTTCTTCTGAGAAGGAGTGGGTAGGGATTAGTATGCAGTAATAACACCTTTTAGAATACATTTTTATGGGTTGCTCAAAGCTTTGCTTTCATTGTGTAATCAAGCCTGTGAGCTTGATTAGTGTTATTAACAGTTCTTGGCTACTCTTTCATCTGTCATAAGGCACAGAAGAATCCTAAAATGAACTCCCACTTTTTCTGTTAAAGCTGGTACATTGACAAATTTCTTTTCTCAGGTACTTGCAAGATGTATGGCTAGGTCTGGAAAAATGTATTTTAAAGTTTTGATAATTAAGTAAAATAGTGATGACAGAGTTTATCTCTCTCAAGATGTTCACCAAAAAAAAGGCACTCTTATGCCTGTCTAGCACATTGAAAACTGTGCTAAAATGCTACATGGTGTAGGACTAGGGAAAGTGACAGTGTCAACTACTACCCAACAAAGGTCTGCCGAGATACAGAACAGAAGTAGAAAAGCAGGCGAGCTGAGACCAAAAGGAAATACTGTTAGTGTGTTCCAGACTTCTCAGTTTGACTGGTAAAGTGGAAAAATTAAATTAATACAAATGCCGAGATTTTCTTCTTAGTTCTCAGTAGAAATCCCCATTACAGATGAAAACTCAGCTTATTTTGAACAAGGCTAGGACTTCGTCTGTATTGGCAGAAGGAGAAATGATTATGTGGGTATGATTCAAATGAGAGTTGACTACTGTGTCTGCAGTTCTCAATGTCAAAAGAGGACAGTGTCACGCAGGTTCATTTTGATCAAAAAAAGAAACTGTAAAATTCCTGTAGCTTCATTGGTTTGCAAGGAAAGCAGCATGGGTGATCTGAGAATAATCTTGTTTCAACCAAAATTTTTGTTTCTCTGGGGTGATTCAGGCTTGCATGTGACACAGACACTGGTCCTTAGCTTTCCTGTATTTTAATTTCATCATGTAATAAATGCAAAAAAACCCTGTTTAAAATGTTCTGAGACGAAAGAGGCTGTATAAAGTAAAATACAGGGAAGATACTATACTCATGCTCTTAATGGAAAAGAAACTTGTGTAAAGAAGTGAAGAACTTGATTGTACTTGTAAAAATAATGAATTGAGTATGTATTAACAGAAATCAAAAGAATCTGGGAGTTTTCTTTCATCATTCAGACCTTGCTGGTTACCATCTCCTGTTCACAGCCATTCAAAGGATACAGTGATAGAGCAAATTCACTTTGACAGCCGAAAACCTCTTTTGAATTTGTGAGTCTGACTTTCTTCTCTCCACCAGAAATTGTTGAAGTGAAGGAAAGAAATTGATGCTCATTGTGAATTTTGCCCAGTACTATCTCAGTCTCCTTGATGAATCCCATTATCTGGAAAGCGACCTTTACAGTCTGTATCTCTTTTGCACCTAATGCAGTTATTCTCCATTCCATTATAATGAAAATATTACATGGATAACTACTGAGCATTATCTTCCTGAAGAGAACTAATTTGGGAAAGAAATTAAGTATTTTAACATGAAACCTGATTTCTTTTTTTTTTTAACCTTGCAGGTACAAGAGAGTTAGTGCTCAGTAAGTTCACAGACACAGTAAATACAGTAAATACACTGAACTACTTACGTACCATAACAGATATTTTCCATTTCATAATTTATGAGCAGCTGAATCAATTCCTGTCTTGAATTACAGTACTTGGATGAATAGTTTGTGCTTCTGTCTGAAAATAGACCTATTTGACTTCTTGAGGTATATAACTGAAATTTATATCTATATACCCATTTTCCTTAGCTTTATGCCCCTTGACAAGCCATTTTGTGAACATCATCAAGGAAACTAGGTACTGCTGTACTTAATTAACTCTATATCCATTTCATTTTCAGATTGCTTTGAAGTAGCTATGCAGTATAGTGTTATTTGATCCATAAAGAGCTGTGAGTCAGGTAAAACTTGTGCAGGTTTGTGCTATTAGAGCTGCTAAGATTTAATTTGGCTCCAGCTGGTTTGCTTAAGACAGATATGTCTCTATCTTTCTTCCCTCATGATTTAATCCTATGTGATAATAATTAATAACGTCCAGTAATTTCTAGGGACGGATGAGCCATATCCAATTGACATAAATATACATGATAGTGTGAGTCCTACGCAGAAGGTGTGATTATGTCAAATCAGATGACATGAGATCCTCTAATGCAGGGAATGATATAGATCATAATTTTCTGAATAATCATTTCCCCATTCTTTTTCTTCCAGAATAGAGCTTGGAAAAAGGCAAAATAAAACTGTGTCAGATTTCAGCATTTAAGAAGAAATTCTGATAATTTTTTGCCCCCCCTTGTGATTTTCCCATCTTAAGCACTTTAAATTGTTACAATGGTAATATTACCCAGCCAAAAGTTTGGGTTTCTCAGAAAGCAATGAAGGAAGTCAAGAAATAAATGTCAATAGGCAGTAAGTCAATGTAGACTCTGCTGTTTTTTCTTGTTAGCATGGTACAATAGGAGGAGACAAAAATAACAATAGTTCAGATCTAATAGAAATAAACTGGATAGTGTAGATAGCCACTCAATAGGAGACGAGGCTGTGCAAGACACTATATGTTTGAAAATTTTTATTTGGCTATATTTTGTGAAAGGCAGCAACATAATCAAATTGGATATATTGACATGTCTGCATGAAAAAATGCTGAATTTTCCAGGTCTCTGCTTATAATCTTCTTTAGAGAATCAATTTCTTTGTTGATGAAGCATGTTGAATCTTCCAGTATGCTGCCATGGCTAATTCGAAAAGCTAGAAGAAACATTCACCAATCCTTCTGTGAGACTGTCAAACTTTTACTTTCAGTAACAAAACGATACAAGAAAAGAAGCAACATATTTAGTTGATATTAGTGAAGTACCTACAAATGGTATTTTCTGAATTGTAAGGTTGTGTAAGTAATTAAAGTTTTTGGCATTTTGGCAACCAAACCAAGAATTAAAACAAAATTGGGTTTGTCTCATCAATATGTTCAATTCAATATGAAAACAAACACTTCATTTGTAGACATTTGGAAAGAAGAGAAATAAAAGACTAGCTTTAAAATACTGTTTAAAAATTCATGATCAGGTTGTTGGAGAGCCAAGTTCCTTCTGTCTGAACAGGTTTTAACTCCCCAAAGAATGCTCTAGCAGTCAGGCCACTGGATAGTCTATGCCAAGGGTGCTCTCCATGTTTTGATTTTCTCTTTGGCATAAACAATAAGCCTTTGAGATACCAGCAATCCTCTCTGAAGTGATATTTTTCCCCACTGGAAAAGCAGGAGGAGAGGAGAGACAGAAAGAGATATTCTCTCAGTGGTAAATTATGTCCTGAGAAGGACAGTCGCTTCAGGAAGTGGAGAGAAGAGATTAGCATTACTCCAGCAACTCAGATGTTTTTCACCACAGAAGGAAGCTTGGACCATGTCACCACAGGACAGTAAAATGAATGAATTTTGGTAGTGCTTCAGTAGCAATGATCTAAACCACTGAACTACTCTGTTGATGAGGCAGTAATTCTTTTATTTCTGAATGCTTGTTTCCCTCGTTACTTTTTTTTCTCAGAACAGGTTGATAAATTTATAAAGATTCTGTCTCCAGGATTAGAGAGATATAAAGATATAAAGACAAATAAAGTATTTTAAAGATAATGTCTCAAAAATACTAGCTGACTCAGCAGAAGAATAAAAAATTACCTTGTTCTACACCAAGGGGGTGCTAGAGGTGCTCTGTGCAGCATAAGAAGGAATGGGAAAGATGCTGTATATTCCTGTATATATTTTGCCCTTATTCCAGGGCAAAAATTTGCAGGCGCTTCGGGACATGTGTTTTCATTTGAAGTAAATTGACTCTTAAGTGTAACTCACTTACATAATAAAGGATTAAGGTTATCTTTAATTCTTCTCTTAAGTCTAGTTAAGCTTTGGTTTAGTTCTCAGACATACTTTGTCTTTTGTTCTACTTCATGCATAAAATGAGGAAAACGATAGAAAGACAGATGTTGGGGTGATTGGAAGAAGACCCTGAAAAGTTTTTTTGCAACCTGTTCTTCCTTCCCAAGCAAAGAATGAAAATTTTGTTTGATGGATATTTTAGTGAAGCAGGGATTTTTTTCTTTTCTATGTTGAGTTGACTTCCAAATCTTCAAGAACCCTGAATAATTTAGTGATCCTAAGAATAATTTCTCCTATATGGTATGATAACCTTTTCTTTCCATTTCATTCACTTTCTCATTCTTCTTTTCTTGCCCTTTTATTCTTCAGAGAGAAAACTTCTTTTGGAGTCTTCAGGAAGAAATTCTCTTCCAATCAATACAAAGCGTACATTTAGGGTCTCCAGCATTTATTTAGGAGTCAACTGTAAAGTTCACCTAAGTGCCTACAAGTAGGCATGGTAGAATTGTTATTTCCTCTGCACTGCTCCCTGCCTTGTTTCTCCAAAACATCTCAATCCACTAAGAATAAAGAGTTTGAAAATTATATAAAATACAGGTTCTCCTGTTGCATCAGTTAATTTTCTCATACAGTATTCTGTAACTCTGTCAATAATTTCTCATACATTCTCTTGATTCTGTGTAGTGCCTTCTATTCAAAGCTTTATCTTGCCTTTTCCCCAAAAAGTTTACTTGTACATCTCTTTTGTCTTTCTGCTCTTAGGATTCTTTATGCTTAAGGAAAGAAACAGGTTGTTCTGCTGTCCATTTCTAATTTGATCCAAATATGAGCTATACAAGGTGTTCCAGATTAACTGTGATTTTACTCTATTTTTTCCATTCAAAAAGTGAGAGTTCTAAGTAGAGTAGTACCTGAGAAAAAGTTGAGGTATTGATGTTATTTTCATAAGGTCCAAAAGAGATTGTACGAGCTTGGTAAAAATAGGAAAAATTTGTAGTAGGAATTAGGCCTGCTACCATGCACAAAAGGATATCTGGAGCTATGGCAGTGGCCATTTATTTCTTTGTTTGTTTTAGTTTTTTGGGTTAATTTGGTTTGGTTTGGTTTTGGTTTTGTCCCCAGGGCACAGTAATTTGTAAAATTATTTTAAAAAGCCAGTAGCAAATTTTCTCACAAATATCTGCAGATACTGACCTAGAGACTGTGATATGAGATTGAAACATGGTTGAAGTGGTGTTTAATGCAATCTGGTAGTTTCGAACAGAAAATTATCTGATACGGTTCTTTTTGTTGCTGATGTAATTTAACACTTACTAAAAAAGCTTTTTCTATTTTTATTGTGGTGAACCTGTTGATAAATTTTCCCATTTACAAGAACATAGGGAAATTTCTTAGATGAAGAGAGGTGTTTTAACTCTGTTGTACTCAATACAAGTGGCAGCTTGTAGAAACTGAGAAACTAGATCAGTAAATTAATCAAATTTTCAGAGTAAATAAATAAATAAATACCTAACCCAGAACCTGGTCAAAAAAACTGGCTTTTAAAGGATCTTTATTGTAATAAAATTTTCTAAAGGTGGACAAAAAGACCCAAAAGAGCTATGAAGCCACCAATTGCACTTGAAGTAGACCCTTGAAAAGCAAATGGTTGGAATGAAATGACCTGATAGTTGAGTTATCTAAATGACCTATAAATGATTTTAAAATGAGGCCTAGGGCTTCTGCCTTGGAATTAGAATGAAGGATCTGACCTGTTGGATCATTGGTAATTATTGGTAATTGGTCATGGTTCCCCCAGCTTTTGCTGGAGAATAATGGTTATTTCTGGCCATGAGATTGTGTCGATTTTTTAGAATCAAAACTGTTTGAACTCAAGGTACCAAACCTGTCACGAACCATTGACCACCAAAAACGCTGTACTATGGAACTTTAAGTATAAAATATTTAAGGAAAGTTGATGTTGCCCAAATATATAGTAGCACATGCCAAGGGAAAAGAAACCAACATTTGTTTTTTATGTGGAGGAACCTATGAGGTAAACTAGAAAAGATGCAACAAGTAGTATAATACACAGGTGAAATTTGCATTACCCACTGCAAGGTCTGAAACGTAACATAAGAAAGCTTTTTCTTGTGTTTTTTTTTCAAAGTCTAAATCAAATAGATACTCTAGTTTCCTGAAATTCTGCTGACATTCTAGTAGGGAACAGCTTTAAAATGAAATTAAACCCATCTAGGAAGGGAATTCCTTGAATATATTTAAATTTCTTGAATTGGAAGGAGGTACAAAGACTCTGCATCTCCTTCTGCAACAGGGAGAAAAAGGCTAGAAGCTTGGAAGCCAGTAAAGTATGCATATAATAAGACACAAAGTAAATATAGAAAAGTAGGAAGCTATATTGAAACTTACTAGACAAATCCTTCCTCTCCAGCTACCTGAAGAATGACATTTTCTGAGGTTTGAAGATCAGCAATGACATAGTGTAGGCACAGAATTTCATATCTGAATTGTCTTGGGGTTGCTTGCTAAGATTAGTTTGGAGCTCTGTGCTTTATAAAAAAAAAAAAAGAAAAAGTCTTTCTTAGATAGAATGAAGTTTGAAACTAAGTAAAACTTGTTGCAGATTTAGTCTGCCTCCCCAGCAGAATTTACCTGAAAGTGTGTACACCAGCTAGAAAAGGAAATACTGAGGAACAAAGTGCTATTGAGTGACAGAGAGATAAGGCTCAAGATTGATGCCTAATATTTTCTGCTATTTCATGTCTGTAGTAAGAAAGTGAGTAGTACAGAGTAGGTTTAGTAAAGAGTAGCAAGATAGTTTGTGGCAGGAGACAGTGACACACCTGAACAATTTTTATGTATTTTCTCACTTCCAACATGTTTTTATTGAAGCGAAAAAAGTCAGTCCAGGCACTGAAAGAAGCTAATGGAGACGGAAAAGGAGGCAGGAACATGGTACAAAGGCATGGCAATGATTACAATGAAGACTGGTTTTTAAGAGAAATTGTATTGGAGAACAGAACTACTTGAAGTCTGTCGTTCTGTTTCTTGGATTTACCATATTCTCACTTTGAAGAACTGGTATTTTAACTCAGAAATTTGTTATGTTCTTAGCCTTTGGATTGTGGGTGTTTTTTTCTTTTTTGTGGTTTTTGTTTGTTTGTTTGTTTGGGTTTTTTTTTGTTGTTGTTTTATCTTTCTTTTTCTTTTTTCTTTCTTAGCAAATAACTTTAGGTTATTTTAGAAGCAGTCAAATCATCAAAATGGTGTGGTTTTATATTTTTTTACCAGTGCAACTTGAATTCAATGTGTTTATAAAATGTTTCATGCTGTGCAAACAGTTTTTAAGGGAAAGGATATAGGAAATTATTGATTCCATGTAGAAGGCAAAATTATTATTTTTTAAATGCCTTTTCCATTCAAAAGGTTTGGACTCCTCTTAGCTGGAGAACCAAAGTAATTGCAGCAAGATGGGTAGGGTCAAGGTTAGAAGAACATACATGAATGGAAGCAAGCTCTGAAAGTACTTGTGGGGTTTATTCTTGCTAATATAATGATGAAGGTACATGTATTCCTGGACCATGAAAATGATTTAATTATCGGGCATTACTATTCTTAAAGCTTTTCTTATTCTATTTCATTAATTTTGAGTAAAGTATTTCTGAGCTATAAGCAAGAAGACTATTAGTTGTAACCTTATATAACATGGGACATGGCTGGAACTCATGTCTCCTGAATCCCTCTGCCCTGTAGATTTATTCTCTGTACAGAACTTTGCATCTTATTGACCCCCCTGGGCTAAAAATTTATACCATGAGCTCTCATTACATTAGATGCAGTCAGAATGATCTACAATATCCAGTAAAAAATAATATATGTTCATTTGTTAGAAATAGTTGTCTAAATAGACAGATGATAAATGTTTTAGAAAAGTGTGAGTACCAGGACTGCTGTCCTTTTCTGAGTATTTTTTTGCTTGACAGTTACATAGAGAAATGGCTAATGAAAATGTGTCAGTCTGCCTAGCCAAATGGTATTTGATTGGCACTTTTGCTCTACTGGCATCTCTAGCTATATGATGAAAACAAAAATTCACAGAAACTTTGGCAAAACCAGTGTGTTAAAATCTATTATAACTGGAAAGAACAAAGGGGGAAAACCACAACTCTTTTATACTTTGTTATATCCTTCTGCCTGAGAACTTGCTTTTGTCACTGCATAATCCTTTTACAAACACAAGAGAAGTAGTGAGGTAATATTTCCTCACTTTTAATGTCAAAAGTAGTAAAAAAAATTTAGACTAATAGCATATTGTCTGTAGAGTAATCAAACAAGCATCTTTTTTACTTTCATTTAAAAATTCCGTTTCTTTGCACCCTATTATTATAATAGAGACATCCAAAGTCCAGCTGTAGAGAGAGAAATTACTATAAAATGCATGGCAAATAACTGTGTCTTATTACTCACTAAAATCTATGGAGAGATATGAGATGCTAACTTGAAAAGCTACCTAAAAACCACTGTAAATATTTCAATACTAGAGAATTCTTATCCTGAATCTGCTTCCTGTTTGGAAAGTTTACAAAGCCTATTCCTTATGTCACAAAGCATTTTCAGTACCCTTTCAAGTGTACTCCTCACAACAACATCCTAGAAATGCTTCCTGGATATGAAACCCTTAGTACCAGGTCAGAAGCAGGAAACTGAGCTGGCCTAGAGAATAACATTATTGATTTGTTTAAAAGCACTGAAAATCCTTGTTACAAATAGTGGCTTGCTGTCAGTAGTTGGAGTTGTACTTGCATGAACATTTCCAGCTTTGTATATCCATCAATTTACTGGTGATCTGGAAGGGAAAGATTCCTTTGCCAGTGTAGAGCTGATCTCTGTCCTTCAAGAGATATTTTGGGTATTTGTGTGTGTGTAGAATACATAAGATGAATTAAATATTTGGAAAAGTCTAAACCACCTCTCACTTTTAGTCACCTACTTTGGAAGGTGGACATAAAACATTATTTACCTTTTTTTTTTTCAAGTTAAGCCAGGAGTGACTTCCTCTTTGAAGGGGAGGTTAATGCTGGAGGAAGAGTCCAAAAATTCAGTGTTAAATTAGGTGTTTTCAGACAAGGTCCAAGACTACAAAGGAAGGAGTGAGGAAGGAGCTAATGAGAGCAAATTTTACATCCAAGTCTGGATTTTTAGCAAACTACAGAAGATTTTAAGGGGCTGGAGTTACAGGTTGAGAAACTCCAAGGACAAAGCGGAGAGAAATCTCTCAGACTTCTGAATCTTTGGCCCAGAACTCCATATTGTGTCAATTCCACTGAAATCAAAGGAATTATGCAAGGATCTGGGACTGCATGTGAGAAAGATTTATAATTATAGTTTTGAAAATGAGCATGAGTTCACAGAAACAGAGCGTGTCTAGACAAATGGATAACTATAAGAAGCTGGTTATTGTATTGTAATGTTTACCGTTGTTTGATGTTGTCAGGGTGACTGTTTTAATTAAGTACCTCTGAATTCTCTATAATCTCTACATTATTCTCATCTGGGTGAAAAGAAACTTTTTATTGTTGCATATGTATCAATCCTTGAAGGCGAACAAGAGAAGAAATGGCTGCTTAAAGCATTTGTGAATATATCAGAAGTTTCAGTGTTTGTTGGAGCCATGCTACGTCTCTGCAAATGGCTGTTAATTTATCCAAAGAATTGTGAAAAATACATCACTAATGTATTAAAACACTAAAAACTGATGACTGAAAAAAACACGCAACCAAGCTTTCCTGAATTTGCATATTTTAAAGTTTTTGTTCTATCTTTTCTCTCCTGTTGGGTTTTTCTTACAACACACATAGCAAACAGAGCACACTCTCTTACCTTGATAACAAGAATCTGTCTCAGTATTTTTGTGCTCTACAAACAACTTTAGTGGTGTGTTATTTTTATTGTGGTCTCATCCCACCTGCCTGTGTTGCAACTAATTAAATAATTAAATAAATTTTGTTTTCCACACTAGTGACGTTACATTTTGACTAAACCATGCTGTGGGTGCATTCTGGGACTTGCTTTGGATCTTGACTTGACCTTGTCTTTTAGCCTTTTTTAAAATATGCTCTTTCCCTTTTCCTATCCTCTGCATAACACACTCAAATGAACTATTGAATAATATTAGATGAGTCAAAATGTTTATATGCAACTTCACCTTCTGGTGTACATTAAATTTGTTTACTAAAAATGTAATAGTTAAATTTTTCCAATGTCTTATACTAAATTACTTTGATTTTTGATTGAAAGAAAGCTGTAAATAGAAGCTATTTACTATTATTAAATTTTTGTAAAAGCATTTATGTCTAGGATAGAATGCTATCAGGATGGGAATTACACTGTCCTTCAAGGGTGAGTCTCAAACTTATATTTTCCTTACCTATTGTTAATAGATCACTAATGTCTCCATTTTTCTCATCTTGTATCACACAGAATAAATGAGATGAGCTCTGTGTTATGGTCAGAAAATAGAGAAGCTTGACTTACTGAAAATTGGCTTCACTCCTAGACTCATTGATAAAGCTGTGAAATAAAAAAAATGGGAATTAAATTCCCAAGCTGGACGCAGTATTGAAATATTTTTCTGCTTTAGGGCATTTCTAGTGTTTGTGATGAAATGATGTGTTATTAGTGATGGGCAAACAAGCACTCATATTAATTCTATCTAGACATTTAAACTTTTGCAGAATGATTGATTCAAGTGTCAGAGATATTTAGGTGCTTCTTGTGACAGCTGAGAATAGCAGAAACTCCTATGATATTCATTTATGTATGTGAAAATCAGAGGTTACATGATCCTTCATGGGAGCAGGTGCTGTGAGAGGTACATGGATTTCCTAGGGGCTGCCAGTTAAACAGACTCAAAGCTTTTTCAGAAAACCTGGAAATTCTGAAGAAATTAGTGTGTGATTCCTGTGATTGTGCCAGGGCTGCACTGTGGATGGGGCAGAGACAGCCTCTGTGTGAGCAGCAGAGCAGGTTATATACCCTGAAGGACCTGCGTTGCCTCTTGCTGCAGAACTTTTGGGCAGCTCTATAAACAACAGACATCTGCACTGTACTTTTTACACTTTACGATACACACAACGATATTTTTGTTACACCTTGGAATGCCAGTTCATGAGGGTCAGAAGGCAGACAATCAGTCTGGGCTATCAGTCTTTGAACAAAAAATAGTCAGGTTTCGATTTTTAGGACACAACACTGGAGAATGTCACCTTGGGCACTGTGGAACCATAGGACAGCATCCTTAGCTCTTTTACCTGCTGATATCTCTCCACACTTACCATTGCATTTTGATAAAAACTCAACAGCAAAAGGAATTGAAGAAAAGTGAAACGAACATTTTGTACAGTTTAAAAGAAGAAAAACAGAGCATATTTGTGATATTAATAATTGAAATCTTAGTCCATATTTCTGAGATTTTTTCTTTTTTTGTGTAGTAATTAGGAACTATATAAATAGAAATGTGATCTTAAAAATGAAATGGGAAACTAGTGGAGCGCTTTAAGATTAGAAAAATTCCTCTTCTCTATGTAATCATGGACATTTATTTATTTGGCAATCTTCAGTAAGGAATGGGGATTTTTTAGACCTTTAGAACTAGTGTCATTATTGTTTCACTGGGCAGGGTATAAGATACCATGTATTGCAAATAACAAAAAATTGTATGGGAATTAACATCTGACTATATAACCTTTATTTTTGCATTTTAAAAACATTTTCTCATGCTAAAAGCATATACTCCTGCCACCAAAATTGAACTTGATTATATAAGAATATAATTTCTGTAAGGGCAGTATCATTATATAAACATTCACGTGCAGATACATACAAGGTTTTCCTGGAAGTTTCAGAATATTCAGCTGAGAATTACACTTGCAGGTCTAGAAAAGCAAACAGGTAAACAGTGAAAGATTTTTATTGTTTCAGGTGGAGATTATGCAAGTCAGTCTTGTTGTGATAGACCAAGCCACTATCTGACTATCTAAGGCATTCTTTTATTCCAAGTGAAAAAAAACCCAAACAACTAAATAAATGTATAAGCAATTATCTAGCTAGAAAAACAGGGTTTTTTCCTACATCTTTTGTCCATCAGAAGCAATATAAAAATTCTAGAGAAAAGACTCACACTACAGCCTATGATCTGTCTTCTCAAAGCACTCCAAAATTTATAATTTTGAAAGTATTGTTATTATTATTATCTCAAAGATTTACATAATGAAAATGTGGAGGATATCTGAAAATCAGTTAAATTACACTGAAATTTTTCTTTAAAATAATAAATTACAATAGCATATGAAAATATTTTAAGGATTTGGGTATGCTTAAGAACAACCCCTTTAGTGCTGTGTTGGATATTTTAAGTGTGAAAAATTTACATATTCATACCAAGGTTTGGGTGGTTTTTTTGAGTTTTATGCCAGTCTTCTAAAGCACAATTTTCTCTGGTGGTGTAGAGCAATGTAATAAATTGGTGTGTTTTCTCCTTATGTCGACAATATTTGACAATATTTTTTAATGTAAGTTACTTTATAAAGTAACAAACTCCATGAGTATTATTGCTTAGAGTAGACTCGGAAATCTGAAACAATGAGAGTAGTGTCCTTCTTACACCACAGCTTTCTGAGACATTACTAAAATGGCAAATGTTTACATAGCTTATCCAAATGAAAGTCATCCTAAAAGAAGCATCATCACTGGGTAAATCCAGGAGGCCACACAGAACTATATGGTACTACCTGTCTAGAGAAAGTCTTTATAATAAAATAGAGCTTCAATAAAAGACTTCAAATCTCAGCAAAATCATTGTAAAACTTCTAACACTTTGGTTTTCCCTGACCCTTCTCCATTCTATCAACTAATATTTGCAAAGAATATACTCTGGAATTATTCTTGCTGTTCAGTTTTGCATCCTCTGTGGAATTGGCAATGCTATTAAAAACAAATGTAAAGGGTTTTGTAGTCATTTGGGTAGAACATGTTAGATTTCTTTAGACCAAATGCAGTTATTCCATTGATGGCAACACCACTAAAAATATAAGGGCAAGTGTTTGTGAATATGATCTTCCAGAAGGATTGCCTTTCATACACCACTGCTCAGGCTGGAATAGTTTTCTGCTGTGTTCATATATACTACAGAAAAATAATGTTATGGAAATATTGCAATCAATGCAGACATGGGGAGAGATGTGGGCAAACAGTGGTGTTGAAGGTACTGATATTATTCTAGTTTTCTTTGCTTACTTTGTGCAACCTCTGGATTTTTCAAACATCCATTCTTGCCACTGCAACAAACTTGCGTCTCCTTCTTCCAAAACAGCAGAACAGATTGTTAGCTGCTATGTCTTGCATAGTTGCAATAGTTACAATGCTATCTGAATGCCTAACTTTGCATTAGTTACAAAGCTATCTGAAAAGTCTACCTCACAAGAACAAATCAGGTCAATTATGATTTTCAGGTAATGGTAGTGTGTAGACCAGTGAAAGGAGAACTAGAAAAAGCAGATGAGAGAGAAAGGTCAGGGAGTGAAAAGTGGGACAGCAACTGTGATGGAAGCTGCGCTGGCTGTGCTAATAAATGGCATTGACACAGAAAGGGGAACACTGGCCCTATGTAAGTTTTGGCTGGAAATATATAGAAAAGATCCATAATTTAAAGGATTAAGCTCCTTGAATGGCGTCCTGATATAGGTTCTAAGTACAGTAAGTCTATGAAAGAGATTAGGTGATGATGGAGTGGAGTTGATGACCCAAGAGATTAATTCATTGCCATAGCCCCTCACACTTCTTTCAAGGGATAGTTTGACGGAAAATATAGTGCATCACTGAGTCTTATTTTATTTTGAAGAGTAAATGTCATGTTCAGCCATTAGCACAGTAGATTTTCTTTAAATTACTCTTGGAAGAAGTGGTTTAGATGCTTTAAAGTGTTCTTGCTATAGTGCAGAGTAATCTGCTACTGATTAATCTCACATCTTTTGCACTTGCTAGAAAGTTATCACAGAGAAGGCAAACATGGATAAATTGAAAGAGCTACTTTCACCAATGACGTTCCACATACATGGAGAAATCAGCTGTATGCACAGGAGGTTGGAGTAAAGCAATCCTATCAGTTATAAAGCATTAGAGTATATTTTTTCCCTTGTTGTGGCATCATTTTGAACAACACTAAACTGTTTCATGCCAGCAATGGGAGATCAGAAGTCCCCTGATGTAATATTACTTCATTTTTGATGTGGGACATCACACTCATGGTAAAGCTCCATTTGTCTCAAGTTGTTTTGTCTCCTTATGAGATACAGAAATGTGTGTTTAAACAGCTTGCAATAATATTGATACTTGCAATTGTCAGGAATATTTGGGAAATGAGATGGTTTGTCATCCAATTTTTCATTCCTTGCATTTTACAAAGATTACATCAGCCCATTACCCCACCTCATTCCTTATTGGTCTTCACATAATATCTGAGGGGTCTTGATCAAATGCAGTCCTTGATTTAGTGAAACAAGAATGTAACCCTTTCATGCCAATAGACTCCACAGAGGAGAGATGCAGAATAAGGAGATTTCTGGAGCAAAATGTGTAGTAACAAAATCTCATCTGAATCAGGCATCTCAGTCTCTGTGGCTGGAGGAATGACACACTTGTGTTTGATTGGAAGATGAAGCTCTGTATTGCGGTCTGTAATTTTATTGTGTATAAGAGCAAATAATATTCCTGGTTCTGTTTCACGATAAGAACAAGCATAAATACCATAAAACCACTCATTATGTTAAAACATTCTTATCTTCTGCTACACCTTTTTACTTTGTGGTTACCCATTTTTTCCACAGACTAAATTAAGGTAGGAATCTCATGTGTCACTGTTTTATATTTCCATTGTATGGTAGTTTACTTCTCAGTTATTTGCAAGGAACTGAAATCTATTGGGAATTGGGCACACATACCCAACATTTGCAGTGGAATATGATTTTTTTCCTAGTTTGTATATTTTTACTGTGACGTTAAACAGGGAAGACAATGAGCAGGGTTGGAAGGAGGACTATTCTTAAAATTGATTATAACCCAGAAGATGAATACAGTATAACAAAGTTGGTGCATATCTAACTGACTAAAATAGTGTGGTTTTGTCAGTAAACTTCTTTCCAAATTGATTTATTCACATATACACACACAGAGAGGAAGGGGGTAGGAATTGAAGGAGTTTTAACTGCCTTCAATTTGTTAGAAATTACTAACTTGATTTACATTAATGGCAAGAAAAATCCAGAAGTATCTGCCTGACTGGGACTTTGCATAATTTAGATTTTCTTGTTAATTGTTTCTGCCAACTGTTTATGGAGTAACATTTTTGTCATTTTGAACATCTTACTTTGTACAGGCTGTCTTTTTGAGAACTTGAAGGTAATTTAATCTTTGTCACAGCTCAGTTTATGCCATAAAGATAATTTATTTTGTTTTTCATTTTAAAGCAAACACACAGACACAGACACACACATGCTGCCTTGCACACTACTAGCTGGGCATTTTTTTTTGATAACTCAGAAGCTGATAATTTCACAAGAAGGTCTTCAGAATTTATAGTCTTCCTTGACATTCTGCTGATTTTCCCCTAGTTTTTCATCTCTTGTTTCTGAAACTTGATTTACTACCATCTTGTTTATATCACTGTATGTTTTTCTTTCTGTTTAAATATGCTGACCTAGCTGAGCTGTCTATGAATGAGCTACTTGTGAGTATTACTTAACCAGAGAAATAAAGATCTTGGTCCAAGCTGGTGAACCTTAATTTGTTTGGTTACACACAATACATCATCTTCTTGTGCTTCAGTAAACAGACTTATCACAGTGTCTTATTATTATAACACAAAGCAGCAATGGTTGGACGTTATAGAGGGATTTTGAACACTTTTTACTAGTTCCCCTCTTCTTTTCACCTGCTGGTTGTGAGTAAAAAGTCTGAAAATATTGTGGGAAGCACAGGATCTCTCTGTACAATTTTTGGCCCTGCAAGCCTTCCTCTTCTTGTATGACATGCATTGAGGAAGGTGCTGAGGAAGAGGAATCAGTTGTGGTCTCTGCACCTACAGACAACCCAGACAGGACTGGCCATCTGAGTACAGAAACCAATGTGGTGGTGTTAGTGCAGTTGTCCACAAGACAGACTAACACAGTCTGCTTGCAGTACCTATGCAATTGTATTGTTGTCATTGTCTGTTAATGTCTAACTCTGCTTTATCAGAAGTGTGTTTTATTATCCTTAAATGGAAAATGTAAATCCCCTCCCCCCAAATTATTATAATTTTGAAATTAAGGAGCTCTCAGGCAAAAACGTGGGAATAGGAACAATAGTTCTTTATGACAAAAACAAATTGCAGTAGTACAGAAAAATAACCAACCCCAAAACACTGACAGACTCAGAATACAACCTGGCACCCTGTTAGTCAGGGTGTTGGTAGCAGTCCAATTAAATGGTGGCTGCAGTCCTCCTGGAGTGACAGAGGTTCTGTTGAAGCAATGATCCTGTAGAAAGGTGCAGTTCTCCTCTGAAGGTCCAGTGGTGGTGTAGATGGGTCTGGTATTTCTCTGGGAATCCAATGGAAATAGGCTGCTGTGGTATTCCAAATCTCAGATTATATCCAGGTAGGAATGCTTGGCTCCTCCCACTGGGTGGAGCATCTCCCAATGGGATGATGTAATTTTATCAGTCATGCAATGAGCCTCAATGGCCCATTAACAGAAGATATCCCCTGGAGGGAGGATGGGTTATGGAAAAGATAAAGAGCATTGCCCTACCTGATTTCAACTAATGGTTGAATTGCAACCTAAGACAGGAAGTCTCACTCTCTCAACAGCTTTATAGCTGTACAGAAACATTACATTTCACAGTGATGGGAGTAACCCCAAATTCATAAAAGTCAAAAGAAACCCACAGCTAAAGCTATCATTCCATGGGGGGTCTGAGCAAGAAGGGGTTCAGGTGGAATCAAAGAGGGTTCACAATGAAAAGTGAGATCAAATCATTACAGCCTTTCAAATAATAAGACAAAAATATTTGGACTTTGTGATAATTCTGCGTTCTATGGACAATTTTTAGAGTTTAACCTGATTTCCTTAGTCATGAATGAAACAACAGAAGGTGAGGAATTCTTGCAAAAGAAACTGACTTCAACTCAATGTCTTGCTCTGTTATTTTTACACAAAAATAGAGAACGTGATTAAAAAATGCAAAAATGCATGTGGCTTTTTTCATGGAAAAAAAATCCAAAATCAAAACCAAACCAAATCAAAATATCCACCTAATTTCCATTTTGATGGCAGCAAGCAAGATTTTTTAATTTTTATTTTTCAATTTTCCCCATGAAAGTAGTGTTTATGACTAGGTATAAAGGAAATCAGGAAATGCACATTTGAATATGTACTAATAAAAGTGTTATTCCAGCAGTAAAATTGTTTTTGCTCTGAATAGTGGCATACAATAAGGAAAATATTTTTGCATATTTCCAGGGACACACATATGACTGAAGTTGATTATGAAAATAAAATTACAAATTTTTTTATCAGAAACTCTTATTCAAATTTTTGTGCAGACTTTTTAATTTCTTCCCTTGTAGTTGAAAATGATTTTCTCATTATCCTCACATGACACAGATCAACGGGGGATTCAGCCCTATTAAAGGAGATCTTTAGAATTAAATCAGCTGTGGAATATTTTACAAATGTGATTCAGTAAACTCCATATAATTTCAAAAAGAAAATGGTGCATAGAGAAGTATCTGGGGAATTACCATAAATACAGTGTTTCACTTGGATTCATACAAGAAGCACCTCTGGGAGAGTAAGACATTTTTCAAATAACCTATGAAAAAAACTTATCTTTTCCTGGAGTCCTAAAGCACAAAATTTGCATATTAATAGAAGATTAAAATGCCCATCAAGTATTCTTTAGCTGTTGCTTTCTGTTTTTTATTTTGCTCTTCACATAAATATTCTTCTCAATAAAAAGAAACACCTTCAACTCTGCTTATTACATTGAATCACTAAAGTTTCATATTACAACAGCACAAGGTATTTTTTTATTTTAATCCTTTTGACAAGTTGCTTCCTGATTTTTTCCCCTCATTTGTACTTTGTACTTCAAGATGTACTTGTCTTTTTAAGCAGGGTCTAAGCATCTTATAAAGGCTAATTTCTATGTGGGTATTGTGTCCCATCAAAATCATGCTTTTGACATAGATCTCAAAAGTCTATTCAATTTTAAATTTTAGAATCTACAATTAAAAACACCTGAAGTGATAACCTATTGTTTGGTTATGTCCAAAAGGTGTTGTATTACCCAGAGTGCCCAACCAGCAATTAAAAACAGTGTTTAGGCAAGCTAAGGTAAGGGAAATACGGAGTAGATAAGTAGGACTTGAAACTTGGTCATGAGAAGGTAAAGCAGATAATATTTTCAAAGTATACTGAATTTTAGAGAGCTGCTAATATTATTGTATACTTCACTGTGAACATGAGAATTATACGTAAGTGCACTTTAAAAATTATTTACAATAATCACTAAGGATTTAGGTGATACTATGACTGAAACTTTTCCCTAAAGAAATATGTCAGTGAGAAAGAGGCTGTGGTAGTGCTGTTCATGGATCTCTATACAGGATGAGAGAGCTGTTCAGATAGGCTTATCTTTTCTCAGTGCAAATGTTGACTAAAAAGCCAGTAAATTTATCAGTAAACATGCTGAAACAAACCCAGAAATGACCAAAACTTTGAATTCTAAGTTACATGGTTGATAATTCCTTAAATCTGCATGCTTATGGGAATCTCATAATCTCTTTATTGTATATTTCTTGTTAGTGAGTCAGAATAAATCTATCTTTAAGCAAGAATATCTATATACGTGCTTAAAGTTCTTTATTGTCCCAAATGACACGTTCTGTCTCATGGGCATCTCTCATTAACTGCGCCCTGTTTAAATGATCTCCAGGGTGTCAGGAAAGCCTTCACTTTATATAAACACAAAATACAGTGCAGCTCCTGAAGTCTGAGCCCCACCCCAGCATCAAAGTATTTCCCAGTCTTGGCCAGAGCAGTGTCATCACTTAGTGATGACAGTTTTGTGCAGTAGCTGCACTTTCATTCCCACAATAAATACAGTTTTCCTTAGCCACTGTAGTTGGCTTAGTCCTGTTTACAGCTGTTCCTAGGGACTCTGAGGCATTTCTTGATCTCCTTTTGCCTTTGCATTGACTCTTCCTTCCTCTAGGCGAGAAGGACACTCACTCTTTTTGCAGTTTGTATCTTTTCCTGAGCACACTTGGATAACTTTCCCATCAAAGGAGCCACAGTACACATGGTGTACGGGCAGAAATTTTTTCCAGTAACTCTCACAGCCCCATGAGTGTTGTTCCAGGCGTGATAGATGAAAGGAAGCACAAAGTGAGAGGTTTTACAGGAAGACTAGTATAGTTTGTTCTTGAGGGACTGTGGCTGTGATGAGTGACATTATGCAACTATATGCAATGTGGTGAGGTTTTGGATGTCATCAGTGTAATTTCTGTCACATTGATGCCTGTTCTGCAAATTAGATAGTAAAGGGACAGCACACCAAGCAAAGGGAGCACCAGTTGTTTTCTTGCTAGTCGTACTTCATTGTCTAAATTAAATTGAGGTCAACACCTCAGAGAGAGAATGTGAAGAAAATTTCCAATAACAACTCTTGAATTTAATGACAGCAGAGATTCTTGAAATAAATTACAATAAAGCCACATCTGAGCCCTACACTTTGCAGCTGCACTTTTAGGGGAAGTTGAGTATCCTTAAAAGTGTTTGGTGGAGTCTTTTTTGCTTTGAAGTAGATGGAAGCTTTATGATAGGCTAATGTACACTTAATTGGCATGTGCATGACAGCAGTATGTGCTAGAGGGCAGACTGTGTGTTCTGCCAAGACAGCTGTTTATGTTGTAGGCTTGGCTCAGTGTGAAAATGTGTGATTTGTGGGTACGGGATGTATTCACTAATGTTTCTTTTTCCTTTTTCAGACTGGATTTGCAAGCTGGATTTTATCTTTTCAGCTGATGAAATTGTGGTCTCCCAGGAAATGTGTTAAGGCTAATATGCTGATGTTGCTTAAAGAAGTAAGTGGCTATGAACTTCTACAACAATGAAAGGGCCTTGTTCCTCATTTGGATATTGAAGATTTATTGCTTTAATGAATATACAGTTCTGTTGTTAATGAGGGCATCAATCTGATTTTTGGCAAAATACATACATTGGTACGAATTTACACTGAAAGCATCCCTGAGAAACATCAGCTGTAAGAAAAATCCCAAAACTGTTTTATCAGAAGAGTTGCATGGGATTGCTGTGTTGATATATGATAAAGAATCATAGAACTTTCTACCAAATTTTTGTTTATCTTTGAAATATATTTAGACTCCAAAGTGGACTGCTGAAAACTTTTGATAGAGAAGTATTTCCAAATTTCAAAATTAAGTCTATTCATTCAAGCCAAGACAGACTGTCTCACATATCAGTGCATCCTTTCTCAATAGGTCTCTGTGCTTTCTGTTTCTGCTGCTTGCAATCTACAGGGTATTTAGGTAGACTGAATCCTTCTCCCACCAAAATGCATGCCTTTCATTTATTGCTGCTCTATTTACATGACAGCATTATTTTTACTCAAATCCCATAGGCTATGTAGGAAGGTGTCTCATTTGCCAGACCAGAAAAGAATCACTGCCCCATGGAGCTGCCAGTCTGACTGCTCTTTTGTGTAAAGATGTTGGCATAAATGTTTTAGAGAAGTCGATACAAATGAAGGTCTATTATTGGGCTTTTAATCAGGCAATTAGTAGATCAGTCAACAAAAGGAAAGAATAAAGACAGTATAAGATAATGAAAGCTGTGTTATTCAAATTACAAAGGAATTTTCTTTCTGTGTTTGTTTGGTCTCCTAAATACACAGTAGTTTTTATATCCAATAAGTAATTTTTACTAGCATGTATTTTATCATTTCAGCTTTCTCTAAATAGTATGGCTGAAACCAAAAGAGAAAGAGAAAGAGAAAGAGAAAGAGAGAAAGAGAAAGAGAAAGAGAAAGAGAAAGAGAAAACCTGAATTCATAATAGCAATCATAATAGTAAACTACCTTGTAAACAAGAATTCATAATAGTAAACTACCTTGACATAAGCGCAGTATTTTAATGAGGTTGTCAGGCAAAAAATAAATTCCCTAGGGTTTGTCAAGTGAATGGTTCTGCTAAATTCAAATTTATTTTTCTGTGGTTAAGGTCTCTTTTCTGACCACAATATTTTCTATTAGATGATCACAATATGAAAGAGGCTTATCTTGTCTGTTGTCATGTTTGTCATGTCTGACCAGGTCATGATCACTCTACTTGCATCCCTTGAAAATTGCCCTGTCCTGCCCCTGAGAATGGTAACCTCCCAGATAAGCTGAAGTAGTTGGCTGCTGATAAGCAAACATGATTAATTTTCATTTATTTATTCCTGTAGTAGTGGAGGTGTTTCACCTTTGCCAGTGAGTATGCCAGAAATGAAAAGCTATTGAAAAACATAATTTTGGGCGTGACTTTACATTTCCTTTAAGCAGGCTCGCTTTTACTGCCTGATTTTAGGCAACAACTTAATCCATTTGTAGGCACTTGCTGTCAGAATCTGTCGTTATGAGATATTCTGAGGTCTCTAAGCACAGGCTTTAGCAAAAATGTAGAGGAAGGTCTGACATGACTGAGCGGTCCCTCTGGCGGGAGCACTGCTGTGACCACTCTGCTTGATACACATGCATGAGTCAAAGCAGCTGGTGGTAATGGGAGAGAAGGTAACTAGAGGCCACCCACTGGCCTCAGGTAATTCCCTTTTGCAATTTTGTGAAGATTGAGAGTTTCAATTTGCACATCTTCAGTGAAAAAAGTGGTAGTGATATATCCTTACCTAAATATAGTATAGCCAATGAACTCCCATGTTACCCGCTTCACATGAGGGAGGAATTGTTCTTTAGTCAGACTTTGCAAAGTCTAAATTCTAAATTTCTCATTAAATGGTTGTGAATGCTAGAAACCACTATATTATAATAATTTTGTTAATTCACAACAATGGCCAAAACTCTCCAAATCAAAAATAAACTTAATTTTTTTGTCAGGAACTTACATGACATGCAGATTTTGGAGAAAACTACTGTGGTACATTATTCAAGAGTATTAAACCGGTAGATCTAGCTCTTTGTCTCAGAAACCTGTACAAATAAGAGTCAGACCAGAAACTAGGCTCCTGTCCACTTTTACCTGTATATGCTAAATATAATAGAAAGAAATCTTGCCTAAACTCAGCTCATGAGTTCAATAGCTCAGAGCACCTTGTAAGCCTTATTTAATTAAGCTTTGTAACACCCGTAAGGTAAAGCATAAGCTGAATTTTTATCTTCTGTACAACCACCTCGAGCTGTACAGAATTGCCTTCGTACTTTCTTTTCATGTTAAACAACATATAGCCTTAAAACCCATTGCTGCAGGCATGATCCATGCATACAGTCACTTGAGCAGTGGAATCTTATGGAGTGTCTTGAAACAACTAGAGAACAAACATATACCAATATAACTGCAAAAGAAGTTTACTGCAGCTGGAATATAAAGGTTTTCTTTAAAATCTTCCTCTAGAGCCAACAGCATAACCACGCTCTTGACTGCCAGGAACAAATTTGGCAGCTACTCTCCTTAACTGAAGCGCAGCATATATTGGGTAAAGATAGACCATTTTTAAGTCTTTAATTAAAGTAACTTAACTAATTAAGTAGTTACTTACTGAAATTAAATAGAAAATAGTAAAATTCATCATGGTATCTTAAGATGCACCATTAATCTAATACTGCTGAAATCTCCATGTATCAACAGAATGCAGACAGAGAGAAAGTGGAGAATAACACCAACTGGTCTAATGCACTAAAAGAAAAGGATACAATTAATTGGTTAGAAAATTTTTCCAGAAAGTATTCCAAGTGAGATTTTTTTTTTTTAATTTTTATCAGTGTATGCTGCATCAAAGATCTACCAGAAAATATCTAAACTAAATGTACAAAGACCTTAGGAAACAAAGACTTTGCCTTTAGATGTTGATCACTTTCCTATCGAAGTTGATATTTTTGATTTATACAGCCTCTGATGGCAGCTGTTACAGGTTCCAAGTGACCTAATTAAAGCTACGGATACACTGCACTTCACATTTCCTTCTGAAGTTGTATATGAAGGTCCTTATTTACAACTCAAGAAATGGACTAAAAGGTTCCTTGATTCACCTGTGTTCACAAAATTTGCTTTGTGATATTAATAGCCTATTGCATTTTAATAACATGAGGAGTAAATCTAAAGCCATACTGTAAGGATTTCTGTGGATCCAGAAGAGCTTTCTCCTCAGAACTCTCTTTAAAACCTTCTTCAATCCTAGATTCTTCTTTAGATAACAAGTTGTTTGTGATTTGTTCTGACTAAGCTGCCACAGTAATGAGTATCAGTGTTTGAGATAGCTCCAGTGTTCTCTGGCATATTTAAAATAAAATATTAAAAGTTCAAGGGTACAAAAGTCTTCACTTTTGATGAGTATTTTCTGAAATACACATTATGTTACTTATTAGTTTCACAGATCTATGTGGATTTATTTGGATTTATTTCTTTGTACAATACTTATACTTACTAGTTCTGCCTTTATAAGTTTTCACCACAAAGATTTTAAGATTCTAATTTTTTGGAAAATGTTCCACTGTACTCTTAGTAGACCATAAACACTCTGTGTATATAATTTGCACATTTCACATTGCAAACTCAGAAATGAGAAAAGTAAAATTTCATGCCATACAAAACAGCAAAACCAGAAAACCTTTTATTAATTGTACTTTTCCATATTTTACTTTCCCTCTCTCGCTAACAAGCTAATCACTAATATAGCACACAGTGCAGTGACACTACATTAGCAAATACCTCAGAGGTAGGCCATCTATTTTTGCACATATAAAATCCATTGGATATTGATGTAACAAGATGTAACAAGAAAGCAAGTCTGAGTCATAAAAGAGACCTTCACCACAGAGATATAAATTTGAATTTAGCAGAAGCATCCACTTGACAGCTCCAGGGATTTATATTTTTTTCTTTTTTTGGAGGATTGTCTTTCTTCCTTGGAAGAAAGAAGTTTCTAAGTTTAAAAGTTTCTGATGGATGCAATGAGCAAAGACTGATTTCAAAATGTAAATGTAGGTTAAATGTTGTCTCATACTTACTCAGCTTCGCTGTGCATGAACCTTCTCATCTGGGATATATGTCTCATTCTCTATTGCAACTTAAATGCATTCATGCTAAAAGCAAAATTATTCTGCCTTCAGAATTAACTCTCTCTCTGAAATAGATGATTATGATACAATGCCTGATATTTCTGCAATAATCATGCATTATGAGGAGTCCATCAACCCTGCAGGTGTATCTGATTTAAGAAACACCTAATCCCTCTCTTTTAAGAGGGACAGTATTTTCCAGTGGAATTTTAATTTATTAAGCAGATACAAATTATAACTTCCAGACCCTTTGAATTTTCATAATTTTGCTAAAATTAGTAACAAACAGGCAGTATATGATAGATAGGTAACCACATAGTTACCTATTTATCATATACTGTCAATATCCACAACTCCCTACAGTTATGCATGCTACTTCATCTCTTGTGACCAGCAACTTGATGTCTTAGGAAAAAATATTATTTAGTACATTTGGATTCCTTTAATAAGGAAGGGAATAATAGAAATCTGACAGAAAAGCTTGTGAATCTGTTACTATTCTCACAAACTAGTACTAGAAAGAGGATACAATATAATGGAAGCTAAAAAGTGAAAGATAGTTGTCTGTGAAGAAGTTTCAAGATTAACTTAACAATGACTTTTTCTATTGGGAGATTTGAGGAGATCTGTGAAGTGAGACAATCTGTGAGATTATGGTATATAAGTCACCTTGTGGCTCTCTTCAATGGTCATTGGTAAAACTGATACTAGTAAAATATTGCAGCAAAAGTAACTTTTCTGTTTCTTAAGATGCTAGGTAGATTGGCAAAAGATTTGAGGGAAAGAAGTTTTTATGGAAGCTTTGTAATGAAGTGTAGGATTTACAGAGTTAAGATAAACTGCAAGGTGCCAGGTTATGTTGAACCATAAAATAAATCAGAAATTATGTGTTACAGAAAAAAAAAATCTGTTTCCTTGCTCCTTGTGTATACTTAAAGGAACCTTACCTTATCTAGCTAGCACTTCATAGGTTTCTTTTTCAAATGAACACTTAAAAAACGCACTATTACACCTTAAGCAGGAGGTCATAGGAGATCAACTTTTGATCTGCTAATCCAAGGCAATTTATCAAATCTGAAGGATCAAAAAAGAAAAAAAAAGAGTTGCATATATCTTGATGCTTCTCAGTGCCACTGAGAGGTACTTTAGGCACCAGTGATTCTAGACATTTTGTTTTCCCTAGCTTGATTTGTTCACAGACCTATTTAAGGGCTAATATGGACATTCTAGGGAAGTGGTTGGATGGATCCAAAGACAATAGAAAAAAAATAGTGTTGGAATTTTGCCTGGGAATAGCATACTTTGTGGCGGGAAAATCCTCTGGGACATCTAATGATACCAAGCTCCACAGAAATTATACATTCCTTCTTTCCTCTCTGCCTCTCTCATCCTGTTACCAGCATAGGACAGAAATAATATAAAATTGTTTGTCTGGATCTAGAGTCACTTTAAACTTTCTGTTTTGTGTTGCCTGAGTATCATGTTTCTATATAATCTCCCTGTGAAAAGGACTTTTCCTAAATTTAAACATAATCAGAATTTATTGAACAGTCTGCAATACCAAACACATTTCAATTTGAAAAGAATATTGAGAAAAGATTCAGAGGAGGAACACTAAATGTTCAGAGTTGTGGCAATGGGTTTACAGGCAACACTAAGAAAGTTCTAGGGAAGTGCACAAAGGTGCTAATATTCCAAAAAGTAAACAAGGATAGAGTTGCATAGTTGCATGGTAACACAAGTTTTCTTATACAGAAATCATTGCACAAAAGCTAAATATGCTTTCAAAGAAAAATCTGGGTTGTATTGCAAAGTGTTAGTGAGGCACTAACCTGGACTGCTGTGATCATGAAGCAGAGGTAGAATTAAAGATGGATTGAATTACTGAAGTCCTAATTTAAAGTTCAGAGAAGTGAAAATGAAAAAATGGAATATTTAGTAAGAAAGAGTACTACATCTGAATATGACACTTCAAAAAATATGAATAAAACTCTGTGTTCAATCCTGATGCCAGATTCTGGAAGTATCACTCATGAACTATGGAAGCTCAATCTATTTGGCTTTAATGAGAAATGAGTATCCTACAGGCAACTAGAGAACACGTATCTGATAATGGAAAACTATTTCACCTTGCCAAAAAAAGCAGAAGGGGCATTCAACAAGTGGAGTGATTTAGTTGAAAATACAGTGATCCCTACCAGTTAATGAAAAAAGGCTCAAATATAACAGGAAGTTAAGACTTGACAGTAAAACTTACCAGATATGTTTTTGTATCTTTTGTTTGAAAGGACATCGGGTAGATTGATTTTCTTGTAGCTTGAAAAATGTATGGACCTAAATAGGGGCAAGTAATTTCCACTCATAAACCAAATTTTTTAATCTAACAACAGGTTCTCCCATTTACTTTTTCAATTAAATTTTCTGGATGTCTTGGGAAGCATTAAAAATTCTCCACAGGAAAAGCTCATTTTTGCCGCTTTTCCACTTAAAAAATAAAACACTTTCTGTTCAGAACTAAAAGAAGGATTAAAAAAAATCCCTCTTAACTGGTATAAAACCTTTTCATTCCCTCTGTAAAAATTCATTGTTGAGATACACAACAACTTTAGTGCAATTTTAATTGCTTTAATTATCAACAACCTAGATTTAACTTAGTCTTTTTCTAGGTAAAATCTCCTTAAAGGTATATTTAAAAAAATCCCTCCTGCTAGCCTGCTTTCAATGCTGTTTAGAGAAACTGGCACACTGCTTTTGTAAAAGGTCTCCAGTGTATTGATAGAGACAGTGCTACAAAGAGTGTTTGGGAAAGGGGGAGAAAAGCACACTTGTGATCACAGTGGTTCTATCTAAAATAGGATGACTGTAATAGAAATGTTGGCTCTAAGGAGTATTGTGGTATATGTGCCTATACAGACACAGATAAGTAGGCCGACATTTTTAACTTCTGAGCTGAAAACCTTAAATGCTAGGTTCTGGCTTGAAATGAATATATGCTGAAAATCTATGCTGCTATTAACTACAGATTGCTTAGAATCTCATCAGTTTTATTTGGCAGCTGGCAGATGTGAGGCCTCGGGAACCCAGTTTCCGGAATAGAGTGGTCAAAAGTTGCCCTTACACTGTAAGATGTTTGCCAAATGTTTATGCTTTACACAGAGAGGCCAAATGGCCAGCTTGAACCCACTAACCAACATTTCACATATAGGCTCCTACAGGTGAACAGAGTATAAAGAAAAAGAGTCTATTTCTGAAAGGTCTAAGAAAATCTAATTTTTAAAATAAAAATATCAATTTTTTTTTCACATAACTTTGAGAATGAAAAAGCAGACCTTTCTGATTTTTTTCTGGCTGAGCTAGAATATGCTTTAGCAGTTCAGTTATTGAAGCCAAAATTAACCAAAGATCTTTCACATAAGGACCTATTTCTATGGCAACTAGAGAGGTATGGTGTGAACAATATTATCAAGCATTTAAAGAAAAAGATAGCCAACAATCTTGAGCTTGGTAACACTAGAGTTATATATAGTCTTCAAATTGAATTAAGGGGAATTAGCTCAGGCTTTTCATTTTGTAGTGCATAAATTTTAGGCATAATCTGAAAAAAATTGTTTTAAATTCATAAGGAAGTTTTAATACTTGAGATCTTAACCAGTTAGCAGCAAATTAGAAGACATTTACCTAGGTAGGGAAGTCAATATTTTCCTAGGTCCCTTTTTAAAACTGTTAATGATCTCTCAAAAAGGAACAGTGTCTCTAAATGCAAAAATCCAAACTGAAAAATAGAACCAAAACCATCAGAAAAGAATTTATTAATTGTATGAGGAAATATTAAAGAAACAATTCAATGAGTTAGTTTAATTTATATTGAACAGAGAACAAATCAGTGGAATTAAAAGCTTGACTGGCAGAATGAATTTATCCTTTGTTAGTTCTGCTATGTGCAGGATGATAGGTCTGACTTCAGAATGTAGTGCCAAGGGATATTCTGGAAGCCTGAAATAAGATGGGGCAACATATATATTTCCAGGGAAATTTAGAGGTTAAGGAATTGAAACTGTCAATGGCTAAGAAATATAGTGAATCATTCTTTACTGAGCCAGAGGCTAGAAGAGCTAATGAGCTAATAATAGCACACATTTAATACCCCCAGAAAAAGGGAGACATCAGAATGACATAGCAAGATAAAGAGGATTGGAAGAACCACACGATTGGGATCATATGTGATTAAAGCATCATCTTTAATTGTGGGAAAAGATAGAAAGGTTTTCCACGAGGAAATAATAACAAAACGTGACTGTATTCCAAAACACTCTATGCCCAGATATGGATCGTAAAAAAGATTTAATCACTTTGTTTTGGTGCCCTTTTCATCTTTCTTCTCAGAAATAGAAAATTGCAGAAAGAAATGCTTCCTTGAATACAAATAAATAACTTAGTACCACCCTTCAATATAGAATAGTCCTGTGCCATGCAACTTTAAATTGAAAGGTTAACACAAAAAGTGGTAGCAGACTATGAGGGAAGAACACTGAAGAAACACTGGAGGGTCATGCAAAGACATCTGATTTTATATTTAATTAAAAAAAAAATTGTTACATATAATGTTAGTTATATTGAAGTTAGACTCAGCAGATGTAAACTGGCTTTTGACTTTACTGAGGCTTATGTAACATAAACATTGCAAAGTCTGGTCTGTGTTTCAGTGGCATCTATTACAAATCCCCTTGTGGGTCATTAATCTTTCTGGGAAACCTTGGCTGAGCCTGGAAGAGCAGCAATGGCATTGTGAGTTTTCAGCCTTTACAGTCCACCCACCAGCTGAAAGGTATGGTCAGTTCTTGCCTTATGTAAAGTCACTGAGGGAAAGCCATGACCTCAGATGGGTTGTGGGCAGAGGAGGGCCACACTAACCAAAATTCACCTGCTTTTTGGGGATGGATGAGTAAACAGTAGGAAAATGTTGCTTTGGGATTGTTTTCATTCAATAAAGTGAGAAAAGTAGGGCTCTGAAGGCATGTGAAAAATATGTTTCTTATAGAAACTAACTTCAGGTAGTCATTTTTCTGTCTATTCTTTCCACTCCCACCTCATGCTCTATAAGCCATACCAATTCTTGTTAGACTTCCTAAATAGAGGATATATGGTATTCTCATCATAATTGGTTTCACTTCAGAATGATAGAACTAGATAGCGCATTATAGGACCTGTAAAGTGCTGTAACAAGTAGTATCATCGAACATATGAAGGTGCTAAATATTTTAATCATAAGACATTATATGTTCTTTAGATGTTGAAAAATATTTACAGCAAAATAATTTAAAACCATTTCACATAAGAAACACCTGTATTATCTATGTACAATCCTTCACTTTAAAGCTTACAAAGCACCAGTTTTCACAAAGTTGGTTAACAGTTTACTAAAAAATTCAGAATATTCTATCCTCATCCCCAACCATATGTCTACTTTATAGACTGGCATCTGACAGATTCAAATTAGGAAAACAATTTCGTCTATTGCTGATTTGCCTGGTGAAATTTCATTACCAAATATCTCTGGCTTGTAATGTTGCTTAATGTTGCTTATCTTACAGACGTTTTTACATCAGAGATATCTGTTGGATTTTTGTTTTTCTTTTTAGTTTTCTGAAAACTGATATTTCTGTCAGTGAGAAATAAGGAGTACAATTGTTTCTTTAGTGGCAATGAAATGCAGGAAGGCTAGGTATTCCTAGCAAGAGCAGTTGTGATACTGGAAAGTGTATGGGAACTCCTAGTGATATGCTCTCACATTACTTTCTGAAGATCTGTTCTATCAGGTAACTTTGCAACAGCATCTTCAGAAAAATATTTATATTGAGGTGATGAAACTGAGACTCCCATGGGCAGTTTAGCCAAACATCAATTTCCCAATTTAGTTTTTAAGTTCATGTTGTTTTTTTGTTGGATTCCTGTCACTGACACTATTCCCAGATTGTATTTTCATATCAAATGTCCTTGTTGTTTGTCTGGGGAAAAAAAAAAAGAAAAGAAAAGAGGTTTTTAGATACAATTCTCACAAGTTCTGTTTGTTTGTTCAGCCACTCCTCACTTGCTCCTCTCCGCTCCCCCCCCCTTTTTTTTTTTTTTTTTTTCTCCCACCTGAGTGGTGTCCCAATACTTCAGCTTTGGTTTTTTTTTTCCAGGGAAA
>VWZU01009302.1:49725-75719 GCA_013397095.1 Sterrhoptilus dennistouni | reverse complement strand
TTCTCTTTCTTTCTTTCTTTCTTTCTTTCTTTCTTTCTTTCTTTCTTTCTTTCTTTCTTTCTTTCTTTCTTTCTTTCTTTCTTTCTTTCTTTCTTTCTTTCTTTCTCTCTTTCTTTCCTTCTCTCTTTCTTTCCTTCTCTCTTTCTTTCTTTCTTTCCTTCTCTCTTTCTCTCTCGCTTTCTCTCTTTCTCTCTCGCTTTCTCTCTTTCTCTCTCTCTCTTTCTCACTCTCTTTCTCTCTTTCTCTCTTTCTCTCTCTCTTTCTCTCTTTCTTTCTCTCTTTCTCTCTTTCTTCCCTGTCCTTGCTTTTCCTCAACATTCTGTAATTTAAAACCACTTACGTTTCATCCAACACAATAAATTCTATTTAGTCGGATTATCGATTCATAAAATTTAATCAAGTTAGGCAAAATAAGGGATGATGTGGTCCTATATGAATTAGTTCAGCACTCAGCCCCAGATATCAGAAATCTGTTCTTCATTGTTTTCCTTGTTTCCTGGATTTTTGAACTTATATTTCCACCTCAGTGACATTACCTTAAGCAACAGACTCTTGGAGGACAGGAAATACCATGCAGTCATTGATCTACTTTGTATAAACATGTCAACAGTCTGCAGAGCCACTAATTCTTGAGCACTCCATTTTGCAGAACTAACAGCCCTAGACCAGACTTCTAATCATTCTTCCCTTACCTTTGCCTTTTATGAACAACCAAACTGCTTTGGCCAAAACACCCCAGCAAATGAACACCTATTGGTTTGAGTATTCTCTTCCCCTATGGTTGAATACTCCCTTAGAGGTGACAACTAAAATGGTCATCCATACTCCATGCAAAGAAATACAGAATTCTCTGCTTTTCCTGCGTGGATCTAGCTCTGATATATGAATTTTATTGACAGAACTGCCCCTCTCTCAGAATATTTTACTATTTTTTTCCATGTGCACTTATTTTTGAGATAGTTTTTATAGTTTGCTTAAAATTTTTGACAAACTCTGTCCATGTTTATGTTCAGAAGAAAAACTCCTTGATGTGCTGAGAAAGGGCTTGCAGTTACATAGTAACTTGTTAGAGAGGGAAGACTACTGAGGCAAAGACTGAAGCAATGTCCCATTGACGTGCTACAAGTTATTTGAGGTTCATTAATAGTGAGCACCATTAAAACCAAACTTTGTTACTTGTATTTAACATGGATAATAGAGAAAGTGAGCTTCTGCATTAAAAATTAGGTAATGAAAGTAATCTATCAGTGCAAAACCCACCAACTGTTTCAAAGCAAGCAGACAGCTAATGGATTACCTTGAAGAAGCACTGAATATAGAGAAACAGAGTTTGGTGAGAATCCACTGACTGAAGTATGGTATCTTCTAATATATGTGTAATGAATAATGCATATTCATCCTTGTTCAAGGAAATATGATGATATAATAGATGAGAGTCTGTCAGGATCATCTAGGTATAGCCTGAGAGCAAAGAGGGGGAAAAAGTGACTCCTTAAAGTTCTTTCTATATTATGCTCACCTTTTATAAACATAGTGATTTCAACTCTAAGTACAACATTTGGCCCTGATTTCCTAATTGGACTATATGCACACACACTCTCCTGACTATGTAGGCAATTCATCTGATATTCATTCTATTTTAAGAATATTTGTACAGATCCTGCATTTGTACCTCTTTAAGCAGTTTCCTTTATGGTATTTTTGTTTGGAGAAAAGAAGGTTCCACCCTACTTTTAATTTCAACTACCGTATTCTTCTACATTTTTGTAAGAAATAATAAACAAACAAAAATGAGATCTAGCTTCTTTCTGTCTCTGTAAACCAACCAACCTCACTTGCTGTGAAGAAATCCTCTGACACTTTACAGGACCAAGGTGTGAAGCAGAGTCTGATGCCAAAGATGTGAATTTGTTTCTGGAGGTAGAAAAGGACCAAAATACACATTTGCTGAAATAATTACTTGAGGAAACAAGCACTGCATCATTTCTAAAGTGTTTATAATATAAATTAAAAGTTTCTTAGTACAATTTCTATTAGTCCTGGTCATCATTCTGAGGCCAGACTTTGTGTGCTGTTTCGCTGAAACTAATGGAATGATGTTGGACTCTTGCTCAATAAGAACATGGAAAATTTGACCTATAGTTTCTTCTTTCCAATTCTCTTCAGGACTTGAGAGATTAAATTAATATAAAAATAAACTGTTTGCAATTTAATGGTGCAGTGTGTGATTGGTTCAGGAACTTTAGAGAGATCACAGGAGAAAAAAAATTATATTTCCAGTCCTGTTTATAGCCAGTTCATTCTTTGTAAAATTGCTATAATCTTTCATGGTAGAAAGACATCTTTTATAGATCACATATTCATTTTAGTAGGAAAATAATGTATGTCAATTGATAATTTTAGTAAGTTTGAGGCCAGTTTTTGTTATGTGCTTGAAAAATACACAAAACAATCAGATTTTGGATTTACAGTGGAGGCTGTTTGGCTGCTACCAGCAGTAGATATTGTGAAGGCCAAGGCTTCTCTTAACAAAGCCAAGTGCTGGTGCTGCACCTGGGCAGCCCCCAGTGCCAGCCCAGGCTGGGCATGGACAGAGCCAGAGCAGCCCTGCCCAGAAGGACTTGGGGGTGCTGGGGCTGAGAGCTGGACATGAGCCAGCCATGGGCACTGCCAGCCCAGAAAGCACAAAATGGAAAGAGACTATTTATAGGGACATGCAGGGGCAGAAGGAGGAAAGGCTTAAAATGGAGAGTAGGTTCAGATATTGGGAAGAAGTTCTTTACTGTGAGGGTGGTGAGGCCCTGGCACAGGTTCTCCAGAGAAGCTGTGGATGGCCCATCCCTGGAAATGTTCAAGGCAAGGCTGGATGAAGCTTTGAGCAAGCTGGTCCGTGAATGGTGTCCTCACCCAGGGGGGTTGGAAGCAGGTGATCTTTAAGGTCCCTTCCAATTCAGGGCATTCTATAATTTTAAATTTCTATGTTTAGATCCTCTCACAGTCACAAGTAACAGTTCTTACGTGTTAGCAGATTCCAGCTGGAGTCAAAACGGGACTTAGCTGATCTAGCATGATTAGTTTTGAGTAACTTTGGAAGGTAAGCTACTAGACCTAGGCCAAACCTCAAACTGTGATAGCGCTAGAGTGAAAAGATGAAATACTACTAAATATAACCTGCTGCAATGATTTTCCATAAAGAAAGTTGGAAATTTGGGTGAATACATAATAAGAGGGAAAACACATAAGGTCTTTACACCTACAAATTTGTATATTCAGTATGTAGATATTTATTTTTGGTAAAAAAAAATCTGTATGTCTATTTTATATTTACAACTGTCACCATCTCTTTTGCTACATTTAAGATACTAATGATTTTAATGCAAAATTCAGCAACTTAATGGGCTGGAGATGTTTAATGAAAACACTTTAATTGTAATTTTCGCTATGTCTCCTGTAGACATTGAAGACTCTGTATAAAAACAGTAATATTTTGCAGAAAACAATGATACAAATTCTTACTTTAGCAAGTACTGTTTGCAAGGCACTTGAAAAAATATTTTTCTGCATCTTTTGGAAAAAAACCAGTCAAATAAAGAATTTTGTTGATTGAGATAAGAAAGGTGAAGTGAAACCTCTAAGAATTGATAGAAACCTTCCAGTTTATAAGTCAACCTATCTCAACATGCTTCAAATCACAGGAAAAAATCCAACCACTTTGATTTTTCTTTCAAAGCATTGCTTTTCCACCCTTTATTATTGGGAGAAAAGCATGGAGATACACTGTTAATTTAACAATATTAAGATAGCAATTTATTGATCTGTAAGCTGGTGATTGTTTATTCAGCAGAGTACAAATTATATTTACTATTCAAATAAGAATGGATTGTATAATAGGCTGTTATGCATGTATTTAATTTTCAACTTCTTATTCTTTCTATCACTGGGCAGTCCAGTTATATACGTACGGGCTTGGAGGCAGGTAGATAGAAACAATTAGTATCTATTGATTACTGGAATGTTAATGATAGACAATCTTTGATGGCAGGCAACACAGATAATTTGAAAGTGCCCATACAAAAATAAGATTTGGAAAACCTGGAGATGAAAAAGAATTGCTGGAGATGGAAAATCTCATATTCAGGAAAAATTGCTCAGAGTGTAGTCATGTTCTTTTAATTTCATTTGAGGGGATGAACACTGGATAGGATAAATTAATATCTGATTGTTTTGAATAAATTTGATGTGGTTTTTTTCTATGTGTTTTTTCTAACAATTGTAACAGTATATTTAAGGAAAAATGTGTTGACAGTTCACTGATACTCTAAGAAACAATTCCTTTTCACATTTAGATTCGTCACATAATGTGAATGATTGGAATAGAACTGATGCATCCTTTAAGCATTGAAAATGGCTCTCATGGATTTTTTAATGTAACATGGAAAGTAAGAAAGGAAACTTTCTAAGAGAATCCTTGATCAAGATGACTGTTAAAAAAACTCAGCAGTAATATTTGTATAAATATGTCTGAAACAGTCTGCTGGTTTTGAATGTGTCAGCTCTGAAATGAAGCTAATAATTCTTAAACATCCTCCAGCTCAATGCTAATTCCTGCCTCTAAGCTCTCTGTTGAAGGTATTTGCTTCAAATAGAGGCCAAAATTTCCTTATGTCTAGAACCCTATACTATTAAAAATGCATTTCTTTCTAAAATAGGGCATTTAGTAGCACATAAAGAAATGGGCATATGTGTTTGATAACTCCATCTTGTGACACTGAATTTGTTCTCTAACTGGAGGATTCTCTCTGGCATTTTTTCTGAATGATCTGCTACGAACCCTAAAGCTGGTCAGTGTTCATTTTTGTACAGAAGAGATGCCTCACATGTCAGTTCAGCCTATGAACCTGGAGTTTCAGCAGCAAAGAACAAAGTTTCCCTTTCTTTCTGAGGTTCTTTATTAAGATAAGAGATGGAAGTTGACTGAATTTTTATGCTTACCATTTATATGTCAACTAAATGCATAAATTTTCTTCATTCTAGCTCGAAGAAAGTGCATTTAGGCCAAATGTAAGAAAAGAAGGCATAGTTACTTGTAACTTTTTTTGAAACATTAAAGCAACCAGGAAGTAGTCTCACATTTTTGCTGGGGAGACTGCTGTAAAGTATTCCATTAAAATGCTTTTTTTTTCACATGGCTTAATCATTAAGTACTCAATTTTGATATGTCAACCAAGGATTTTTCTAATGTTTTTGCAGGTTAATATGGGTCTGTGCTATCTAAAAAGAGTAGGTCTGGTGAGGTACTTATTAATAGCAAGACAAGGAATTCACATCATGTTTAGCTCACAAATTTGAGTAACACTTCAATACTGAGCTGTGGTGGTGACCAATGTATATAATCTAGATTTTTCTGATTCTTTCTATTGTCCAATGTAGGAAAAAAAATTCCTCTATTACATCTAGACTAATTTGTTTTGCTGAACAAAAACTTCCTTACATCTAATCACAGTTGAAAATTTATGACTGTTTGGTCCTGTAAATAATTCAGTACCAGAATTACCACCTGAATGTCTCTTAGAAATGATAGATTGTTTTCACAATATTGCATGTCATCATAAATTACTCTAACAAAATTATTCAATATTCTATAATGGAACAATAATATAAATGTGATTTGAAAAACAGTATTTTATTTTATTGAAGATATAGGTTACATCCCAAGCATGACATATTTTCTTTTATTTTGCAGTTATTAACAGTACATTTGCTGAACGAATAAGGTGGAAATGTTCATGATACACTTGTGCTTACAAAATCTTCCAAATAGAAAGCATTGTTTTATGTGCTACAAAGAGATGAAGGACTCAGATTTTTTTTTTAATTTATTTTTTATTCTGGAGACTTACTGAAGTGCTGGTACTAAAAACATAAAAAAAACTTTGCAGGAAAAAGACTTTTTAACACCATATTTTCATTTGCTGTCTAGAATCAGGAAGACATCTCTGCAGCTGAGGTTAAACAAAGGTTGTGATATTACAAATTAGAACTAAATAGGAGACTGATATTGAGAAGCGGGAACCTTATTAGCTATAATAATAATAAATCAAGTCTCTGAGACAAAGGGTCCTCAAAGGTGAGATAACTGGACTTTAAATGAATGGCTGTATTACTATGAACACATCCATTCATGAAACCAGGTTTGTAATACATGCAAAAACTGAGCTCAGGGAAATTAAGCAAAGTCTGTGTAGATAAAGTGTACAGGGAGGCTGAGATGTATTTCTTTGGTTATAGCTACTTTAATAAAATGACCTGACAGAAATATATTTCTCCATGAAAAAAATCATATTAAAAGAAGATTGTTAAGGTTTCAAAGTCAAATGCTGAAAAGCTAGGAAAAGCATTAAAGTAGTATCATGCTTATACATATACACAATGGAGCAGTTTCTTGTTATGCTATATACTGCTGTTGGACCCATGACTTTTTCAGTGCAAATGGTGTCTGATGTCACTCAATGGTCAGTTATTCAACTTTTTGTCCACAAGTGTCATGCAAAACTACACGTTCTTCATGTTCTGCTCTGTAAATACAGTTTTTGCCCCTCTCTTTTCTACTGTGCTAATTATTACATTAACAGAAGACTTCATAAGCATGTTTGTGCACTTTGGCATATATTTCTTCCAAAAGATTTTTCTATTTATAAATGAGGAGCAGACACACAGAGACATTAAGAAAAATGTTATTTTTTCATTTTAGAGCATTTGAAAGGAGTGAAAGAGTTGTTGGTTTTGTTTGTTTGTTGGTTAGTTTCTTTTTTCTTCCCTTAGTATTGTCATCTTCAGTACTACCCAGCACTCCAAATATTTAACACACAGTTCCCAGTGACTTCACTTGCAGTTCTTGCAGGTCTGAAAATTTTTGAGGAATGGCATTGTGATTTGTTTATTTATTCTGGATTCCAGAGGAAGGTGCCCCGGTAATTAGAGAAGAAGGGTACGTATATATTTACTGAACTACTTTTCCTCCCCTATTTTTGTTTTTTCTACATCTCAGTGTTTATTTTTCAAAGAACTTTCTCCAATTTTATCCTCTCTATCTCTTTCCTTTGTGGACTTTCCAAAGCTGATTAATGGATCTAAGTTTGTCCTTTGGGCTTTTTCAGCTTTTTTTCTAAATTCTTTTTTCATCATCAGTTAAGTGTGGCTTCTAGTGTCCCACTTTTTGTTCACATACCTTGTGTGTTCCATAGCAACTTCTATCTAATCAATACAATAAATATCTGTTTTTGAAACACTAAGATGAGATGGTTGTCTCAAGTACAAAACTACACCTCAAACATTTGACCTTCAACACTTGACTTTAAGTTAATATTTGTGACTACTGTTATTGTTGTTTGTACTACCACTGAGTCTTATTCCACAAAAATTTTTTCTGTTCCTCCTTTTTTCAGGCTTTGCCTGTTGGTTTTACCTAATAAAAAGACAATCAGTCCTTGGGCACAGGGAAACATACAGGTGTAAAGTATAAAGTTGGACCCACCTGAGCAGGTACTTTATCCCACCCACAGCTCACAAACAAACATTGTTGATTACAAAAGGACACTTAAAATCCCTCTCAAGTTCCTTATTTCATAAAAACACACTTCTCTAAAGAAAGGAATACAAATTTCACTGGGTGACAGAAAGAATAGAACATGAAGTTGTAGGATTCATTTGCCCCAGGTGAGATAGTCCTGTACTCTTAGAGCCTGCCTGGGGCAGAAATATCATAATTTCTGCCTACTTTAAAATAATTTGCTGACCCTTTGCTCAAATTTGTGTGAAGTTTTCATAGACTGTTAAGAACTTCTATGTGTGTACAGTGGCCTAGGTACAGTCCTACAAATATAACAGACTTAATCTTCAGTTTCGTCACACTAAAGCAGATCTTTTGGAATAGATTTCCAAGAGGAGTAATGTGACATGATATTGATGCTATGTGATAGAGATGAGTGTCTGCCTGTGATAGGAGGAAACTGAATCCAGGGACTGCAAATTCTATGCCAATCTATGCTCTTCTGACCAGAGTGCTTTGTAAATATTTCCTAGAGGAAGGACTTCAAAGAAGAGAGTCTGACAGCATCTTCTTTATAGGACCTGGGCTGGCAAGACTGACAGAAAAAAACACAGAGAAGGGTTGAATTGATCTGGATATGGTATGTCGGGGTTTCCAATGCTAACCAGTTTTTATCTGTAGAATTTTTTTCCCCATCTTTTTGGCTTTAATGCTTGTACTGTACTGGGTCTGTCTTGGATGAAGATGCAAAATTAGCTTTCTTCATGGTACCTTGTATGGTGCTGTGCTTTGCATTTGTGGCTGAAGCAGTGTTGATAGTATGCCAGTATTTGGCTACTGCTGGAGAACTTAATGCCAAGGCTTTCTTTCCTCTGTTCAGCCCAAACAGGAACAGGCTGGATGTGAGAAGTGGCTCAGATGGGGTGCAGTCAGGACAGCTGACGCAAGCTGACCAAAGGGGCATTCCATACCATTTTGCATTATGGCCAAGCAATAAAGGTGAAGAAAGTGGGCTACTGGTGGTTGAGGTGTTTGTCTTTCAATGTTGTCTGCTGAGGTGCTGCTCTCCTGGAAGTGGGCGAACATTTGCCTATTAATGAAAACCAGTGAATTAATTTCTCTATTTGGCTCTACTTGCACGCATGGCTTTTATCCTCCTTATCAAACTATCATTATTTTGACTGATGGGGTTTCTTGTTTTCTTTCTCTTCTTCCCCCCATCTCCTGGAGCAGGGGGGCATGAATAAAAGCAATAATGATTAGCTACCATCTGGACTCAGTCCACTGCAATATTTAAGAAAGAATTTTGGTAAAATTTAGGCATCATAATAATTTTTGATATTGTTTTGGAGATGAAGTCTTTAATTAGAGTGTCAGCTTCTTACTTTTTTTCATTTAGGTAGAAAATCTAACTGGTGTAAGTTAGTTCTCTGGGTTCCATTCAAAATAAGATCTGTAAATTAAAAACTTTATTTCTGAGTTTCATATTGCCTGAAGTGAATCTAGCTATGGCCACAGGTTGAAGACCAATAATTCTCACCACACTTGTGAACGTTTTGTCATATGAAAAAAGTGAGAATGAGATTATATAATGGCATAAATATAAAATCTCAACAAGGGGGAGAGAGAAAGTGTTTCACTGGAGAGAAAAATAATTTATGCATTCTTGAAGCAAAAGGTGATATGTGTCTGTGAGCATGTATATTTTAACAAAGGCTTTGTCTTTACAGGCTGTATAGGCAATCTCTCTTCAAATCCTTATGGAACTGTTTAATCGCAAAACCAACCTTATTACCATATGTTCTCAGCTTACTTGACCTAGATACTCTAAATAACTGAATACTTTAAGAGATTTTAAATAGTTTCATTTTTTATTATTGTTGTCTTAACCAAGAGTACTTATGTCTCAGGCGGTCAAGCTTTGCTCTGAATGACAGTGTCAAAATATTTATCCCAATAATGCATATTATTGAAATATGACTTTCAGGATACTGTATTTGATTTCTTTAATAATTTAATACTGTCAATGCTATGATTCAAGTAAACTGAGTAATTCAAATTGACAATATTTTTCTTTATTTATCAATATTTAAAACATGCATTCATTAACTCTTTTTGTGAACATTCATTTGTTTCTTTAGGCATGCTTTATCAGAAGACCTGTGACACTTGCATGAATTTTAATCTTACTATTTATCAACATTATTTTCATTGTTTTTACTCAGAAAGTATTACAAACCCTCACAATATGTTGTTTAGTTGGTGTGAGATGCTCAGATTCTATGTGGCACATGCTGTGGTCTTACACCTTGTCTGCCCTTATGAAATCTGGAACAAAAGTTTCATTGTCATTCTGCTCATTAGGACTACCAGAAAAAGTTTTGCATGCAAATTGTGCACTCTCCTAGGTCGACTCAAAACAGACATGCTTTTCATGGGATTGCATGGTTTTGTTCTTGGAGATTTTGCTCTAGTTTGGTGTGAGAGTGAGGAGATGTACAAGATAATAGATAATAATAGATATGCTAGGTTGGGATTTTTACCTTTGTTTGTTTTGTTTTTTTGTTTTGTTTTGTTTGGTTTGGTTTTTATTTGCTTCTCCACTTCTCTTACGATTTCCCCAGAGTAGAAGCAGGGAATTAACTTATCTTTTCACAGTTTGCCAGTGTAGTTTACAGGTGACTAGGGTATGCTAATGAGTAGGGATAATTTTACCTTTCCAATTCTCACATGCCCATGAGTCTGCTACTGCAGGCACACAAGACACATCAAACTACAAGTTTTGCTCTTTTTGTGTGTGGTAGGAATAAGTACAGAGTAATTTGCCTTGCATTTTATATATCCTTTTATTAAATAATTTTCTTTGCATGGAAATACTTGTTTGTCTTCAAATACTTGATTGCTGCATGCATTGTCTTCTATTGTAGAGGTGTCTTACCTCTGCCTCGGCCAGCCCTGACACCTCAACAGTACAGGGCACGGCTCGGTAGCAGGATGAACCTCACCGATCCCTGTGAGCTCTTGTCTTGCTTGAAGGAGTGAAGCAATGATAGCAGGAAAGAGGGTGTCTGTTCAGGGTCAGCTGCTGGCTTTATTCATCAGGGGATCTGCCTCAGCAGACACCCCTCAGCAGAAGCAGCAGGAAGGAAAAGCGAGGGAAAAAAAAGCGGGAACCCCCCAATGTAACACTTTTTATTGTGGGGAGGAACTCAAGGATGGGTTTAACTGGGGACAAATCAGGGACCAAGAGGGTATGGCTCTCCAGGTAAATGACATACATTGTAACAAATCAATAACTCGGGTGGGGAGACAGCTGAAGTCTTGTCCAATCACTTGGGGTCCTTGCTGGAACTTTCCAGACTTCTGGGAGAGACCCCAAAGTGACAGACAAGACCCAGAGGGGCTGTATAACTTCTGATTGACATATAACTGTGGTTGGGGTAAAACCAAGAAGGGTGGAACATGGGTGACATGGGGCAAACCATTACAACTTATAAAAAATAATATAAAACAAGGAAAAAATACATACATAAAACTGATAAAACCAAAAACACACCACTACATTCTATAGTTTATCTGTTATTCTGATATCAATGTACATAACTTAGTCAGCAAATTACTACTATAGGTATTATAGTATTCTAGTAGGAAAAATATTTGCATCTTGCCCTAGTTTTAGTGAAAAAACTGTTGAGGAAAACCCTAAAAATAGGTTTTGATATTTATTTTTTTCTCTATACAAACAGCTTCACATGCCTAAAGTGGTTCACTATAAATGTGTTTTCTATATAACTGCACATATATGAGAGAAATTTTAAGTGAGACAGAATTTGCATAATTTTTAATTATGAATCAGATATAGGAAGATAATTTTGTTTTTATATTAAATTTCTATATGCAGTCTGTTACCAAAAAAATCTAAAAATGCACACAAAAACTTTGACATCCATTCATACAGTTTTTTTAAGATGTTCTAGCAAGTTATGTTCCAAGTGTAGTTGAAAACAGTCCAGTCATACATTTACGTTGGGAAATTACAGTGACATGAAGGTTATAGGTTGATTCAAAATTGCATTGTCTGAAATTGTTCCTTTTTCAAATGAAGTATGACTCAGCCTTTCAAGCCCAGTAATTTATTACAAGTTTGTATCTGGCTGAGACTACAGGTCAGATCTAAAGTATGGTAGGCTAAAGTGGGCACAGAAAAGCTAGGTCTGAATTTTCATGGTGCATGGAAAATGTACCCAGGATGAACTCAGCATCAACAATTCTAATTGTTGTCAAACATATCTCAGTCACTTTGCTGAGACTGTCAAAGATGCAGAAAACTTGGCATATTTGTTAAAAAATGAGGGCTGTTTCACTGGGGATAAACATAAATGAGACTGGATTTGTGTATAAAGCAGCTGTAGCTGGGGAATGCCATTTGAGTAGACCTGGGTCTAAATGGATTATGCAAATTTTTATTATTTTCTATTTTTAGCTATACTAGGTGATTCATATATGGAAAATATTAATATTTGTTAGTTACATTAATGTTAATGAACATATATTATACGGTTAATATTAACATTAATATATTAATATTAATGTTTGATAGCTATACTAGGTGATTAATATATGGAAAATACACAGCAAAATGACTTCTCTATCTGTTGTGTGAAATCTTCTGTTATCTTTCCTTACTGCCTTTGACTTAATCCCAATGCTTCTTGGCAGCAGTGGGCATATTTCAGGATGAGATCTACTTGTATTCCCTGGGTTGTGACTGTTGATAAGATTTCATGACAGAATTCAGTTAAAGAGTTTTAGTAGAAGTTCTGTCTGCTTTCTTAAACTAGAAAACTTTTTGATCTTGTGTTTTGTTTCTGGAAAAATTTTGTTCACTTTTTCTTCACTGATTTGAAGAACTGTGCAATGAGAAGTTAATAGTATTTAAGATGACCATTTTGATTGGAGAAAGTCATTAGTACCTACATGTTCCTGAATCAAGACATGTAAGTTGCAGTCTGGTGTCAAATTATTTATAAGATGCTTTAAAATCAAAAGCTAAAACATACAAAATGCTTTGCATCTGTTAAGTTGTTTGAGCTATTTCTGTAGCTGGCACCCATTAGAATATAATTTTGTGCCCATTTTAAGTTGAGAGGATGTTAGAATTTAATTGTAGTGGGGAACATATCATTAGTCTTGAGCATCTGCCAGACATTAAGTTCTTTAGTGGCCAAGATTCTTACAGAGCTTTGAAACACAGTCTTTGAGTTCACTAATGATTTGATATCATTTGACTGCAGAAGCCTGCAAAGAAAAATATTTGCAAACATTGAAGTTTGTTTTTATGTTAACAAAGCATTCTGAGTGAAATATGGACAAATAGGCATCAAGGCAAAGAGATCTCCCTGTTTAATTTTTAATCCTCTTTTTCTTTTATACATTAATACCAAATGGATTTCTGTAGGTTATGTGTATAGGTATATATCTTGTACATTATTCATATTAATTTTACTGGGGGAGACACCATATGGAAAATTAGTTGACACATTTTTGTCTTTAAATTATACCAACATGATGCATTTCCTGGTGTCACAGAAGACATGATATCCCAGATGGAGCTGCACAAAATTTATGTTGAAAGCTCAGCTACTGACACTTTTAAAAGAAGAACATGTATCAAATCTTCATTTGCTAGAGGGTTTGTTCACTTCAGTGGAAGAACTTCCAAACTGCAAAAATCTGAAGCAGTCTATGTCACAGAGTTCTCATGGACCCATTTAGGACTACATGCAAAAGCATACTCTGTAGAGGTCTCCTGTAAAAAACAGTCAAAAAGAAAGAAAAATTAAATGTGAAATGACTCATGTAATAGGACAAACCCAAGATATTGCTTCTTGTGTTATTTTTCATTTTTGAGCTATGACAGATTACCCAAAAGGTCAAGGAATATATCTAGTGTTTTCAGAAAAATAGAAACAAATCTTTCAAAAAGCAATTCTAATTCTGCATGATGTAATTAAGTTGTAGCAACTTAAAGCTAATTATTGATAACTTTAAGTGCAAAGTATATTTTATCATGAAGTATTCACCATCTGCACAAATTAATGAAATTACTGTGCTCAGATATTCTGAGGTTGATTTACTATTTCTAAATAATTTAAAAACATATTTTTTAAAAGAACTGTGAAAATTGTGGCTCCTCTTTCACTTTCAGGTTGCCTTGCATTACACCTCGGTCTTACTGTGGTTCATAAAATCACAGAATTATTGAAAAGCTTGTGTTGAAATGGACATCAGAGATCTAAGTCCCACCTCCCTTTCCATGGGCAGGAGACTTCCAGTATACTGGGTTGTGCAATGCCACATGTGACCTGGCCTTGGAGACTTGGGGCTGTCACAGCCTCTCTGGCCAATGTTACATGCCTTACCATCTTCATAGTAAAGAATTTCACTCTAATATCTAATCAAAATATCTTATCTTCCAGTTTACAATAACTTTTCTTTGTCCTAAATCTGTCCATTTAAAAAGTTGTTTTCCATCTCTTTTATAATTCTGCCTGAAGGCTAGAACGGGGTCTCTCTGTTGGAAACCAGATAGAAGTCTCTGAGGACCCTGTACACACATGCTGGTTTGAAACCTTCAGAGGCTGGTTTGAAACCATTTCTGCCTCTACAGGCTTAGAGGCAGAAAAGAATGTAGAGGCTGATTTGAAACCTTCAGAGAAACTGAGATACATAAAGTCACCAGACATGAAGCGGGAATGTAACTTTTAGTTTTAGGTAAGTGAAAATATGCCTTAAGTGCCTTAAGCGCCTTAAGCAAATAAGAAGCCTGTATTAGTTAGTAAGAAAAGCCCTAAAGCCTAGTTTAAAGTTCAGTAGCATTGCCTTTTACAAAGTTAACTAAGTCCTAGACATAATGAAAACATAGTGTAGCATTGCTAGCATTCCTAGATAGAACAGATAGAACTATGTACATAGAATTTGTGTAGGAAATTACAACCACTTTTGTACATCAATATGAGGCCCGGGTAGGTTCAAGAAGACAGTAGTAGAATCGTATTTGTAGATGATTGGGTAAAAAAAAAGAGTAACAATGCACTGCTTTGAGAATGCTAGAGATCATGGATGCTGCTGCTGCTACTGGAGAGGCTGCTGCTTCTGCTTGGGACATGGGGACTCTATGCTAGACAGCTTTTGCATGATGGCATGGACTGTAACACTCCACCTTCATGAGACTGATCTAGCTGTGCAATAAATGACTTTTACAACAACTCAGCCCCTCTTTTGTCTTCTGTGAAGACCCTAGGAGCTCAACATTTCCCCAACACCTTCTCTTGCCAGGCTGAACAACCTCAACTCCCTCAGCCTCTCATAGATGTGTCTTATCCCTCTCACCAAATTCATGGCCTTCCATTAGACCTGCTCTAACAGTTTCACATGTTTTTTCTGTTGGAAAAAAGTCAGAGCTGAGTACAATACCACAGGAAGGGTTTCATGAGGGCTGAGCAGAAGGGCAGAATTCCCTCCCTCAATTGCTGCCCGTGGTGCTTTGGATGTAGCCCCAGGGCACACATGGTTTTCCAGGCTGGGAGTGCCCATGGCTGGCTCATGTCCAGCTTTTCACCCACAAGAAACCCTAAGTCCTTCTTTGTAGGGCTGTTTTAAATGTCTTCTTCTCCCACCCACTCTGGGCCCATTTCTGGGATTTCCATGACCCAACTACATGATCTGGTACTTGGATTTGTTGAACTTCATGAGGTTGGCACCTTCCTCTCAAGCCTATCCCAGATGCTCTCTGTTTGGCATCCTTGCCTCCTACGTTATCCGCTCATAAATGTCACATTTTCTATGGAAATCAGGAAATTGCCCATGGAAGCACATTATGAATAAAACCAAAAATTTCTCAAGGAGCTGACTACCCAGAATTTTCTGCTTTTATGCTCTAATAACCCAAGTATTTCAAGTGATAAACTAAGCAGAAACATTTGTACTGCTCAGGCAAAAATCTCTGCCACCTTGCTCTTACTATGCTGTAATTAGCATAAATTCTTGCCATGTTATGTATAATATATAAGATAGAACATTCTACCTGGCAATAAAGTTAGCTACAGGATGGCCCCTTTTATCGAAGGAAAAAGACATAGCACATTCTTACCCAAACTAATGATTTTGGCAGAGATATCATAGAATTCTATTTTTTTCCTTTTGGAAATTGGAAAATCTTTTAACTATCACAGCAAACTTCTTTAATGAAATGTTTTCCAGTTATTGCAAAAGTTTTAAGTACTCTCTCTTCTTGAGGACTCCTTCATGTGCCTAGACCACAAACCAAAATAGAAGAATAGAGTGCAGAAACCAAAACGAAGGTGGCTGAATTGCTGAGACTCATTTCAACATTCACATGGAAAACACAACTGGAGGAATGCCAAGCCATCTCTCAGTCTTCATTTTCTCTACTACTTCCTAGGATACCCTGGCCTTCCTCCTCTCAAATTACTTTCTACAGAATATGCAAATTTGTGGTTGTGTTTTTATTTCTAGTTCTTACTGATCTCCCTCTGACTGGTTTATACCCATCCTGAAGTGTAATGCCAAAATCAAGATATACAAACCAAATGAGCCCTCACTATACTCAGTTGCCATAGAACCCAAACAGTACCTCATATGTTTCTTGCATGTTTTTGCAGCTTTCATATGAAAATTATACATTAAATTAGTTTCAGGTTCTTTCTCCATTAAACAATAGCAAATAGCAAATAGCTAACAGCAAATAGCTGTTGTTCATGTTCAGGCTGTGATGCCCTCTAATTTCCAGGTTAGCTTTTGTATAACTGAGTCCAAGTCCTGCTAGATGATTGCAATTAATTTCATTAGGGCTCATAAAACTACATAACTGTAGTTATTTCAGACTATTTTTTTAATTTTTCAAAGTGATTATGAAATTAGTTTGTTTTGCCAGTAGTTATATCTAGCATAGTACGTCTGCAATTATAATATGGGAATACCTTACTTTATCACCCATTTTGTTATAAAAAAATTAAGATAGGCCTAGACTGAGAACCTATCCCTAATGAGTCTTTACTCTATTTAGCATTGTACTTAAAAAAAACTCAAGAAAATGAAACAGTATAGATTTTTTGAATCTAGTTCTTCACTTACCTTACACTGTAGTTTATATTTTGTCATCATAATAACTAATGAAACCCTTGAACAATGCTAGACTTTGCATTGACTGCTGCAGAAACTTTCTTAGTCCCTCTTTGTTTATATTGAAATTGTAATTTCATTTACATAGACAGCTGTAACCCTAGAGTTTTGTACCCTACTCTAGAATATTCTTTCTCATCTTACAGAAAATCATGTGAGACCATAAAAAAATAAGGTTAGTAATCTATAATTTATAATCCACTTTAGTATTTTTCTTAATGTAAGCACTATTAATTTAATCTATGTTGTACATGTTTGGGCAGAGCTACTTCCTTGTCTTATCAGTGGAAAGGGATATTATATCAGACAGAAACCTTGGACCATCTGAGTTACGTAACTGAATTTATGAGTGAACATTTTTTTTTTTCCCTTATTTTCCTTCATTTTATTTCACTTCATTGCCTTTTTCTCAGTTTCCAGGTTCCTAGCCAGCCTCAAAGGTAATTAGAAGTTGCCACAGGCATTATTCCACATAATTTGGGGAAAATTTCATTAGACACAGGTAGGTGGAGAACAGTGAAAATCTTTCTAGTTCTGTTTTCCTTCTTACTGCCTTCTGTCATTGATAATTAATTGTCTGATTAAAGTTAACCTTTACAGTGAAAACTGAAACAAAAGAGGGCATTAAACCTGTCAGACTTCTCGACATTGTTTGTCATTAGCCTCCAGTATCTATATAGCATGGATGGATTCTTTGCTTGAGTTTCCTCCTAATCTAATTGTAATATGGTTTGTTCTTGCCCTTTACGTTCCCTGCTAGTTGTATCTCGTTTTAAGGCTTGACCTTTTTATTTTGGGCCTATGTTCTTCTGGGTTTTTTTCTGCTTGTCCTTAAATATTTACTGGTTTTGCTACTCTCTTGGTGCTTTCTACTTGAGTGTGACAACACTGAACAGTTTACTGGGGAAATTTGCTACACTTCCTGTCTTCTTTTGCCTTAGGAAAATTTACCTTTAATACTGAATATAGAGACTTTATAAAGACCTGCCAACTTCTTTTAAGGAATGACTGTCTTTCTTCTTCCTTTTTGGTCTCTTTCCCTTGTTAGATTCATGTCTCTTGAGGTCCTTCCTAGAGGTTCTCCTGTTTTAAAGTCTAATTTGAATTAGTCAGTCTAGACTAATTTCTTGCTTTTGACTTAATAACTGCTGGGAAAATCACACTTGGAGAAAGTCTTCCCTCAGTCTTTTTTTCCATCTTTCTTTTGCTCCAAAGAACACATACAAAAATCCTGCTGGACAATTCACATCTGTGTTTCCCAACAAATATACAAATAATTTCATTATTAAAGCCACTCACTATATACTTCCAATCTTTTTCATAGTTTTTAGGCTTCTACTTTTAAATGAATTAGTAATAAATATTTCCTCATTTGATGGCCTGTGGCAGACATTTTAAAATGTTCTTTGCTTTTATCATTACACAGAGACTATTAATACTAATTGTCTATGGCAGTTTCAACTTAGAACTGTCCTGTTTGTTCCTCCTGAACTCTTGGTTCTCCGTTTCTCACTTATAACCCCCTAAAGAGAGAGCTGTTAAGTAAGAGCTATTAAAAGTTATTACATATACACTTACGGGTATGTTCTTATAGATGGAACATATCTGGATCTTTTCTATTTGTGTTACAGTTTATCAGTGTTGGGGTTTAGATTTGTTTCTTTTTTACTCACAGAGTTTTTTCCCATAAGTTGCTAGGAAACTAACTACTGGGTACTTATTGGTATTTAAGCAAAAACAAAAAGAAGTGGGCAGAGGAGATGAGGGTAGCATCTGGCTACACTTCTTTTGTCTCTGGGAGTTTCTCTCAGAGGGGGAAGATACTGTGAGATTTTGGGGGCAGGTAAAGGATGGGGCTGAGGGCAGCTCCATCAGAAGGAGGAGGGGCAAGCTGTTGGTTACTGCTGGGAGAATTCACTGTCCCCCCTGGAGCCCAGTCCTAGGGACCCACCACGATCCGCTCCTGTTCCCGGGAATCCTGAGCTGCCTTTCCCTGCCCTGCTGGAGCCGCCGCTTCTCCGCCCTGCCCGGGGCCTTTGCTCCGCTGTAGCCCCGCAGCCCCTGCCCTGCCGGGACATCCCCACGGCTCCAGCTGCCACCCAGGAGCTTCTGATACATCTCATCCACCGGCCCGGGACTGCTGCTCATCCCTGCCCTTCCAGCTGGGGGCTCCTCAGAGCCCTGCAGGGGCACAGGGCTCAGACTGCCCCAGGGTTTGTGGGGCAAAGCCTCTCCTCCATCCCCTCCCGTCTCGGCTTCACGAGGTTCTTGGTTTCTGTTCTGTTGTTAATGCTGTAGTTTTGTTTCGTTTGGCTTGTTTTACATACTATTAACTGTTATTCCTATCCCCATACCTGAGAGGCCCTTAATTTCAAAATTATAATAATTCGGAGGGAGGGAGTTTGCATTCTTCATTCCAAGGGAGGCTCCGGGTTTCCCTAGTGAACACCTGTCTTTCAAACTAAGACAATCAGTTAATGATACTGCATCTCAAACAATGGGAATAGACATAAATCATCAGCCCAGTGCAGGATGACTACAGCGCAATGCCCATCTTTGTCATTTTCCTTTCCTTTACCTAAGTTACTGTGCTTCACACAGTAAGTTAGATAAAGCCTTCAGGTTCTAAAAGACTTCATTAAGGTGTCTATAGCAATTCAGCCATTTTCTTCTCTGTCACATTATTTAACTTTTTGACCTTGTTTCTCTTCCAGTAATAATTCCTTTTGATATAAAAGTAGAATTCTAAATTAAGTATCTAACATTAAAAATCTCTGAAAGCAAATCACTGAAACATCTGAAAATTCCATGCTGTTTGTTTGGGATATATGATATATGAAGCACAGTAATCAGTTTCACCACAGTAATTATTATACAATAGATAACAGATGGTCATTACTGAGCAGTAATAATGGTAGTAGCGACTGGATGAAAGCATTCAGAGACTTAACTGAGAAATGGGTTAGCAGTTGTCTGGCAGAGACTGCAGTACCACTGAGCCCTGGGTAGTTGATATAATTTTAAGTTTAGAACAGTTATTAGCAGGTGTAGCCTTGTAACACCATGGTAAATTTGACTGAAATCTTTCAAAACAGAAAATGAAGCAGAACTCCACAGCTTGGAAGTTAACATCATGAAAACTTTCATCTCCTTTCCTCTTCCTCTTTCCCCATTTCAGAAAAATTCTTTGGATGAAACTTGCCTATGTTGGATTTCAAGATAAAGAGAAGACTAGATTTCATTTCTTTTTAGGTATGTCATAAAACATTAGTAGTCTGACTTACAAATTCAACTACCATTTCAAGTAGAATTCTCCCCTAAACTGCACTTGTTTAAGATACAAGATTGCGAGAACTTTATACTTTCCTCTTCTGTTTTTTCATTGGAATACATAAAATATGGACTCCCAGAAATGAATGATGGACTGCGTATTCTTCCACAAGCAGTAGACAGCAGGTTCCTAGAGGAAGTGGATACTTACAAATGGGCCATTTGCACCCCCTTATTGTTTTCTTAGTTTGAAAGAACTGAGCAGCTATTAGCCTGAGGAAACTTTAATGTTTCCTCTATGGTCACAATTAGACACAACCAGAATTCAGAAACAGACCATAATTTAGACATTAGTTCAGTGATTTACAAACATTCTATCAAGAAAAGGATTGGGATTTTGATAATAGAATCTCAAGATTAGAAACATGGAACCCTCTATAAGGGAAAATAAACATTCCTTTAAAAAAATTTAGAAGGCTTCAGTATCTGAATTTTTCTCATATGCTCTTTTACATCTTATTGCCTTTTATTAGTTTCTTTAAACACTGCAACGAGATGCAACAAAATTTTAACAAAGCATCTCAAAAAAAATACAATCTCTTTTTGCAGTACTGCAGTCTTACAAGTTGATACATTTACTTGAACTTGTAATATGCATTTGAAATTATTTTGGAGAACAGAAAATACAAAGAAGTGTCACTTGCTTATAAAAATGTGTTATGTTATACACTGAAGTCACTTTAAACACTGCAGGAGGCATTAATGTCTTGCAATCATTACAATGATACTGAAAGCGTAAGACAACTATTAGGGAGAGAAACTGCTGGGCCCATCATAAAATGAAATCATGATGTTATTATAGTCTATTGCCAATGAAAGAAAGAATACACCAAAACCAGAAAGAGTCTTTTAGTTCCTGTGTAACTGGAAATGCAAAATAGATTGTTTTGCAATGGCTTTCTATTTTCTCAAATGAATGAACATAGTCCTTCATCCTGGAAAATCAAGTGAGCTTTATATCCTGCATGGGTATCTGAATAACAAATGCAGAAAAGCTGCATTTACTTTTGTGATTCTGCTGCAAACATGTAGAATAACATTATGAACTTCAGAATTTAGTTAGTTAGTTTTCATCATAAAACTGTTTAACTTCTATGTAATTAAGAGCACACAGAGAGATAATTGGAAAAAATAATGAATTTTTTGAAATTTCATACCTGTTGTTAAAATATTTCACAGATAACTACCTTTTTTAAACATCCCTGGGTAAATTTCTTTAGTGATTCAAAAGGCAGAAGACATAGCATGGTAATTATATAACATGCACAAATCTACAAATCAATATGTCAGATTATGTTGGATAAAAAAATTTGCATATGTAGTCAAATATCTTCACTTAAATAAGTACTAGAAACTTCACAGCAGAAATAATTTTATTATAGCAGAAAGCCACAGAATAAATTAAACTACTTTTTCCAGTGCTCGTGATTTACTTTAACGCTGACCTTATTAGTCCTCACTCATTTTTATTTAAAGTGTATCTAAAATAAATATAGATTTTTTTTGTCATTAATAAATGTACAGGTGTTTAACCTTCTGAATCATACCTAGTTGCTCACCTAGGTGATATATTTTGTTGGGAATGGTTCACATGTGAGATAGTGCATCCTGGACTATTTTAACCATACTGATATAACTTCCCAGGCCTTAAGGTTTTATATATATTTTTATATATATATATAAAGGAAATATTTTGGATATTTTTAGAAAGAAAAGACCAAAAAGATAAAAGAAACAATTATTCTATTTGTTTAATTTATAATTAGAAAATACCTTAGGAACTGTTTCCACATGGAAATATATTATAATCATATTTATGTAACTGTACTGTGGTAGTCACCTTGAAACAGCTTCTTATCAAGATATCCTTATATTGAAATGAAAGTACCTTTTCCAAGTTAAGGCAAGATACCTTCCACCTGGACAAAAATTTGTGCATTTATCCTGGCAAAGCTCTTAATTTTTACTTACATCTCAGTTTAAAAGTTATTAGTACAAAATTGGTGTTAATGGTAAGATTGTAAATTTGTAAGATTTATATATGCTTTTGTTTTCACAATTCTAAATATTTTGTAGGACTTTATAGCGGCACTTCCAACTTAATTTTAAAAATTCAAAGTGTGATCTGAAGGACTGAATGTGAAGTGTCTAAAGGTGTGAAAACAAATACATGATCATATCTGACCAAACCTACCTCTTCTTGTTCAAAGACACAGAAGTCAGTTAAAGATTTTTCCTGTGCACACAGAAGTTTCAAAGGACTTTTTCTGACATGATATATCTAAACTTGGGTATTTTCCATGGTTAAATAGATCAGTATGCAAAAATAACATCTTTTGTAACAGAATTATAGTTCTTGTCAGGAAAGTGGGGTACTGTCAGAATTCAAATCCTAAATGACACATGGAACAGAGTTACAAAATTTGATGTGGCAGGAGTTTTATGTATGCATCAATATAATGAAAAACACTTATTGGGAAAATGTCATGTACTTACAGCTTGCTCTTCATACTGAATCTAATCTTATTTGTACAAGTATGTGAAAAAAACCACTCAGAATAAGCATCATCTTCTCTGTTGTTAGGCTGTGGCACTAATTTCTGCAATTCAAGGTTGATATAGAAATGCAAAATGGCTTTAGACACAAGAACACAAAAATAATTGGTCAAATTACCAAGTGAGTATGAAGCTGTTTCTCTTCTTTTAATATTGCAGTGGAAAAGCATTACGAATAAAGGTGAAATATATAATGGGGTCAGTGAATGTTGTCACAAATAAGTCATGAGAAATATTTGAAATATTTAAATTTGGTCTTCATTTTTCTTTCCATGCTTTTAAAAACAAAAATACGCAACTTTCTTTTCTATTTTATGTTTCTGTACATAAAAGAGGATTGTCTACGTTGTTGCTATTTGCTATTTGTTGCTGTTGCTATTCATTAAAGTAAATTGAGTTCTTATTTCATTTGTTATCACAGGGACTATTTCCCGAAGAGTGGTTGAAAAATACTACAGAAGTTTTATTGATGGTTAGCTCTTTCAAAAAAATTAGGAAAAATGAAAATGCAGAGTTAAACCACAGATATTTTGCATAAGGATGAGATTTTTTGTTTCACATAAAAATAGTTGTACTCTGAGATAGCTTTTGTATTCTTAAATACTTGGTTAAAAAATAATATACTGCATTTCTGAGTCAACAGAATCTGGAATTTGTCACTCAGCAAATGGTGAAAAAGTTCAGAAGTTATTCTGAGTAAGATGATCTTGGCTATATTCTGAGGCAAGTTAACTGTCAGCAAAAAGTCCTTAATAGGACAATAGCTATAGGACAATATAACTGTGTAATTCAAAGACATTAACTTACACTTGAAATAGCAAACTTTTAAATTTTTATCCATGTTTTACTCATTCAGTTCTAATTATTTGTCCTCAAAGGAAATCCCAGAGTAAAGTGGTGTGTTTTCCTTAGAACGAGAAGACCAAAAGAAGCACAAATAGGCATGTGCCCTCTTTCATTCAACTTGTTTTTAATTAAAAAATCAGGAATCAGGAGAGACAAAAAAAGGCAAGTACAACAGGGAAAAGGAGAACAAAGTCAAAGGCAGGACTAGTACTTTGAGTTTACTGCACAGCATAGGATGGGGAGTTTATAGATATGCATATGTTGAAGGCAGAATAGAGTTTTCAGAAACAATTTACTGTGTGAGGCAAAAAAAGATAGTAAAGCCTACTCCACAGAAGTGGTAGAATGTCCCTACTATCACCATTAGACAAATTAGCAGAGTCTATTAATAAAATAGTAAACAAAACAGAAAAAGCTAATTTTGACTTAGTCCACTAGTTGTGAGCAACATACACAGCTCACTTCAAAATTATACAAACGAAGAACTGTTCTAGAACTGCTCCAAATACCTGAAATCATAGAATCTTATAATATCCTGAGGTGGAAAGGGTACAGGACACCCCAAGAATACTCTGTCAGGCTTGGTGCTGTGACCACTTCCCTAGGGAGCCTGTTCGAGTGCCCAGCCACCCTCTGGGTGAAGAAACTCTTCCTGATATCCAGTCTAAACTTCCCCTGACACAGTTTCATGTTATGTCCTTGGGTCTTACTGTTAGTCACCAGAGAGAAGAGGTTGGTGCCTGCCCCTTGTGAGTTGTTAAAACTTCATACATTTGGTAATTATTCGGCCCTTTAATTCTTTGAGGTCTTTCTGCAGGGTCTCATTACCTTTGAGAGACTCAACATCTCCTCCCAATTTAGTATCATCAGCAAACATTATACTTTCAACTCCTGTGTCTAAATCATTTATGAAGACCTTGACGAGGCCATAATAAAATTCAGGATGCATCAGTGAAAAAAATTTAAGCAGACGCATGGAATAATGTTGAGCTGTGAAAAAGAAACCTCCTTGAAAAAAATGTTGCAATAAATTAAAACACACAGCAAAAACCAGTTAATTACTTGCAAGAGCAAAAATGGCAACATTACAGTTTACAGGCAATAAGGATTATATATATCTTAAAAAAAATTCCACCTCAAAAGAATCATGATTTAGAAATGCAGTAAAAATTATTAGAAAGTCTTCAAAAAGTGGTAGTAATTTTCAGAGGAAAAAAGGCATATAATTTGCAAATCAAATATTAGACTATGTTTAGACATAATGAAAGTCAAAAAAGTTGATGAGCAAATTGGTAAACCATGGAGACTAGTGATGAAATCCTTTTTAACGCAGTGGAGTCAAGAAGCTTGCCAAAGAATATAGAAATTAAATGTAGCCAATGAAATTTTTTACCTTAAAGCTAAGAGAATTCTTTGTTTCACCAATTTGAAGGTGATTTAGGATTCCAATGCTGCAGCATTTTGTTATAGGACTGGAATTGGAAAAGATTTTGTGCAGTGTCAGTAGAAGAGGGTTTAGAATAAGACCTTAGAAGAAGAAGAACAAACTGCTGTCTTAAGATATTTACTTAAAATTTGTAAAATAATCACATTTAATTCCAATAAAATCTATGAAATCAGGGGATGTTCTAACAGAGTCATCAGCATTAAAAAAAAGAACAAGCATATTGTCTAAAAAGACCCCTCAAAAACCCAAATGAATTCCTGAAAAATTTAGGAAAAGGAACACTTCATCAAGTCTGCATGCTGTACGAGAGAAATTTGGAAAAAAAAATTATTATGAAGAATACCATTAGTAGACATTGGAATAAAAATAATGGGGAAGAATCAGTCTAGCAGTTTCATGATGAAGTTATGGCCAGCCTTTAGAGGAATCAGTGAAAATTCAGAGGTGTTGTGCTGGAACTTGTTGTCACAAAGAGCAGGAGCTGGTAGGGAATTGTGGTTTGATACTGGCCCAATGCAAGGCACCCATGAAAGCCACTTCCTCACCCTCCCCTGCCACAGCTGGGCAGAGGAGAGAAAAATTAACAAAGGGTTCATGAGGTGAGATAAGGACCAGGAGAAAACACTCCAGGGGCAAAACAGGCTTAGCTTAGAGGTACAAGTGAATTTATTACTAACAAAACCAGAGGAGGATAATGAGAAGTAAAACAAGCCCTTAAACCACCTTCTCCCCCAGCCGCTCCCTCCTTCCCACTGACAGCACAGGCAGACGGGGCGTGGGGGTTCGGTCAGTTCATCACCGAGATTTTCTCCCCCTGCTCCAGGAGAGGAGCCCTTCCCCTGTGAGGCCGTGGGGTCCCTCCCACGGGAGAAGCTCTCCGTGCCCTTCCCTGGCGTGGCTCCGCTCTCCCGAGCAGCGGCCAAACCGCACCTGCTGCAGCGTGAGCTGCCCCCAGGGCAGACAGTGCTCCAAACCTGCCCCCCTGGGCCTCTCTTTCCACGGGGGACAGGCTGCTCCAGGGACAGGCTGCTCCAGCCTGGCAGCGAGGGCTCCTCTCTCCTT
>VWZU01009302.1:33549-49563 GCA_013397095.1 Sterrhoptilus dennistouni | reverse complement strand
GGTGCCTGGAGCACCTCCTGCCCTCCTTCTCCCCTGACCTTGGTGTCTCCATGTTGTTTCCCTCACATGTTCTCACCTCCTTTCTTTGTTGGCTAAAAAACACCTGTGTGTGCCCCACTTTGTTTTGATTTTCTTCCTAAATACGTTATCCCAGAGGCATGATAACCAACCTCTCCCACTGTCCCAGCCTTGGCAGCAGCAATTCCAGCCTCAGGGCCATCAGGGATTGGCACTGCTGGACATGGTGGAATCTTCTGGCAATTTCTCACAGAATCCACCTCTGCGGCCCCTCACTACCGAAGACCAGGCCATGCAAAAACGGGGACAAAAATGCTTCAGGTCTATTCTGAGTGTATTCACCATGAAATAGTAGAGTTAAAGATCCTGAGGACAGAGGGAAAGAGGGTAAACAGGATTCCCGCTACCCGGAACAAGTTAAGAAGCGAATAATCCGGGTAATCCAGGAAGGCCAGGTTGGATGGGGCTTTGAGCCAGCTGTCTAGTGGAAAGTGCTCCTGTCCATGGCAGAGGGTTGGAAATAGATGATATTTAATGTTGCTTCCATCTCAAATCTTGCTATGATTCTATGAACACTTAGAAATAGAGATCTGGCTGATAAAATGAGCTTTCTAAAAATATTCTCAAACTGTCTCATGACAAAAGCTCCACTAACATGTGCTGGAAAGAAAAGGGTGATGCTTTTCTAATTTAAATAGCAAGCTAAAAATTAGGAAATGTAATGTGTGTTGGTATGGAGTCAGGATTGGGAAATGATGAAAAAAATATGATGTGACTCTAAAAGATTATGAGCCTGGAGCATTGCAGGTAGACATATCCAGAGAAAACCTTGAAAATTGGTATAAGTACATGTAATTGTGCAGGTTTAAGTGTGATCCATGTTAAAGATATTAACATAGATAGGGATAGATTTATGCCAAATGTTACTCTGCTCTTGAAGTCAATGCCTCCAAGGGATGGCCTGTTCAAGAGGCCAGAAATCACAATGAGAGGGATGCATTGGTGGCTGGCTGCTCAAGGCTTTTCCCTCATGGAATCCTCTTTGTGTCCCATAATTGGGTGATTTTGGTAGTTATAATGAGGGTGGTAGAAGATTGTGACAAAACAGCCAGTCCTGTGCAGCAAGTAAAGATTGTCAAAGACATGCAGGGCATTTTATAGCAATTTAGAGAAGAGATGTGGTTACATATTTCACACTAAATTGGTGCGCTAATCTGGCAACAAAGTGAAGTTTAAGTGGCTATCATATAATTGAAACTTAGGCTAAGCCATCAGGGATAAAACAAATGCAACCTTATCAGTAACTACAAGACTACATTTATAGCTTATATAAAAACTTAGCATAGAAGTTTCTGTTAAAACTTTGTCAGTATTGAATAAATAAAAATGAGTTTCTGCTCAAAAATTCTGGAATGTGTGGAAGCTTTTTTGCTTACCATCACTAATAAACTATGGCATATTCTTTGAAAGATCCTGACAGGAGTTATGCCTATCATATTATTCAGCATCCACTTACAAGGTTCATATTATGAGATGTTGGACTATAAGTTATACAGGACATTTGGTGGACAAGCAGAGCATATTTTGACAAATAGAGGAGAGGACATTCATATGCTTTGCTTATAAAAACATAACCTATCAAAATGTTTTAGGATTTGCCAAGTTAAGGGTTAACAAAAGGAAATGCACTAAACAGAGTAGCAGTAAGGCTTTCACAATGGGGAGGAAAAGATCTGGAACTTCAGCTGGGGAAATGGGTGGAGCAGGTGGAAAAGCCAGTAAAGGAACTGAGGCTGAAGTCTGAAGTTTCTGATGTCTTTCAAAAGTGAGGGCACAGATTCCTTGCCCCAAAGAAAAGGGCCAACCCCTCCCTCAGTAGTGGTCGCTTCTCTGATGCTTTGATAAAATCACAACAGACTCATGCAAGTAAGAAATTGTAGTTGTCTGTTTGAGTATCTCCTTACTCTAGCATGAGAAAGATGGGGTAGTTTCTTTATCTTTATGTGACCATATCAAATATTTGTCAAAATATAGCAACATTAAGAAAACTCCAGTTTAACCCATTTAAATTAGATATCAACCCCATTAATGCCAACACCTGAAACAGACAAAAATAATTTAGAGCTTTAGCACTCTTTACATCAAAAAATGGGATTTTTTTACTCAAATCATCTCATAAGGAACATATAACATTACATAAAGTGTAAATATAAATGACAAAACACAAGAAAGTTTCTTTGAAACAAAATATATTTTATTCACCAAAATATAATCTGAAAGTAGTTGTGCAGAAAAATAATGGTAAATTGCAATAGCCTTCTTCACTCTTTTTTGTGTTTGACCAAATGCACAAAACTAGTTGTGTGTGAGTTGGATAAGAGATATTGGTATGTACATGATTTTGGATCATAGAGGTATTTACAGGTTACTTATTAGTGGACTATCTTCAGTCATTTTGGTTGTGTGTACACTGTTACATAACACCTGGGAATGCTTTGGGCCCTGGAACTTGCATATTTATTCTATTGGCTGGGCTAAAAAAAAATTCAAGCTGTTGAAATCAAAACCTAAACATGGTGGTAGAGATAATATATACTTGAAGGAGTGCAAACTAAAAAGACAATCCCAAACATAAATTTGTGTGCTTCAGGCTTGTACATTAGAGAAGAACCTAGAGCTGTTGCATAAAAATGCATATTCTAAGGAAAATTCTAAGACCTAGATAAATATGAAAAATTTCTATTCATCCTATGAAGATGCAATTTCAGTAAAGATTTATCTTGCTAGTATGGAAATATGGAAATTTAAAGATGAGCTAGATGAGAGTACAATTTTAAGATTGTGGCCTTACTTACTTACTTATATTTTTGAATCTTATCTCAGCAGATAAACATTTTTAATTTAAAGGACAGAAGAAGACACTAATTCTAAATCATACAGATTCTGTCTCAAGGAGACACTCCTTATTTTAAGCCTTTCATTCCTCATTTGTAGTAAGAAAATGCTGAAATACTTTTACAAGCAAATATTTTCTATTCAGCTGTGCATAATTTTCTCCTTTTTTGGTATGCATCTATTTATATCTTGAATTTATGGTTGTTTTTTAAAGTTTTGATAAATGTTTATTCTGGTAAAGAAGCTAATTCTCATGCCTCAATACTGTTATAATGTGGGTGAGATTGATCAGAATAGAATGTGCCAACAAGAGTATGAATATTGATAAATAGACAACAAAGGAGACAAAACCAGTAAATTCTGTTCTACTACAACACATTTGCTGGGCTTTTGGTTGTTCCTTCATTAACGTTATTCCTCGGTTACAGTAGCATGAAATAAGTATCAGACTTTGTGTGCCTTTTTAAAACAGCATCTTGTTTCTTCCCAAAACTCTGTGTTGTGATCTGAAAAACTAAACTCAGTGAAATTTACTTGTGTGTGTCATGCCATATGAGACTGATATAATTATTTTGTATGGTTCCTTGTGAAGAGGTAAAAAAACCCTAAAAAGATGAATTTGCTGAAGTTTGCATCACTTAACAAGTTGGGTATTCTCTAAACTGTGTAGTTTTAGGTTTTACTAAAAACTAGATGAGGAATACAGATTTGAAAAGAGCCTCATCTAAAATGCAAAAGGCGATTTTAAAATATAATGAAAAAATAGTTATTATCTTTATGAATTTCAGCTAATTTCGGAAAAAAAATTTAAAAGGAGAAAAGGCTTTAGCAATATCTTTAGTTAAATATAAAAGCCTTTAACAAGATCAAAGACTGCATCAGAAATGGAATTATTTCCTTAAGGAGGCACATTTCTAATTGTCACCTAGAATACTTTCTGTTGGCATTTCTCATGACAGAAGTTGTATGTAAATGCGCACTGCTGATTAAAACTGCAGTTAAGGAACAATCTGAATTTGTATTTTAAGGAACTGGATGAAAGTGTTCTAGTCAGAAGTCCGTAAATTTATTTATCTGATATGACCATTACTGAGTAGCAGCAGAATGAATTTAGAATATAATTACTATGCTTGTATAACCTATTAAGGATACAGTGGAATATTGTTCACATGCTAGGTCAGTAGTTAAAAGTCATGTCCTTCTGACTTCACTGAAAAACTTACAGGAGTGAATTTCTTGGTTCATATGATATAATAATTAACTACTGCATTTTATAGATAGAGGAAAACACTCCACATTATTCAGTGAGTTCATTTAATAGGCTTTCTTTAAAATTCATGATTTTTAAAGGCTATTTGTTGATTATCCCTTTCTCTCTCCTTACAAAAAAAAAAATTAAATATATACTCTCCACTTATTTTCAGTACTCCATGCTTATTATCTTGTACAATGCTTAAAAATTCCAGCTGGTTCAATTAACTTCTTTAACCAGTAGTGAAGTAGCCTTCACTACTCTACTCCCCTGGTCCATATTGCAGAAGAGCTAAGTGCAGTGGAACTGCAGTGGAACAAAGAACGCCTTCTTGCCTGACCATGCCAAATGCTGTGTATGTTTTATAAACTATATGGGCTGAATATGTGGGTTTATGAAAGAAGGAACATCAAGGGAATAGCTGCCATCCCTGTAAACTGCTTTAGATAAAAAATAGTATTAACCAATTAACGAGAATTCAATCATTAAATAAAAAAAGAATTTTCAGTTCCTTTTTCATTTGCTGATTGATAGCCAGGATTGTAGCCAGGATAATGGGTAGGGCTTTAGCTTTAGCCCAAGCATCAGGATCATTTTTCAAGGTTTTTAGGGTGGCTTTTAATGTAGGAAGCTCTAGCTGAGTCCAGTGGTTCACAGCCTCCCCTGGGCAAGGTGCCCTGGACTCTGGACAGGTAAGGGAACTGTGCATTTCCTTCAGGTCATAGTTTGCTGGCTTTGCCCAATCTGATAACTTGGTGATGTGTTTAGTATTTTAGGAGTGCATTTTACATGAATATATGGAAATTTGAGGTGAATTCCTGACAAAACAAAATCACTAACATAATCTCCAGGATTTCTGTGATGGGAGAAGTCATTCATTCATTCATAGTCCCTATGTAAAGGAAATGTTCAAATTTTCCAATCAAATAATTGTTATTAGATTGAGTTTCAAAACATCTGAAATAGGTATTAATGCAAATTAAATTGCAAACAACCACTAACCATCTAATTCTTATTGGAGAGGAATGTAAATGTGGATTGCAAAAGAGCCCAAGGAAAAATCAGTCCTTCTTCAAATAATGTAAATACAAGCCTTTTTAAAAACTTGAACACGGAAGTCTGGATATTGTGAAAGGAAATTAGATGAAACAAAAATCTACACAAACTGCTCCTGCTGTGAAATCCTGAAAATATCTCTTGGATACCGTCTCCTTTGTGATCTCATTCTCTTCAATTGGTTCTATGTAATATAAAGTAATTAAATCCATAAAAATAAATAGCTTCATTTTCAACTTCTACTTTAATTTTTCATCCCAAGTTTAATGCATGAACCAGCAGTCTATATGAATATGTGCAAAGTCTGCCAATCCAACTTAGTGAGTCTGAATGTAGCTTGTAATTTGGATACAGAGTATATAATCAGAAGAAAGCATAATTCTGTAGATTATCCATCTAAATACCATATCATTTCATATTTGTAACCGAGGGACTATCTAGCCTAAAACTTTTCTGCTTGAAAATATTATTTTAGTTTTTTGACAGTAGTCCAAAGTTCTGTTTTTCTATTAGCAAAGAAGGCCTTAGAGATAATCCCAGTCAACCTCAGTAATTCCTTATTTATTAAAAAAAAAATCTCCCCTTTAACCTTCAAATCCAGCCACGAATCAACTTCACAAATCCTACATAGTGATCCAAGGAACATCCTGAAACCTCTACTGAGTTGTGGGCAGGGATAAATAGAGACCATAAATTTAGATAGATTTCAGTTGACTATGAAACCACAAGTTTGGATAATGAATTTACCATTTATTAATCTTCTGCCAGAGAATTTTATGCTGGAATGTATTCCTCAGTTTTTTTAAAAAATACATTCTCGCCCTTATTTTGGGGTGTGGAAGGAAAAGAACAGAAATAATTCAAAATAGAACTATTATGTCATGTTTGTACAGATCAGCACGTGTTCTAGGAACAAGGATTTAACAGATGCACCCTGGTGGGAAGTCAAAACAGGCATCTAGTAATAATAATCTAAATACCTATATAGTTAATAATCTCACTGCAACTCTTCCATACTCTGCTCTCCTGAGGTGCTGCATGTATCCCAGGTACTTGTGAAGGAGCTGTTGCTTCTGTAGCATTTCTGGTCTGCTGCAGCAGCCATGAGATTTAAATGACAGACTGAGTATCTGCCTGAATATGGCTTTTAGATCCTTCCCAGATCAACTCAGGAGCAATACTGAAAACTGCCAGCTCAAAATGAAAGTATTTGGAGGGAAACTATTCAAAGTCAACAAGCATGTCACATTGTTTTTTCAGGAAATTCAGGTGGGGAAAAAACCTATCCCACTCTCCTCTCATTGTTGTTGTGGTTGTTGTTTTGCTTTGCTTCCAGAATTAAGTATTAAGAGGAGATAATAGTACTATGTACATGGCACAAAGACCATCAACTGCTGGGCAGATTATCACCTCAGTATTGTGAGAATCACACGAATTTTTAGTCAGCCTTAACCTCTCCAAGGGCACCTGTGTAAACTTATAATTGGTGAAGATGTCTTTAGATTCTAAACAGAAGTCCTAAATACTTTCACATTGGTAGGAGTTTCCCACACACCCTGGGTAAGTTCTCAATGTTTACCACAAAGTTTCATGACAATGAGAGGGGAGATCTTGCATTTCTGGTTTAAAGAAGATTTTAAAATTGACTTATATTTTCAGGTCCTGACATTCTCACGTTCTTTAGTTCTTTATTTGAAAATGTAATGCTTCACATTTTATAGTACCTGGCATGCATCAATGTCATGGAAGTGGTAAAACAAGTAATTCTGAGGTCTCTGGCTGTCTGCTCCTTTTGGAAAGACAGGATTCAGTTAGGGTCAGTTTCCAGGCTGAACAGTTCATCAGTCAATAATGGCTCCTATTATTATAGCAGCCAGCTTATTGTTGGAATTTGATTAATAACAATATCCCCCTCAGTTACCTTATTCCTTTAAGTGGTACTAATTACACTGCAACTGCTGTTCAAAACAGAGCAAACTATATCTACAATGTCACTTAATGAAACCAGATTTGACTGAAATATAACTTTAATGCTGGCTGTAAAAATAGAAGGGTCTTGAGTCAGTGCCAATGTGAAGTAACTTCTGTGTCTCTTTTCATTGCCTTTGAGAAGCCTTTCTTATAATATTCTAGGAAAATCAATGAAATAACAAAAAGAAAAAAAGAAAAAAAAAGGATTCTTAGGATGGTGGAGGAAAAGGAATAAAAGGAATAACTGTAAGAAGTTCTGTTTTGTCAAAATCTCTGAATTTCAGAAGCTAATTTGGAGTGTTGAGAGTTTACTCTGAATAAAAATTTTAAAATAGAATTTAAAATACTTATTACTTGATTACAGGACTATGTAGCTTTATAGGAAATATCTACTTTTAAGGATTTTCGCAGGATCTTAGATCACAGAAAATAATCAATCTGAAACAATTCTTTGTAAGCATCGTGCCACAGCATAGAATAATTTTTGTTGATCTTTTAGAGAGAGAACATTTGTTTGCTGAAATACAGCAAAACACTTGAAAATATTTTTCAATTAACTTGATCGTGATCCTGAGTAGTGATGAGTTCACAAATCTCTGATTAGGTATACTTAAAAGTTTTCAAGGCTTGGATCTTTGGCTAGTGATTGCAGTTTAAAAAAAAGGTTAGGTTTTGCTTCATTTATATTCCTACATTGAATTATTTGGCTTATTGAAAATAGTTGAGTATTTTGAGGGTCTGTTCATGCTTCACCTTTTGTTGTGATACATCACACCTCTGTAGTCTGTTGTACCTTGGAACAGATTCAATACAGTACTGACGTAACTGACATAGCCTATCCTGCTGTTTCTTACAATGAATAATTTACTGCAAAAATTGGATTTTAAGAAGCAAAATACCTGTTTTGGCACTGTTTATTTCACTGATATACATTGGGTTAAATTAGTCAGTCTTTATGGGTAGTTACCTCTCTGGAGGAATGCAAATGGAATTAAGACTGTTCTATTGCCATGGGTAGCAAAATGTATGAGTGAACATCCATGTTAAACAGATGTGGTACTAAATATATTTTTTGTTTTGATATGAATTATGAATGTTCCTCTTTCTTTTCAAAGATGCTATCATGTAGCATATTTTCCTCATTTTTATTTAAATGTCTAAGAATTGTTTTTGATTGTAATCTTTGTGCATTTCTTTCGAATATTAGTGTCAATTGTAATACATTAGAGAAACCTTACTTGCATTTAAAATTCCTAAATAATTTAAAAATTAAGACACATAGCATAATATGCACCATATATTAATACTTTATGTAAAACACTGCTAAAGTGAATCAGTGAATCTAGGATGACTAATTCTTTGCTAATTATGCTCTGTTCCTCCTGACTGAACAGAATAGAATTACTTTGAGTGTATATGCATGCCAAATTAGAGACTTAAGATCAAATTCTCCTTCTGTTATATATACGTACTTATATACCACATTGAATTCTACAGTCAGTTAGGGCATTTTGATGTTTCTGTAAAACTCCTGTATATTGCATACGCCCTTGTTTGGAATTGACAAAGATTATCTTTACTTTTTTAAAAAATGCAAGTTAAGGACCATATCCTACAACCCTTAAGTAACTCAAAGCACAGATTTAATACTATCACACTCATTCAGGAATGGACTTCTCTACTGTCTGGATGAGAGATGAATTTTAGCCCAACTTTTGCATGCATAGCGCTTGACCTTGCAAGATGGTGTATCACTCAGACCTGTTTTTTTCATAGAGTGATGATGCTTCTTACACATGATATTAAAGTGGATGTCCAGTCCTTTAGTGTTGTCTCTGCCCTTGTGTAACCATAGCAGCAGAATGACGTGACATCGGATAGTCTAACTTGTCCAAAACCTGTCATGGCTATACAATTCCTACCTTAGTGCTACTTCAATTGCTCTCTATTCTGACAAAGGACTTATATAGCCTGGCTACCTAACTTTTTCTTCTTTTATTTTTTTTAACCTATCTTTTCCTTTCATTGCAGTGCTACTGAATTCACTGTTTTGCTTTCCAGGGGGTGCAGTTTCTTTGATTTGTTAAAAATTACTGTTTAAAGATCCCTCTAATCTTGTGAATTTTGAATTTCTACAAAGAGCTCAGGGATACTGCTACTGTTGTCTTTACATACATGGTTTCTCAAAATATGTTGTGATTTTACAGTTCCTGAAATATATCCCAAAATGTTGTTTATGGACCTCTATAGGTACAAACTTGAGAAAACATTTACTAGCAGAGTGCCATTAAAATGAGCTTCTTGGCAGTGTTATGCTCTGTTTCAGCAAGCTCACTAGTTGCAGAACTCACATGTAAATAAAGTGTTATTATAACCATTTTGGAAGATGAGGAAATTATTACCTAGGAATGAGACTATTTTACTGGTATTTCTAGCTGTTGGGGGAAAACGTTGGAGCCTGGAGTTTTGAATGACTACTCTTGTCATATGACAATTTCTTAAGAAGTATCTTAAATCCTTCTTTTGTCATATTATATTCTGCTTTTATGTTCAGAAGGAGTAGGAAAAAAGAGTGTCTTCACAGCTCTTTTATGATATCCCCAATTTTCTTCAACAATTAGACGTTCAAGACTTAAAAGTTTTTCAGCATTTTCATTTTCTCCCCCCTGTGTAGATATTTTTTCTTATTGCCTTTAGTATGGCAGTTGCACAATAATTTTAAAGCGTTGTATTTGTTATAGAAGCATGAATCTATGCATTTCTTCTACCTTCTCTGTGCCTTTATTTGGGTGGTAAAATAAGAGTGTTACAAGACAGTCCTTCATTCTCTGGCCTATTGTACTGAAGAATGAATGAGTGAGAGTCTTGAATACCTTCTAGATAAATCTGGTTAACTGTTATATTAATTAAAACATGTGGGTTTGAGGCTATTCTGAACTATTTATATGTGATTTAACTCATATCAGCAGCTAATTTGTATTTAATGCAAACTAATGGGTTTTATGTAAATGGAGCATGTGGCAGTCTATTTAAAAAACAAATTATCTGTAGTTCCATTTCAGTTATTTTAATTAAATTTAGAGCATGTGTGCAGCAGAAAGGGATAAAGGATGTGTTATATATGAAGTGTTGATGATTAAAACCAATTTAAATATATAGAATAAGAAACAAGTGATTCTCTTAGCAGAAACACCTATTCATTTTCTGACATTTGCATTTGCTAAAAGAGTAGATACAAGATCAGGCAAGGACATATGCCTTGTGGTTTTTGAACTGAACAGCACAAATAATTCTTTGAGTTATTAATAACAATACTGTGAAGATTAGCCTCACATTTATAAAATGCTTTGAGAATTATTGGTAAATTACATTCTGAACAAATGTCAATATTGGACAAAAGAAATTGGCAATTATTTACTAATTTTGTTCCTAAACTACTATGTGAATCTCAGGTACTACGTAAGAGTCAGTGGAGCCAGCTATGCAATATGATGGCTGCATTAGTATTTTTAGCACCAGAAAACAGATTATTTCAAGATTTTTAGCACAAACAAAAATATTAATTACTAGTTTTGAAATCTGAAGTATCATATCACTGTCTCATGCCTTATTTGCTTGAATTTCCTGAACTTGGCTAAATAAAGATTCCTTGGTTTTTTACTGCTCTGAGTAAATTTTTCTCACAGTATCTGCTCAGTTTCTTTGTGATTTTGTGTCACCCAACACCAACTGGTCTTACAGATTTTGAGAAGAAAGTCTGTAATAGATGAAAATATTTTCCAAACATTTCTCCTATTCATTGTTGCCAGGCTTTGTCAGGACGTTATTGTTACTGTAACTCACCACAGTGAACAGTTATTATTGTTCCTATTAACTGTTGCCTGTGGAGAAAAGCTGTAAAGGTTAGAATATATTTTCAGAAGCCTAAACTGGGTTCTTCATCAACAATTCTGGTATATCTCCAACATCTTGTATACAACATGTCAGTCAGCTGCTAAACTGAATTAATGTTTTAGTGTCATCAGTGATAGAAAGGTCAACTGAAAACAGCTGTGTGCTAATGTTAATCCTACTTCCTCTGATTGTCTGACAGTTTCTCTAATTTCAAAAGCTTCAGTAGGAGCTTTTGCTTTTTCCCTTGGTCCCATTGCAAATACCGTGACTTTTGTTAATTCCTCAACATTACAAGGTTTGTTCCATTGAAATGAAAACTCACGCTTGGAAGTATAAATCCTCTGATTTTGCTAAAACTAGAAAATCAAGTAAAACCTCCTATGTTTTATTCCCCAAAGAATTTGCTCTTGAAATAGGTTATTCTAATAAAAAGGTACTTAATCCAGAGACAAAAAGTAGATCAGCACATGTTTTGCCTATATTTACATCTGGAGATATATACTAGATTTGCACACACAGACCTGATCAACATGCAGTGTTGGTCATGTTCAACAGATAGCAAAACTCTTTCTTAATTCTTAATGAAACAAAACATAAACATATGATTTGAAAATAATGAGGGTTTACACTAATTTTTAAAATTCAGCAATTGATTCTATAATGTATTGAATAAAAACCAAAATATTTTAAACACTGGCTACAGATGTTATGAAATAAAAATAACTCGCATATTAAAAGAGTTATTTACAAAAGGCAATGTTCATTTTCTGTCTCTCATATGCCAGCAGAAGCTTTGCTTTGCCCATAAAGGGTGAGCTCATTTAAACATGATGCCAGAGTATTTGCCCAGATGACCTGGCTGAGAAACAGAACAAAACTATTTGGTTGCTATCAACATATAGGACAAAATGTTGGGGAAAAAAAATAAATAAGCAAAAAGTATTAAAGAAAACATAATATATTGACCAGTGAAAGTTCCTTAAAGTACTGACCTTTGAGATCTCTTTTTCTATCCTCTCTGCACCTTCCACTATAAAATACAGTTTGCCAGATTGCTCTTAATGCAGGACTCTCAGGTTTTACTTTTATATAAAAAAAGTCATAAAGCAACGTATGTGACCAAATCTCCAAATCCAGGAAATAATATTAGAAACTGAGAAAAATTCTCTTATCTAATAATATATCTATGACTCATGGGGCATCTGCTGGTCAGAGATATTTGCCTTGATTGATTCTTTTCTTATCTCACTGAGCATTTCTCACTAACTTTTGCTGGTCTTATGAGTGTTTTTCTTTTTTTTTGATGGGTTGGAAGATTGGATTGGCTGCATTGCAAAAACCCTGATCTGTTGGTCACAAATTGATGCCATATTCAAATGTTTATTTTGGATGATGGGATTTGCTGAAATCATGCATTATTCCATGGATTTGCCAGTCAAACTGAGTTGGACTCTGCAGTTATATTTTGGAATTATTTTGTGCTGTCTCTGCTGTCTTGGTTCCAGACTGATATTTAGTCATGGATGAGAAATAATTTACTTTTTTTGGATTATGTTTGCTAGGATATTATCACTTTTATGAGCATGCAAGCAAATCCTTCCTACTGTTATGCCAATGAGATCACTGGTTTTACAGCTGGTATCTCCCTGTATACCACTGTAGAAATACCCCTGTATACCTGCAATGCCCCCTAACCATTAGGTATTTTTTTATCTGTATTAAAATAATGTCCTTAGAAAGACTTCTAAGAATTAGATTTTTACTTGTGTATTTTGGCCCTAGTGAAACCATATGGTCAACCCATCTGTATTTTTAATTCTTATGTTTAAAGCATCTAATATGTACTGCAAATATATCAAGCATATGCTTATACTTTTTCCACATTTTTTTATTATTTTGTATGCTTCAAGATGTTCACATATGCTTTTATATCTCTAGTAGTCCACATATTGAGTAAGAGGTGGCAGTCTTACACAAATATTTGGAGGTTTTATACTTAATATATTTCAAATGTCCTCATTTGTGATATAAGGGAAAACTACTTTTATCCAGGGAGTTATTCAAGAAACCCTGGAGCTTTCCTTTCCTTATCTTACATTAGACAATATGAAAGAATTTATGTTATAGGTAGCTGTCATTCTGTCACGCTGGAATCATGTCAGTTGGAGACCTTAAAATGTTGCTCTCAGCTTTTTTGCTCTTGAATGTTTGAACCTTTACAGTGAAAGTTCTCACGCAGCTTGATGAAAACAATGTATATTTTTAGAATTTATCTGTGTGTTTACATATTTGTTCTCTGGGAAGAGAAATGTAATTAATGGTGATGTTCGCCAACGAGGTCCATGAGGTAGAAATCTCTCTAGCCAATCCTTGGCCTTTTGTACAAAGTGTATATAAGTTGTTAGAGTAAAAAAAATAAATTAGAGCTTTCACTGCTTGAACTGCTGCTGCCTCCTCGTCTTTTGTGTGTCTCGAACAGCGACAAGACAATATGAAAGAATTTATGTTATAGATAACTGTCATTCTGTCACTCTGGAATCATGTCAATTGGAGACCTTAAAATTACCTGAATTGTAACCCAGACATGTATGTATATTTAACAGAAATATTTTTGGTAACGAATGCATATCAGAATTATGAATCATAGATGTTCATTTAGGTTAGGAAAATCCTTAAGTACAAACATTAACCCAGCCCTGCCAAGTTTACCACTAAACTGTGTCCATAAACATCACATCTATGTGTCTTTAAATTCTTCCTGGGATGCTGACCCAACAACTTCCCTGGGCAGCCTGTTCCAGCATTTGATGACCCTTTTGGTGAAGAAATTTTTCCTAATAGCTAATCTGAACCTGAGGATTAACTTGATACTCTGTCCTCTTGCTCTGTCATTTGCTGCCTGGGAGAAGAGATCAATCCTCACCTGGATGCAACTTCCTGCCAAGTGATTTTGGACAGCGATAAATATCCAGAGGGGACTCCAGGCCTCAGTTCAGAACACCCCCAGCTCTCTCAGTTGCTCCTTGTCAGGCTTCAGACCCCTCTGTTCCCTTCTCTGCACACACTCCTGCCCCTGAATGCCCTTACTGTAGTGAGAGGTCCAGAACTGGACACAGGGTTTGAGGTACAGCCTCACCAGTTCTGAGAATGAGGGAAGGTCACTGCCCCGGTCTGGTTGGCCACACTGTTCCCACACAGGACAGGGGCCACTGCTCTTTGGCCACCGTGGCATGATTGGCTCTCAGGCAGTGGCAGCTTCCCTGCCCCAAGTCTGTAGGGCTCTCTGGGGTTGTTGTGATTCAAGAGCAGGTATTGAATCTCATTCCACAGGCCTTGGAACATTGATCTTTCCTGTTGGGATCCCTCTGCAGAGCCTTCATACTCTCAGACAGGTCAGCACTTCCACCCAACTTGGTGTCATCTGCAAAGTGTTTGAGGGTGCATTTGATCCCCTCATCTAGAAAGGACAAGAAGGACTAACTGCAGCTCTGACCCTGGGGACCCCCACTGGTGACTGGCTGCCAGCTGGATGTGTGTCCATTCACCACCTCTCTCAGGGCCTGGCCATCTTTTACTCAGTAAAGAGTGCATATGTCCAAGCTGTGAGCAAACACTCCTGTAGTAAATAAAGAAATAAAGAATCAATAAATGGGATATAAAGAGATGCTATTTTTTATTTTGAGTGACTATAAACCAATAATAAAAAGATACTGGGAAAATTCATGTAAATAAGGAAAGCAAATAGATTAATTCTGATCTTTTTATTAGAGAAAAGATTAAATCAATTTTTCTGCAAGGTAATAGTTTTGAAGATCATGGTGACATTTTCTTTCTTCCAGTCCTCAGGAATCTCTTCTGACTGCCATGCCCTCTGAAAGATGATTGAGAGTGGAATAGCAATAATGTCTGTCAGTTCCCTCAGCATTTGTGGGTGCATCCCTTAAGGGCTCACGTACTTGTGGATGCTAAGCTTGACTATATGGTTTCTAACCCAGTCTTCCTCAATCAAGGGGAAGTATTCCTTTCTTCAGACCTTCTTCCTGGTCTACTGGGTCAGAGATTCCTGAGGTCAGCCTTTGTAGTGAAGACTGAAGCAAGGAAGTCATTCAATATCTTAATCTTCTCTGCAACCTCTGTTGCAAGGGTGCCTGTTCCATTCAGTGGTGGGCCCACATTTTCCTCAATATATTCCTTTTGTTACTGATACATTTGAAGAGGCCTTTCTTTTTTATTCTTTATGCCCTCAGCCAGATTGAATTCCAAATGGGCTAGTCACAAATGTTATTGCTTTTCACTGGGATGGTGAAATCATTTGCACTTGAGTCTCTTCCATTTTCAAGAGGGCCACTCAAGCAATAGTGTAAGAGAATGGTTAGCTGTGGCACTGCTGACCAGGCTCTGGTAAGTTTAAGGTACAAATACATTATTTATTTTCATGGTTATCTCTATCTCAGTTACCAGTAGAGACAACACTCACTGGGGAAAAGATAAGGTTGCTGGCCATATTGTTACCACTTGCAGGAATACTTCACAAATCCTGTTAGAAATTTCAGCATTTTTAATGATAAAAAAGTATTAAGCTGTACATCTAGTATGAAGATTTCTCATTTTGGTAACCTGAGAATGAGATTCTGCTGAAGGTAAGTCGAGGGGTACATCACTAGGGAGTCAAGAAAAGGCGAGTGTTTTATTTTGTGATATTGGAACGCATGAAGGCTAGTTACGAGTCTGGTCAATTTAAGGGACCAGGTACAGAAGAAATGGGTCCATGAAGTGATAGTTATTTCCAACCTGAGGGCATTGCCAAGATAATTCCAAGGCTTGCATTCCCATTCTGTCACTACAGACTTAGACTTTCAGCCCAAAATGTTCACCAGAGAAGGTGAAAAAATTGTGTCTGCAGATTATGGTTTGTGGGGTTTTTTTTT
>VWZU01009302.1:0-19857 GCA_013397095.1 Sterrhoptilus dennistouni | reverse complement strand
TATGGGATTCATCCCAGGGTGATGAGGGAGCTGGCAGATGAGCTTGCAAGGCCACTCTCCATCATTTACAATCAGTCATGGCTCACTGGTGAGGTTCCAGATGACTGGAAGCTGCCCAGTGTGATGCCCACTCACGAAAGGGGTAGGAAAGAGAACCCTGGTAATTATAGGCCAATTAGCCTGACTTCAGTACCTTACCTCAGGTAGTGGAGCAGTTTATACTGAGTGTCACCACACAGAATTTACAGGATGGCCAGGGTATCAGACCCAACCAGCATGGGTATAGGAGAGGTAGGTCATGTTTGACCAACCTGAGCTCCTTTTATGACCAGGTGACCTGCCTGGTGGATGCAGGAAAGGCTGTGGATGTTTCTATTTGGACTTCAACAAGGCCTTTGACACTGTCTCCCACAGCACACCCCTGGAAAAGCTGGCAGCCCACAGCTTGGACAGGAGCACTCATTGCTGGGTTAGGAGATGGCTGGATGACCAAGCCCAGAGAGTTGTATTCGTGAGTCACATCTTTTGAGTAGGGCCCAAAGACTTAAATCCCAAGGATTTAAAAAATACCTATGCTACTGGCAGAGAAAAACCATCCTAGCATGTGCAGAAAAATCCACATTCCTCTTGGGAATGTCAAGTATTGTTTAGAAGATAGAGCTACAAAATATCTGCAATCTTTTTTGAAATTATAGTGGTTTAGATAAGAATAATATAAAACTTTTTAATCCTTTAAAGCTAATTGGAGTAATTATAACTTCTTTAGAAACTACCCCAATACATTATTGAAGGAAATTAGATGATGTTCATGATCCTTCAATACTTGGGAAAGTTTTGTTTTCAATAAGGAGGAAAAAAAAGGTCTATATTCCAAAGCAAACTAATATTTGTTGCCAATTTCTCCTTCGTGCCTTAAGTGACAATGAAAAATTCACAAAAAAAGTAGTTTCCTGTCATCTTCAATTAGACTTGGAAATTTGATCTCATCCAGTAATCATTACTTGTTCATTTAAATGTTCATTTATTCTTTTTCTTAAATCATCAACTGCAGAGAAAAATGGGAACCATTTAAGATTTGAGAATCAATGCAAAATATTGACAACTCGTGAGGTGCAAGAATGCACAACTAACACTTAGTAATTGAGAGGGAACTATTCTAGTAAAGTGACTTTAGCAGTGCACCATATCATTTTTGTTAGTAACTCTAACCTACTCTTTTTCTATTTATAACTAAACAATGAGAGGAAACAGCGATACATTCTTGAAACCTTAACAGCCCAGAACACTTGATTTCTGGTCTGAAGAGAGTGACCTGATGCTCTGAAGCCACATTTCAGCCCCTGGCCTGTCTGCCTGGCATATGACTCTTGCTTACTAAGGTACTTGCTATTGAGATCAGCATTTACAAAGACAGAGATGTTCTACATTGTGAAGACTTGAGATTTGTGCTTGAAATTTGCTTTACAAAGGCTTTTATTGTATTCTTGTTCTCCACCTCTTCAGAATGTGGGTGCATTTCTAATAGTCTCTGAAAACTTACATGTCATAACACTGATATAACCAGTAGTTTTGTCCCTGGGATGACTGTTAAAGTACTACTTGTAATGAGTTGAAAATAAATATAGCAAAGATACAGTTTGCAAGAGATCTAAATTAGAACTTTGGTGCATCAAGAAGAGTGCATTGAGATTCATGAACTCTTTAGAGAACTGTGTTGCTCCATCTGTGGACAACTGGGAATGAAATCTGTGTAAAGCTGTTTTTACTGCTTTTAGCTCCTTTGGTGGTTTTCACAACACTCATTTTTCATTCATACCAAGTTATATCAGATGATATTCACCTAAGAATATTTCTGATCTAGAAAACTCTTTCTGTGTTTAATGTTTTCAAGTTTAATGCATTTCAGTTTGTCACAGTATTCTTCCTGTGGTGCACAGGCACCAATGCAACTTAGTTTCCAGTCCATTGGGTCAAAAACCAGTCTTGCTATATTGCTTGCAGTTTGTGTGTAAACAGTAGTCAGAAATTTTCTTTTTCTCTTCACTTTTATATCAGTCAAAATTAAATGACCAGAGAGACTACACTTTTCTGCAACTTTTCTTGGTCACAGCAAGTTTGCTTACAGATCTGTTTTAAATTAATAGCTTCAAATTATAAATAGATAAGTTCCACGCAAAAATGGATTCAATGCTTTGAGATACCTGTTGGTATCTTAAATGTACAAGATCAGTTGCATTTTAAATGACAAAAGGTTTAAATAAGACAAAGATTTGGGGAATTAAACTCATGAAAAAGGTAATTTAAAGAACAGAGTTTGCACAGACTTATAACATGCACAGTAGGGTGTAAGTTTAGACCTGTGAATCTGGCACATTTGTACATGCATTCTGAGCTGGAAAAGTTTTTTGTTCAAAGAATGAGGATAACAGCTTTAAAATTTCAGCTTTGCTTCAGAGGTCCAGCCTTAGTAATGCTGCAAGAATTCGAAAATCAAAAGAACCAATGTTGTGTGAATTGGACATTCAGCTGACATAAATCAGTTCTGATCTGTTTAAAACAAAGAGACTACTGAGCTACACCAGCTGTGGATGTGGCCTAATGTTTTTAATGCCATAGAACAAGTTACTCTGTCCAGCATTCTAAACTGCATCCAGTGTATTTATTGACGGCATGCTTGTCTGCAGGGCCAGAGTTTTCCTGCTGGGCGGGCTGCTTTCTAGGCAGAGAAAGCAGGCTCCAAGCTGGGAGCAGGCAGAGTACTGTCCTGTCCCTGTCATCATCTGGGCTCAACCTGCTTTCCAGCTGACATGGGCAAACAACAGCTATATTGCTGTGGTTTTTACTCATCCTCCTCCATCTGTGCCTGTGTGGTGTCTGGCAAAAGGGGCAGGGGAAACAGCACAGCCAACTTGATAGAAATTCACAACAGCCATCATAATCGCCTCAGACCCATGAAGGAAAAATGTTGATGTCTTCATGGATCAGCTGGTTACCTTCCCTTGTCCATGCCGCCTTCCTACGACTGCACATACACACATTATAAAATGGAAAGTGAGTCATGATAATTTTTTAAAAATAATATAAATGAAAGTAGACATTTTTCCTGAGGTGATTTTGGAAATATCTAGGAGGACAAAGATAGTAAACCCTTTTGGAATTCTCTGTATAACTCTCTGGTGATCTACTGCTCATGCTACCAGGGATGATGAAGATACATAAAAATAGACTGTCAGGGTTCTCAAGAACTGCTTAATCTGTCCTTTTCTGAAGCAAGATGGATATTGTCAGCTGGAGAGAGGAGACACGTTATCTTCAAGTTTTTTATATAAAGAAATACAAATGTGAAGACTGCTGTCTTTTAGACGATATGAGAAAATAATTTGCAGCTTTTGCTGAGAGATGGTTTTTGTTAATGCCCAGCTAAATTTCATTATGAAAATACCTTAATCACCATAAAGAACAAATTTTCTTCCTGAGGATGAACAAATCTTAATTATCAGATTTTAATCACAAGACAAGGAAAACCTGATAATTTTCCTTGGTGTCCATTACACTGGTGTCTTTTGCTAAAGCCATGTTTTCAGACAGGGCACAGAAATATGTATGGGAGATTACTTTGCAAATTCAGCAAGATTGCATGTAGACATTACCCATTTCCCTTTTTGCAAAGAAGATAATTTACTGAGGTATTTTGCTTGTGATTCATTGCCTCTCTAACATCCTTTATTTAAAACAGCTGCCTACAAGTTTGTTTTACTCATTCAATTATCCCCACTGATCAAATTTTTTCTTATTTACCAGCTTTCTAGTTAGATAGGACAGAATTGAATTCTGATCTCATCTTAAAACTTACTTACTTTATATGTTGCTACTACTGCAAACGTAGTAGAAGTAGTGAGAAATTTTTGGTACAGAAGGAAAATTTCAAGATTTGAAGCTGTAGGAAAGCGATACTAGAGTTTTTAGAAACAAACTGTTTCAGAGGGGAATTGCTTGAGACTCTTTTGCATTTTTTGTATTTTAGATGAACAAAGCTGTCATCAACAAAAAACCTATCCTTAGAAGGGGATCTAGAGCCTATTTAAAGATGAAAAATGTTTAGCTTAAATCTTGCACAAATAAGTGTGTTCTGAGAAATTGCTGCTTTCTATGTTACACCAAAATTTTTACTCAGTTATCGATTTCCTGTGTTGACTCTGTATGAATATTGGGGCATATAGCTCTATAGTCACAGTCCATTTTGTCAATTTTGGGTTTGTTCTTCGTTTGGTTTTGTGTTTGCAAATTTGCAACAATGACATACATAGCTTGGTATTCTTGGAAAGGTAACAGTTAAGGTATAACTGTTGCAATTTAAAAAAATATAAAACTTGAAAATAGAAATGGAAAAGAACTTTCTCCCAAGTAAGGTGATAGAGTGAAAATTAATCATTCTGCAAGGGAAATTTTAGAATTCTGAATTTAAATTGTTTTTAAACTATTACTATATTTCTGTTAAATTTCACCAATACCAATAACTGGGGCTTTTTACAGGTCTTGCATCTATATAGACCATAGGTATCAGGAAAACATAGCCTGGAAACAGGAACTATTTTACTGAATAGTCTTCATGTCTATGCAAAAGCTCTTTAATTTTGTAGAATTGAATTATGTACGAAAAACTAATAAATTAATTTCATTACAAGCTTAAAGGAAGAGAAAAAACTATGAAGTTTCTTAGGTATGTAACTATTTATCTTCCTATTTATTTGTTACATGAATCAGAGCTAAGCACAAATATCTGCCTTTTCTTCATTAAGCTCAAAGCTAAGTTTGAAATAGAATGCTTTCAGTACAGAAGGTCTATTTTCTTTATTCTGTTGTTTACTAAAATGAAAGGATGGGGGAATCAGGTGCTATTAGTACTGCTAAAATGTTCTAAAAGCTTCCAGGGAAGCAGATAGCAGTTTACAAATATGACATTTTTCATACTGCTGAAATAATGGAAGAGGAAGTTGAGAAGATTTAATTTATGAGTCCTTGTGGCAGTGTACAAAGAATAATTCCTATAAATAAGACATATAATGTTTCTCAACATGCATCCTGATCTGCAACTATTATGTTAATAAACATAGCTAATCAGTTTAATGTGCTCAGGGTGAGACAAGCAGTGAATACCAATACAGAGATAACAAGAAAGGAATCCTTTTTACCATTTTTTTCATGTTAGGGCAAATCTGAGGTCCATCTGTGGGTAATGAATGCAGATTGGAAAAAAATAGAGACATTTCTCACATTAAAAAAAGTAATACATCATATAATTTTTGAGAGAAATTTTATATTTTTTAAAAAGAATGTGATGTCTTAATTATGTAAGATGCTAATTTCTCTCTTCACATTAAGCCATTATTGCTGAAACTTGGCATTATTTAATAGACAACAACTGAAGTTTGACTTTGTCAATGGAAATTTAGTAGAGTTGTAAGCTGGGGTAATTTTACCTTACACTTTCTTATACTGGCATGAAAATATGTCCTCAACCTTTTCTTCTATTTCTTCTTTCTCTATTTTTAGTTTATCTTTTCTTGAGAATTGTTATATCACTGGGATTTTGAAATGACGTTCTGTGAGCTGATGAGTGGAAAAGCTGACCACAAATGGGTAGGGATATTGTTACTGAAAAAACTTGTACTACTTTTCAATGTTTTCTATTTTTTTTTTTTAATTTAAATTCTTCAACTTTCATTTTTCTCTCAATACCTGGACTGCTCCACATTTGGCTTAGTGGATAAAGCATGCATAAACATCATAAGCAGATTCTGTCAAACACTGCTGTGCTTTCTCTCTTGTACACTGAAATGAAGAGAGCTGCAGTACATGGAATTTCTGTACTGTTTGAACAGAGACTCTCAGTTTTTACATCTTGGTGAGTAAAAACAACATACTTTCAAGCATATTAAAGACAGAAATATGCTTTTAATAATGAGACGTGATCTGTTGGAAGGCTACAGGACTAATTTTTATCTGGTTTTTTTCAATTTTGTTAGGTTTTGTAGTCTTGCAGAACTACATTAAAGCAGAGAAAAGAGAAATGCAAAAGACCAATTAGGTCACCTAATCTGTCCCTTGAGGGACCAGAAAAGGATTGTTCCCTACAGTGTTAAATAATCATTTTATCTAATTATTCAACCCCAAAGAATGACCAATCAATTCAATCTCTCAATTAACAAAGTATACTCTGAGTCTTTTTGAATAAACAGGGAGGTTTTCTTTCTGAAGTAAGTGTGCTGTTACAATTCAATGAAGAAAACAAAGAAACTTAAGTGCATTAAAATAAAATCTTTAAATGAAGTCCTGACAAAAATCAGGTCTTTCTCATTCTTTGAAGATTCCAGGGCAGGGTTGCGTGAAGCACAGCAGTACAGGCAAATCGAGTGTACTACAGTAAAGGGTTTTGAATCAATTAGGCAATTGAGAACTAGCATTTTGTTTCCACCTAACTGATGGGCTTTGTGAACTGTATCTCTGTTGACAGGAATCCTCAGTTCTGGATAGTTTGATTTTTAGACTCTCCAGGCTGTCAATTCATACAACAACTTTTGTATTTCTCAGTTTGTACTTTCAATGAACACTTCCCAGCAGATTGAAGGACAATGTGATTTAAGTAAGTACACATTGTGCCAATCACAAAATCATTTTTTGTCCAAAAGAATTTCATTAACTATTCTGTTGAGTTACTGTGATCCTGCTCATCCAGCAACTTTCTTTTCCTGTAGGTTTTTTCTCCACCTTGAATATTCACTTCTCAGTTTAATCATCATACAGGGAAAGTTAACGTGGGAGAAACCATGTTATCTTTATTATCTGAAATGTATATGACAGAATAGATGTATTCCTGCAACTGAGATTCTGTTTGGCTTATTCTTTTTGTTTTAAATGTAATTTTAACAAACTCTCTTGCTTTACTAACTTTTTGTAGTGACCTGATGAAGGTTTCTTTTATAATCAGATATATTCTTCCTGATTGCTTTTCCTTTTAATGTGAGCTGTGTTGAAAGTAAGTTTCCCAGACATCTGGACTGATAATCTTTATCCTCAGTCCTTAAATACACCTGTACATTCTTTCCCACTAATGTAATTGGGAATTTTGTCTAAGTAAAGATGAAAAAAAAGTTGTTTCAATATTTACATTATCGCCCAAATGAATCCGCTCTGTATATATGTAGTCTACTAAAGTTTATAATGTAACTTTACAAGCAGTACCACAAGTACAGGTAATACTTAACATATAGAATCTCAGGAGATCCTTCGCTCTTGGCAGCTGATACTATATCTGCTTCTGAGAGCTTTAGAGAAGCTGTGTTTTACCCTTTATCTCTTTGCTTACCCATGAAAATATTAGCTTCCATAATCTTTTAAATTCACTATATCTTGCATGTAGTTGGCTGAAGAATTCCTGTCAGTAAACAAGGACTTGGCATGTCAAATGATGGTGAATTAAATAGACTTCAGACTCGTCTGTCATTTTGAAGGTCATGATAGCATGGAAGTTTAGAAAATGAAGAATCTAGTTGCATTTTGCTCCTTAGTAGTACTGAATATTATGAGAGGTCTTTTTTTGGGTGTGAGGTTTTTTTTAATGTAGAGTAATAATGCTTCAAAAATTTCCTGGGCTTGTGAATTGGTAAGCTGTTGCAACTAGTTGCCACTGATGTAAACAGCCTTAACCACTAGTTTTAACAATTTGAAAATGTGCATTTATTGATAGATTCCTAGTGGATTATAAAACTATTATTTTCTTTTTTTTTTTTTTTCACTGCAAAGAACTTTCTGATTGGTTAAATAAAAGTAAGAATCTATCTAAGAGTACTCAATTATAATTGAATATTTGAGATACTAATCTGGCCGATGCAATTTGGAATAGCCTTCAGTCTTATTTATGTTGCACATCTCAAAGAGACAGACATGTTGGAATGCTGGAGGTGACTAAAACTGCATTAATCCTTGCAGAGTTACACCGTCTGGAGGCTAGGAGGCTTTGATCTCTGGCTTACAATATTCATGGAATTTTCTTCTTTGCTTATTCAATAAAGCCAAGAAAGTTCCAGAGCACTTTTCTTCTAAACATATCAATCTTACAAATTTTTACCATTAACAATTGCTTTTGACTGAAAATATTTGAACCTTGTATTCTATTTCTTTTCTTCTGGTTTCTTTAATTTGGAGAAAATGATAAGAAATGAGTCTATCACTGTAATGACTTTGGCTATACCTATATTGTTAAATGAAGCAGTTGTCATAGTATGCTCCTGGGCACAGGGTCACTTTTAGCAGTCATTAATATAGTTTTCGAAAAACCCTTTTTTCAAACAGCTTTCAGGCATGCTTCAGGAAAGAGCATAAGGCAGGGACATTTCCAACAAAAAGACTGAAGTCACATGGTTTGGAAAGCTACTACAATAAGGTAGCATGTTAAATGTGCAGAAATATGTCAGAATTAGGGTGGTTTTTACCTACTAAAGAAAATCTGGTGAGGATGTTCTTTGTGAAGATGAGTGCATTTATTTTTAATGATAACCATTTTTGTCTATGACCATCACTTCTTCCTTTGATTTCCTATTGGTTAAAATCCTGATGTCTCCCAACAAATCCATTATATTCTCTTTTCTAAGTAGGTTATGTTTCTTAACTACTGTAGTTTCAATTTTTAATATATTTTTAAAGTGGGCTTATGATCTGGAGGATTAAGATGTCAGCACATTCACAAATATCCTTTTTTTTTTTTTCTGGCTGACACTTTTATTTTCAGCAAAATTTTTGTTTGCTTCTATCTTCCAGAATAGATGATAGTAGTCAACTTGAAGAGTGGGATTTGAACTGCATGAGTTATAAAACAATTACATCCTTAAAGCCTCATTATACTTTCATCATAAGATAAAGTTTTCATAAATTATGTAAATTTTATACTGGGAACATGTGTTACATGTCAGTCACTTTTCTATGAATTTAATACACAGAGTTACAGCATTATGTACTATAATATACATTTAGTTTACATCTGTATTTCTAATGCAGTATCCTTTTATCTATGGAGCTTTTGAATGATCTGGAAGTCCCTGAAATTAATGGGAAAATGCAGTAATCATGCTAGTCAGAACTCTTTCCAAAACAGAGGAAATGTCTCCAGTACACAAATAAATTTTGTCTACTATCTGTAGTGCAAATGCTATAACAAGGAGTCTTTTGTTCACTTGGAGTGTCTGTTATGATAAGTGATCATTATTTGCACAGATCATTTAAGATCTATGCTAAAATTTAAATTTGTTGCTCCCAAAGTACATACAAATCCAATTTGAAAGGAAAGTGCAGAAATGAAGAATCTGTACAGAAATCCATATACAAAGAAAGACTATTTGGATTCTGTGGTTGTTCTCCAGTTTAAACATCTCAGCTTGATTAGCTGGTAAAATATTAGTTATGCTAGATTATAGGGACTGAATACTATTTTGCTAATTAAGAGATTCAATTAGGAAGAGCTGTTCAGCTGTAGCTTGCAGATATGTATTATTTTCAGGGAGACACTTATTAAATGCCAAACCATTCTGAATTAACTTTTGTTGAATCTCCAGTATACATATTCAACATCTTTGTTAAGTTATAGAATTTCCTATAGGTGTTTTGACCGAAATACAGAACCATAAGAAAGAAGAAAATTATCTTTCTTCCTTTAAGGGCAAGTTGATGCTTCACACACATACACATATTTTCTCCTAGCAACATGTGGGAGAAAATTCCCTAAGAGAGAGAAACAAGAGGAAGAATCCTAAAGCCCAACAATAAATATTAATGATACCCTAGAAAAATTATTTTTACTCTGGAAGTTCAAGAAGAATGATCAGAAAAGTATTTCTTGATACTAATATGTTACCTACTCTCAGAATATTAGAGCAAAATTTTATTATCTTGACTGGTCAACTGGCTTCTACANTTTGGTACTTGGACCAGTTAATTTAGTTTTTATTCCAATTAACTGCATCCCCTTACAAGAACTCAAAGTTTTTGCATTGACTGCAAAAAAAAAAAAAAAAAAAAAAAAAAAAAAAAAAAAAATCAGTGTTTTAAAAGCCAAACTGGGGCATAAATCAGGAGTTTACAATGGAAAAATAATTTCAAAAACTGTTTAGTTCCAGCTCACTTAAGAACAGCTTCTTAATAATTAAAAATATTTCTGTGGAATGTTTTTAAAGTACAGAGATTTATTATTTTAATGCTAACAAGTTTTCAATGAATCAGGAAATTTTTCTACAATACAGTATCAGTACAAATTAGACAGTGCAGGGGAAGCTGATTAGGATGTAGCTTTATTCCATAAGTGTGACTGTTTAGACTTTTTACATTTGAAATTAATGCTAACTCTCATTGGGCTGCTGCCTTTTGTATCAGGTTTTACAGGTTGGAGAAAGGCCACTTTGGCCTTACAAAAATGTTCTGTTAACTAGACTTGGTAGTTAGGTTGATTATTTCCACAGTCCAATGAATTGTATACCTATACTATACCAAAATGTGTAGAAATGCTGAAATTATATTCCCAAAATAAAATAAACTCAATGTTGTATACAGTGCTAATATTAGCATATTATTTCCCATACTTTCTTGCCCTTATTTATTTTGCCTATGTCATCCTTTTCCAGAGAACACTCTTTTGATCAGTTTATCTTGATTTGATATAGTCTCTGGCCTTCAAATTACAGAAAAATCCCCCAGGAGAATTGGCACACTAAGGATTCAAGTCACAAATATCCCTCAGTGTACTTCTTTTACAGTAGAGATTCTACGAAGTGTAACTTGGAAGGCAGAAAAAAAAGGAGAAAAGAAGAAAAGATAGAAGATTTGCAAATAAAAGTATTGCCTTGGAACAAAATTTAATCCATTTACACATTCCAAGTGAAGAAGTCTGAATTAATATTGTAATATTATTCCAGTGTTATTAAAGTTAGGAAGAAGAAAATACATAAAGAAAGATATACTGAAAATAAATAAACTGTGGAATAGCCCATGCAGATAAATAGTGCTTGAAAAATGGATAGATAATACCAAATTTGTAAAATTCTCTATGAAAGTTGCATAACAAACTTATTTGACTGGTGAATAACAGAATTTTCATATACTGTTGGCTACAAAGCTTTTTTTTTTTTCGCAAGAAATATAAATTATACTGATGGAAAACTAATCAGTTGTTCTAATAGGGAAAAGCATAATTTGGATTTTGTTATGGTGAACTGAAATTATATTTATAGGTATATTGGAAATATAAGAATATAATCTAAATGTTAAATTTTCCAATGATAGTAGCATTAAGCTTCTGTAGCCCAATGCTTAATTAAGCAAAGAGCAGATTGATTGGCACAGAAAAAAAACCCTCAAATTGGTAAACCGTCTTTGCTTTTTGCATAGACTTTCATACATTTGATAAATTTATTTTTATGGGTTTAGATGGCAGAGACTCATTTTCATTAAATTTGTTTACCATAATTATGGAAGGACTGTCACAATAACCATTAAGTTTGATACATTTGTGTGTGTTCCTGCTTTCTCTCTGCCTCTCAGAATTTTCATTCCAGCCATGAGTGCTGGTGTTCCTTAGTTGTACATCTGGTACAGTGTTTCTGACAGCAACATCACTCCACAGGGACTGAATGTGCCATCTGTATGACACACTCAGTATCTAATGGTTTAAGAGCTAGAGACACATAAATGCCTGAAAAAGTGCGTTTTCCTGGTTGCTATGTTTTTGGTCTCTAATGTACATTTTACCAACAAAGTATTTATTGCACAATGTTGCAGCTCTGTGCTCCTGTATTTGTAAGTCTGGGAAAGGAGGAGTGGACTTTAGCATCCAGTATGTCCTTGTTATATTTAGCTAAAGGCAAAAGTAAAGAAGAGAAAGGTTAAAACCCCCTCACAAAACAGGACCATAAGAGATAATAATCTCCTCAGCAGAAGAGCTGATTCTAATAGAAATGTAATGTGAAATCATTTTGTGAAAGGAAGAGTGTACAAACAGATGTTTAGCACTGTCTATAAAACATGTAAGTGTTGCCCTAAGCTAAAGTAGTTAAAGGGATGAGCCAACATTTCCCAAATAAAAAACATTAGATTTCTAATGAAAGCCACAATAAAATATGCTTTTGAAGACATTTCTTCTGCCTAAAATCAAGACTTCTGCAAGATTTTTGTAGTTGCTTGAACTTCACTTTGATTATGAAGTATTGAAGATGTAGAGAAACATAAGTCAAACTGAGCCTCGTGAAACTGTATGGGAAAGATTTTTCTGCATAAATCTAACTCTTTTTTTTTCATTAGACAAGGAGAAAACATCTTTTGTGAGGTTCTAGTCTTATAAAAGGAAAACCACTTGAATTCTAAGCAAAAAAGAAAAGTGTTGCTGAAAGGTAGAAAGCTTTCAGATGACCTTTCTGGGTTTTTGCTTATTTGTCCTCTCTTAAATTCCCACTGTTCATGAAGAACCAGCTTTTATTCATTGTTTGTGTTAAGGTTTATAGATACATACTTGCTCTGGAAAAAGGCATATGCTTAAAGTGCCCATCATTTTTCTTAGTACTCAAGATGAAGACTTCTGGTTAGAAATGCAGTTTGCATAGCAGTAACAGCAGTAGTCCTGGGCTATTTCATTTTTCTAATGACCCTGCCTGTGGCTTTTTTTCTCCTTCAGCCTTTATAGGCAATAAACCAAGGAACACTTATTTTAAAAATGGATGGCTCATATGCTCTTGACTTTGTTCCATGGAAAACAAAAAAATAACAACAGAATTGAGAAATTTCTCTAAAAACAGCTGGTGGAAAAGTGACTTATGTGATAATTTGGTAGCCAATATTATTATTATTGCCCAGGTATTCATAATGTATGAAAACAGTAAGAGAAAGCTATAATTGAGACATTCAATGACAAAATTGTCAGTCCAGGTTTTAATTATTGTAACCCAGTGTAGCATTTAAGACCTTTAGAGCTTATCCTAGATTTTGCCCATGCAGAGATAAATCTATTTAGGGAATTACATGCTGCAACACTTGTATAGGGAAATTAATTTGAATATTATTACTGATGTAAGATCTGTATTAAAATTTGGCATTAACAAAATAACTGTAGTTACTCTTTCTCTAGTTCATTTGTTTTGTTTTTCAACTTTTATGTCAGATCGCTTTTGCTCCTTGGTATATTTGCTCTGTGGTGTTATGATGAAATGGATTTTGGAAATCAATGAGTGATTCTGAGTACCATGTTCTTTTTGGCAACACAATTTAACATGTAATGAAGACAGAAATAATTTGGTGTTCCATGTTCAGTCTGCAATAAAAGGCTTATTTAAAGCTCCTTAAACACCTGGCAATAAAAACAAACAAATCACATTTCAGAACCCCTTTTTTCTTGGTTTTGCATGTACTTAGAAAACATTGAGTTCACCACAACATCTACTAGAAACAAAACCATAACTAATAATTAGAACAATTTCTTTTTCTTTAGCGAAGATCTTACAAAAGTGAGTGCTTGACAGGGACACGTACATGTAATAAAATGTTAGATTAGTTTCTTCAGTGGTAAACATTCCTGTTGATGCGTGATCCTAACTTCTTTCTTCCCACTCCTATTCTTTTCTCCAAAATGGAGGACAAAAGTGTATTGCACTGGTGTGAGGAGTAAATCATTCCTATTTGGAATGAGCTAATGTTCTCATTAGAAGTTTATTGTTGCTCTCCTATGTCATTTGCACTCGTGCTGTCATCCAAAGGAATTGGAGACATAGAAGTATAACTGTTACCAGAGAAATGGAATTACTGTGTTGGCTGAGCAAAGACAGAACTGTTCATTCACCCTTTTAATGTGAAGGACAAACTAGAAGTCATGGTCTACTTGTCTTTCTGTTGCATATATAAAGTGTCAGTATGTCATACAGCTTTTTGCAAATGCAGAAAGGCTGGCTTTTGTAATGTCAGGAGTAGAAGGAAAATTGCTTACCTTGTATTTTGATGAGGTTAATATTAGCATGAATGCACTTTGATTGGTCTAGAATAGAATAAAACATGAGGTTATCCAACTAGATTACTTTTTTGTGTAAGCATTCCAAACCAGGACAGCCAATAGCAAAGGAATGACAGAAACATGTCAAAGTCACTGAATAAATTGCTTCTGATCCTCGACATCACCTCAGAATCTAAAAAGAGCCTTATCTTCAAAAGCAACCAGCATAAATTTTGATGCAGAAGTATTGCTCATTATTTATCACAGCTAATGATGACTGTATAGCATTCTCCAGTATAACAGGTGGCTGGCTACTGACTGAGTTGATTACACACCAGAAGCCACACAGAGCTGACACTGCATGCCAGACCTGGGAGAGATACCTTTATGTGCAAGGCTGTCACGTTGAAGGTAAACTGCCCCAGGGCTTGATCTATACACTGGCAGTGTATTTTTCTAGATATGTAGCTCTTGTATTTAGCTGTGTCAGCTCTGACTTGATACTGTGCCACTGTGACATAGGCACACCCAAATAAATACTAAAGCTGAAAAATGTCAGGAAAAAACCCCAAGGTCTTTAGAAGCTGATTCCAGCCATACTGACTCACCTGGTAGGTGTGTCTTGACTTCCTCCAGAAAAACAACCTTAGAATATTTTCTGTCAGTGACCTGTGTGCAACAGAGGCAAGGAAATAAGTATTTGTTGTTGTTTCTATGCCTTTAGTTTATGTTGCAAAAAGATAATAACAAGTTCTAAATTCTGTTTCTATAATTGTATTTTAGGTATGGCTTCTAGAGGTTGGATGTTGAAAAGAGAGAAAGATTTCACTACAAGATAGCAGTTTTTGTGGCCAACCCATAGAATGGATTACTGGCCTACAAGGAAGAGTAATGGATCTCAGGTATCTGTTACCGAGAATGAAACTTCTCATTGCTTACGGGACACGTGGGGCATGACAGAGAAGCGGACTCCACATGACTATGTAAGACAAACAACAAACAACCTTTTATTTTGTTGCCACTAAACACATCCCAATCGAGATTAATCCTACTTTCAGTGATGCATTTTTTTATGTCATTTTACCAATCTGTCACAAAACTGGAAAGCTTCTCTATGAAATCATTCCACCACTTCTTCATATCCCCTCTGTTTTCTGTGATCTGTTGAAATAATTAGTAAACTTGTGGAAAGTTTTTCCTTCATGTTGCTTGAAAATGGCACTACAGGTCTTTGGTTAATGAAAAACTCTTCTAAAGGTATTTGATGTTTAGAACTTGAGTATCATAATGAATCCTTCTGAAAATAGTCTTCCTGTTAGAAGCTTCATCATTGCGTTCAAAAACCACTAACTTACTAATTATTCAACATCAACTTACATATTGTGTGTATCATATGGATAAAGCAATGCTAAAGAGAGAAACAAAAAAGAATAGTCAGTGTAGAAGGGTGAAAGGGTGGGTAAAAAAAAGTCTGTACATTTCTTACTTGATTTCAGTGTTTAATTAGGCTTATTTTGCTGTATCCGAATGTTGGTATTTTTGTTTGTCTTTTTGAGTTAAAAACATATCAGAATATTTAATTCATTGGGTTTTAGCAAATTGCTTACGAATGTCTCCAAATTTGACTTCTAGGTGCAATGTAATTAATCCCAATCTCTTGTGCAGGATTGTTGTCATATACATGAGTGAACAGCAGAAAGTTTTCAAAAGCCTTTGTGTGATTGTACTCTTTGGCCTGCTCTCTATCTCAAAACAGAAGATCTTGAGGGACAAAATGCTGACTATCAATGGTTTGAGATTCAATCCGTTAAAATTGAAAATAAAAAAGAGACTCAATGTGAGTTGCAAAATAGGTTGATCTTTAAGTTCAGCCTAGAACCATATGTCGTTATATTTGCAAATTTTTATTTAGGGATGACGTGTTCTTGGATATTTTTTTCTTTCTCTATGATCACAATGAGACTATGGAAAAACACTGACTGTGCAAATTGCTGGCAGTATATTAAGAATTAATTTGATTCTCCTCAATCTGTGCTCATGAAATTTTCTTCTCGTCTTCTTAATATGTAGGGGAAACAGATAAAATTTCAATCAAACACTATTTCTTATATAAACCACTGTCTACATTTGAGCATAATGTTTACCCTAAAATACTCAACAAATACTGACAGCAAGAAATTGATTGAAACTGATTTTTCTAGAATTAATGCTAATCAGCATACCTCTGTAAATATATAGATCAGTGGTTGATAGTGATTCTGCATATATATCTGTGAAAATGAGCGCATAATTATTTACATTACCTTGCTTTGAAAATTGCCTTCCATTGTTTTACCAGGAGAAAATGCCTCACAACCGACATGTTCTATATCAGTTGCTGAAGGCCTTGTGATATGCCTGCTTAACCTTATGACCTATTAAGCTGGTAGGAGAAAACTTAACCCCAGACTAAACCACTATGGGTGGTTCCTCCTATAGAGAGAGAGTAAAAGTTTGGAGCAAGAGTGGCCAATATGTATCTTAGAGAGAAATAAATCAACTCCAAGGAATTTGTATGACTGCAACAGAGACAAAATATCTGTCCCTTGCTGATAATTTTACCTGCTTCATATTATAGGATTGTAGGTGTTTAACATCCAACAGGCCAGAACAGAGTACAGTGTGCTCCTGAGAAAACACTTCTTCCAAACTCCAGGAGTGGTCACTTTATAAAAGCTTACTAATGCTTTGATAAAAGAAAGTGAATTAGATAGCATACCTGTCAGTGTGTTTCAACTAATTTTCGCTTTAGTAGGGATAATGGGGATAATTGAAGCACTGCAATTTATTTTTCATGAGGAAAAGTCTAGGGCACATGAAAAGCTGCAGTCGTGTTCTAATAAAGACAATTATAACATAATATAATTTCATAATTTCATTATATTACCATATAATATAATTTAATGTATAATAAAGAATTGCATATATATGGCAATTATTTAGATTAAAAAAATCTGCTGCTCACATATTGCACTTTAAAAGTCAATTCCTTTATTCTGCTCAGTTCAATATTTTGGTGCAGAATACAGTCAAAATGTTACCTATTTGCAAAAGTTCATTGAGTTGCTGAACCCTTATGTACACCTGCTTCTTTCAGGTTTTTATTAACAGAGAAACTACAGAATTAAAGGGAGTTTTATCCAGGTTAGTGTTCACCCTCTGATGTATGTCCAATCTCGAGTCATCTCTTAGTTGAGATGCTACTCTGTTCTTTGAAGGTAATCAGAGGTAAAGATTAAAGTAGTAACAAGAGAAGGTGGACTTACATACTTCTCAGTAAAAAATCCCTGTCTAAATAAAACATTCAAACTTCCAAAACATTGGTAGTAAAAAACAAAACAAAAAAACCCAACCAAACAAACAAAAAAAAAAAAAAAAAAAANAAAAAAAAAAAAAACAAAAAAAAAAAAAAAAAAAAAAAAAAAAAAAAAAAAAAAAAAAAAAAAAAAAAAGACTTTGCTAGGTGTCCTTTCCATTTTTTCCTTTCTGAACTAATTATTTTTCTCATACTGACTTTGCATGAGACAAACGGGATTGAAAAGGTGGAACTGTTTGGAAAAACTGGGTTACAAATAAGGTAAAGTAAAATTTTACCTTCCTGATATTAAAACTGTAATTATAAAAATATCAGACACTGTCACTGAATTAATTTGTTAAGACAAGATTTGAAACACTTTTATGTTTACCGTCATGTGTTTATATGTGAATTCTATGTGTTACTACAAATTTTGGGAGAGTAGAATCTGAAGTTTTCAGAAATTTAATCTTGGGAAACTCACAATAAGACTACTGAAGTTATTTCTCGCCTCAGAATTGCCCCTTAAAGAATGGTTTATTTTTTAATCAAAGAAGGGAGATATCAAGATGATCTATTGAATTGTCGTCTTGTGTGCCTGTCCTGATACATGCAGCAACATGGCCCAAAGTGATATTACAATCACAAGGTCAGCATGTCAGAAACTTAGCCTGAAGAACACTGCTTCCCTTGTGACTGAAATGCTAGATAACTGATTAATTTGCTGCCTATTATGCATTAAATTTTGGACAATTAGCTATGGTGTGTTCTCTAACACAATCTGATAGTGTAATTACAATGGCAAACAGTCAGGAAATACCTTTTATGTTTATACTGCAGTGTACAGAGGACTAGTATATGAAATGAAGTCCCTACCAACACAGTATGTTATGTATCTGGCTTTAATTCCTAAGCTATTTTTATTCAAATTCCTAAGCGATTTTTTACTTTCCACAGGAATGTTGATTATCTGTAAATGTCCACCAGAGCATAAAAAGAAACTCTTCAACTGTACTACACCTGTGTATAATGCTAATAATTTAGGTTAATGCATTAGGAATCTTGTTTTCTCAGTATTTTGTTTGTTTTGGACAGCTTTATAAAATTTCACAGATAGTAGAAACAATTAAAAAAATTCTTTCGGATGTCCAACATGTTTTCATGCAACATGTTTCAGTATTTGAACAAAAATTGCGTAGAAAACACAATTTTTCATCTGTAGATCAATAAATTAATCTTCCTTATTGTTTTGTGGATGTTAAGGATACCTGGAATGACAAATACAGTACAGGACAAAAAGATCTGTCAGACTGGTATTTAAACACAAATTTTTACAATGGCATATGGAAAAAGAAGACAATGAACAAATAATCCTTTCCTTACACAAGAATTCTCAATACTGGGATAACAAATCTTCATTTGCAAGGATTTTTATTTCTTTTATTTTAGCAGAATGTGAAAAAAATCCTCCTTATTGTATTTCATTGAGAAAAGCAATTAAGAGTTTACTGTTCCTATTAGTGAGTTCAGTTTGCACGATCTACTTGCAAAGAGTTTCTGAATGAAAGTACAACTGCAGTACTAGTTAAACAAAGAGCAAGAGGCAAGCCAATACATCTAGGTTCAGCACATGAAAATCATGGCATAATTAATTTCCCTGAGAATACGATGTTACAAAAAACAGTACATAACCACAGAGTACTGCACATAACAGAAAATGAACAAAATGGTTCGCACAATTGCATACCAGGTCCTTTGCTGGTTTATATCATAGTTTATATCATAGTTCATATGATAGTTTATATCAGAGTTTTCATGCAATTTTGTAGAAAAAAATGAAGCTGATCCTCATGTATTTTCATTGTCTTTCATGCTATGAAAGACCTGTCAGTTCAATGCTGTTTGATGTGGACTCAAGTTTGCAGCAAGGAGTGAGGTACGTCGAAGGAGTATTGTGCAGCTGTGATAAACCAGAACAGAACAAGTGATACAGTAAAGAGTGTCAGAGACTGAATGTAATAATTTATTGCTTAAATGTCTTCATGAATATTTTTTGCCTATTACAGCAAAACTATTACAAAAGCTGCAGAGAAACCACCATACCCTGAGAATAGGCCTTCTTACTGAGGCCCTGAACTGCTCCCTAATGGAGATAACGTGACTCAGGTCTGGGTTGGGGGAGAATACTTTCACAGAGGGATCAAGCTTAGCACCTTTGCAGTGGAGACCCCACCCCAGGGCTATCAGCTGCCAGGTTGGCACAGACTCTCACATCACGGGTGGTGGGGGAGAGGAGAGTATTTTAGGTGTGTGGTGAAAAAGCCTCTGGTCTGAGGCAGTTCACACCCACCCTCTGCTGTGCAGACCAGCTCAGCTGTGAGGCCCCTTCACCCCAGGAAAAGCCACATCCACGTGAAGGGCAGAGGAGGGAGTGTCATGGCCCATCAAAGGCCAGTCCCCACAAAGGGGTCCCCAGGCCCTGCGCCAGAGCACTGCAAATGATGCA
>VWZU01009239.1:1777-13321 GCA_013397095.1 Sterrhoptilus dennistouni | reverse complement strand
TTTTTTGGGTGGGGGGGACAGACCTGAAGGGCCTTTAAACCTCCACCAAAGCTGTTTTTATTAAAGCACTAAACCCAGGAGTGCTCATGAAAGTCAGAGTGTGATGTGAGCAAAAGGCAGGAAATCAAGGAGAAAAAAAAGAAAAGAAAAAAAAAAAAAAAAAAGGGGGTGGGGGGGGAAACTTAATGAAGGTTTAATCTTCAAGGGAATATGGACTTGGAGACTGTAAATCTCATGGAATGGCCCCATATCCCAATGTCAAAAGCTGCCATCTTATGCCAGCAAATTTAACATTTTCAGAGGAGAAATGGGGTTTTAAACCCCGGCTCTTTCTGCTGTTAAAAGATGGGATGTGGTGGCTGGAGACGGCTCCGAACGCGCCTCTTTCCAAGGGTCTTTCCCACTGACAGATTTATTGGGGAATTTACCACCCCTTTTCCATCCTTTACTGTCTGTACATGCTCTCTCTGTGCTTCCAGGCTGGAAAAGTTCCATGAAAAATCCTGGAAATTTGATGGTGATATAATCAGGACCCAGCCAGGAAAGCAGAGTGGTTTTCACTGCAGGAGAAATAAACTTTTGGAGTTTGAAATCTCTATTTCTGATGTTTATATCAAAATCCCTGCATTTCCTCAGTTCTCCCTTTTTTTTTTTTTTTTTTTTTTTAATATTTCTTTTTGGAAAGGAGAGCAAAAACCCACCTTAAATTCACATTTTGGGGCCATTTCAAACTCTTTTAAAAAAACTCCAGCAACATTCCTGCAGAAATGTTGCATTAACACCAGAAATTAATAAGTGGGTTTATTTTTGACCTCACTCTGAAGGGATTTTTACAGATTTCTGTGCACAGCACCATTTTAACACCCCAAACCTGAGCAAGGCCCATTCCCAGCGTTTCTTGATTCAACACAGAAGATTAAAATGTTTGCTCGTGGCTTTTCCATTCTCACACTGTGAGAAATGCAGAAGATCAAATGTAATCCCTGTTTTATTCATCCCTCCACACACTCCCACGGATTCCTCCCACCAGCCTGACAAGCAGCAAAAAACTGCAGCCTCATCTTTATATATTTTTTTTTTCCAATCCAATAGAAAGTTGAAAAAAAAAAAAGAAAAATCCCATTATTTGGAACAAATAAAAAAAAAGAGGATAAAAAAACCTTTGAACTGCCCTGAGAATGTTGCCAACCTCAGAAATATGCAAAGTTTATTAATTATGAATTACTAGCTCAGATGCTGCAGCTTTAATTTTATTTTTTTTTCTCTTTTCTCATCTATCCATGGCCTTAAATCAGAGCTCATTATCTGATTTCAGAAGGAGGAACATAAATAATATAAATAAAACCAGCTCAGGCAATGAATTCCTCCCCAGTGCTGCTGTAAAAGAGAGGAGAATCCTCACCAATAAACAACGGGGGGAATCTGAGAAGAGAATTTCTGTGTTTTCATGTCTGTAAAACGACACCAGGCTTGGCTGGGTGTAATGTGGAATTAAAGGAAAATAATCTTTGTGCGTTTTAACGCCGTAATAAACCCCCCAAATTTGTACCTAAAACACAGACCTCTGAATAAATTTTGCTTGAATTCCTTGAGACTGATGGAACGGACAACAGGCAGTGATTTTAGCTTTTCACGGAGTTCTCTGTGCCCCTTTTCCTGCTCCTTCACACCCAGAAATAATCCTGGCCCCTGCCAGAATATTTGGCTTCCCAAAGTATCGCTGTGGGAATTGTGTAAAACAGTTTGTTCTCGAGCAATTAAAGCATTTCAAATGCAATGGCCAGGCCAGCAATAATCATGCCTGGCTAAAAATGGATGAAAATTAACACCTTGGCTCCAGAGATCCCCCGGAACGGCGCCGCCTTTGCCGAGGATTCCACCCAGGAGCTCCTCTAAAAGGAGCAGATTTAAAAGCTGTATCAGGATAAGCCTGAAATTAGGGTGGCTTGAGGTCTGGGGTCTGGTGCACCCTCTGTGGTTTGGGCACTTTTTTCCTTCCCTTTTCTTTTTTTTTTTTTTTTTTTTTTTTTTTTTCTGGGATGTTCATTCCTTGCTGTGTCAGGGATATTCCAATTCCAGCAGAGCCACCTGTGCTGCTGTCCAGCCAAACCATGGCAGGACTCCTTTAAAACCACTTCAAAATTCCAGTTTCTCAGAATTTTATTTATCTCCCACACCCAGAAACCCTCCAAATGTCGTGGCAAATCCCCCCTCAGGCTCCAGGATGAGGAATATTCCTTACGGGAATGTTGTGCCCAATTAACCCCCAAAGGGACACGAGTTTCCTGACTTGCTCCATCCTTGGCAAAACTCAATCCAAAAGATGAAGGAAGCATCAAGAGTTTTTGGAACCACCCAGACTTTTTGGTCTCTCTGTGGCAGGGGTGCAGTTAAAAGTTAAAACAATTCCTAAAATCCCAGGTTTTTGTGGCTGCCCCATCCCTGGAATGTCCATGGCCATGCTGGAGCACCCTGGGATAGTGGAAGCTGTTCCTGCTTGTGGCAGGAGGGGAATTAAATGATCTTTAAGGTTCCTTTCCAACCCAAAACCATTCCATTATTTGAAAATTCGGCCTCTCAGCTGCCATTCCCTGGTGGATGATCCTGTCCCAGCTCAGGCAGGTGTGAGACACTTCGTTTGGAATTTTGATGCTTCTGGCAAACGTTCAGCTCCAGACACCTCTGGGCTTTGTCCAGGAGTGCAGAAATCCAATATTGCCCATGGAATTTCACAGGAATAATGAAACTCCTTCCTCTTGCAAGCCAAAGAGAGGAGAGTTAATCACAAATTCCCTGTTTTCTCCAGTCCCCAGTGTCAGACCCTGCAAGGAGCTGCTGCTGGGATGGTGCAGGGGAAGAAAAACTCACCTGAGCCCCCCAGGTGATCCAGGGAGGGAGAGAGGACACACACAAGCCTGGCTGATCCACGGGCAGCCTTTAATTCCATAAAAATAACAACCTCAGACTGGAAAACAATTGGCACAGAAGGGTGAAGAACCAGTTGTCACACCGTGAGCCACAAGCCTCAAATCCTGCTCTGCTTTATTTGCATTTAACCTTCAATCTCCACCTGCAGGCACACAGGTATAAACTCTATAAACCTTTATTTTGAGTGAATTCAAATAACTCTATAAACTTTTCCTTTGAGTGAATTCAAGACAAAATGGTGTAAATATTTTAAAAGTGGCTGTTGAGTATTTCAGGTAATACTGACAATGGATAAGTTTCAAATCCTGCTCTGCTTTATTTGCATTTAACCTTCAGTCTCCACCTGCAAGCACATAGGTATAAACTCTCTAAATTTTTATTTTGAGTGAATTCAAGACAAAATGGTGTAAATTTTGAAAAGTGGCTGTTGAGCATTTCAGGTAAAGCTGACAATGGATAAGTTTCAAATCCTGCTGTGCTTTATTTGCATTTAACTTTCAGTCTTCACCTGCAAGCACACAGGTATAAACTCTCTAAATCTTTATTTTGAGTGAATTCAAGACAAAATGGTGTAAATATTTTAAAAGTGGCTGTTGAGCATTTCAGGTAAAGCTGACAATGAATAAACAGCCTCGCTCCACGTGGCCACATCCAGCCCAGAAATCCCTCAGCTGGTTCCTTTAAAGCACAGATTGTTCAATGCACAGAAAATGAAAGTGCAGCTTGTGAAGACACCCAGGGAAGAAATACGGCCTCGTCAGAACCTCCCATCAATGCAGCTTCTTCTCAGCAAAACCTCAAGATATCACAGGGACATTTATAACTCCAGCCAGCCTTTGATCAGCAGAAAAACCCTCCAGAAGGGTTATGTTCAGCAAGAGATCCACAAGCATTAACAAAACAGATGATCCATAAATCTGGGACAAGTGCTGGGTGACAGCTGGGGCTCTTCTGACATGAATTAAAGACCAAAGGGTCCTCTCAGCTCATTCCTACCTCCTGTCCCCACCCCGAGCCATATTTTTTCCCTTCTTCACTCTGAAGCCACAAGTCTGGAGGGTTTCTCGGCGTGAGCTGCTCCTCTGTCAAAATCACTTCACACCCGCAGGAAAATTTTTTAATATGAATTGGGCTTTAAAAAAAAAAAAAACTTCACCTTGATTTAGTGAGAATATAAAGTGGGGCCAGAGTCAATGTGTTATTTGTAGGAACCCTGGAACACGAAGGGTCTCTGCTACCAAGGCAACATTTAAGCACTAACCCCCATTTGAAAAAAAAGCTCCCAAAGAAGCTCTTTATTCAAGGCAGGGTTTTTAAAACGAGGGAAAGCGACTTTATCATTTCAAAATATCCATAAATACGGGAGGTTTTTTGGAGCAACAGACTGGCAGGGATTGCTGCAAGTGATGTTGTTTTACTGCTGGTCAGGAGAGTTAAGAGTGGGAGTTTAGCCCTGGCTCAGCCTGGGTGGGACAGTGGGGACATCACTGCAGCCACCCAGCCCTGCAGAAAACTGCAAATTTGATTTCCATTTTGCTGCAGAACTTTGGAGCTGCTCCTGTAATCCTCAATCCTTCAGCTTCCCTCACACCATCGCTTTAAGAACCCTAGGAAAACAAAAAGAAAAGGAAAAAAGAAAAAAAAGGAAAAGAAAAGAAAGGTAACGGAGATTTTATGGGCTGCCAACTGATTGCTGAGCTCATGCTCTATTGGCTTTGAGTGCAGGATCCATTACAGATCCCTCAACTACATTTTATCCCTGAACTACATTTCAGCAGCATTGCAGCTCCCCGGCTCTGCAGGGACCAGGGGGGGCTGGTTCTCCTCCTGGGGAGCCTGGGAAAGGCTCCTGGAAAAGCCAGGAGCTGTTTTATCTTCCTGGAAAAGCCAGGAGCTGTTTTATCTTTCTGCAAGGAAAAAGGCTCCTGGAAAAGCCAGGAGCTGTTTTATCTTCCTGGAAAAACCAGGAGCTGTTTTATCTTCCTGGAAAACCAGGAGCTGTTTTATCCTCCTGCATGGGGAAAAGCTCCTGGAAAACTCAGGAGCTGTTTTATCCTCCTGGAAAAGCCAGGAGTTGTTTTATCCTCCTACACAGGGAAAGGCTCCTGGAAAACTCAGGAGCTGTTTTATCCTTCTGGAAAAGCCAGGAGCTGTTTTATCTTCCTGGAAAACTCAGGAGCTGTTTTATCCTCCTGGAAAAGCCAGGAATTGTTTCATCTTCCTGCACAGGGAAAGGGTCCTGGAAAAGCCAGGAGCTGTTTTATCCTCCTGGAAAAGCCAGGAGTTGTTTTATCCTCCTACACAGGGAAAGGCTCCTGGAAAACTCAGGAGCTGTTTTATCCTTCTGGAAAAGCCAGGAGCTGTTTTATCTTCCTGGAAAACTCAGGAGCTGTTTTATCCTCCTGGAAAAGCCAGGAATTGTTTCATCTTCCTGCACAGGGAAAGGGTCCTGGAAAAGCCAGGAGCTGTTTTATCCTCCTGGAAAAGCCAGGAGTTGTTTTATCCTCCTACACAGGGAAAGGCTCCTGGAAAACTCAGGAGCTGTTTTATCCTTCTGGAAAAGCCAGGAGCTGTTTTATCTTCCTGGAAAACTCAGGAGCTGTTTTATCCTCCTGGAAAAGCCAGGAATTGTTTCATCTTCCTGCACAAGGAAAGGGTCCTGGAAAAGCCAGGAGCTGTTTTATCCTCCTGGAAAACCAGTTGTTGTTTTATCTCCCTGCACAATCACACTCCCAGCTCCAGGAGACCTCACCTCCTGATGCAATTGGGAAATCAGGGCAGAAAAGGGGATTAAATGCAGGTCCGGGCCCTGCCCTGCCTGCAGTTCTGGCTGGAGCAGCCTCTCTGGAAGGCTCCCTGTCACACAATACACTCAGCAACGGCCTTAAACAAATAAGTGGCTTTTGTGTACAATGGGATGTGTGTACAGACCTGCAAAACCACATCCATGCCAGAGCAGCCAGCCATTCTTCAGCCCTAAGTGAGTCCTTTCCTCACAAAATCTCCTCAAAGCCCTTCCTAAGCTTTATTTCACTTTCACAGACTTGGCGGCTCAGCCCTTGGTGAGGTGTCTGGCAGCTGGACGGGCTGAGGGGAGGGGGAGTTCAGGTGCCACCCAAAGGGGATGAGCTGGGAGAAGGTTTGGCCGGGATCTCCAGGGGATCCTCCTCCCCTGCATTCCCAAAGGCTGCGAACTTGGGAAACGGGAACTACAAAATGCTCCCAGTTTTCCAGGGAATGGTTATTCCAGTTTTCCAGGGAATACTACTCCAGTTTTCCAGGGAATGGCTACTCCATTCAATTTTTCCAGGGAATGGTTATTCCAGTTTTGTAGGGAATGCTACTCCAGTTTTCCAGGGAATGGCTACTCCAGTATTCCAGGGAATGGCTACTCCAGTTTTCCAGGGAATGGTTATTCCAGTTTTCCAGGGCATGGCTACTCCATTTTTTCCAGGGAATGGTTATTCCAGTTTTCCAGGGCATGGCTACTCCAGTTTTCTAGGGAATGGCTGTTCCAGTACCCCAGGGAATGGCTGTTCCATTTTTCCAGGGAATGGCTATTCCATTTTTTCCAGGGAATGGCTATTCCATTTTTTCCAGGAAACGGCTACTCCATTTTTCCAGGGCATGGCTATTCCAGCATTCCAGGGAATGGTTAGAGCCGTGACTCTCCCCGTGTGCTCAGCGGGAGACACACAGAACATTTTAACCCCTCTCAGCAGCTGCTCAGTCCCCCAGAGATCCCCTGGAAGAATCGAGACATCTTCCCAAAGCCATAAACCTCGAGATCCTTAATCCTGTTCCTCCTTTAACCTGGACGCTCATCCCACAGCCAGCCAGGCATTTTTTGCCCTACGAACCAGAGCGGGGGGGGGAATTATCTCCTTTTCTCCTGAGCGCTTTGATCTCGTAGCTTTTCATGCCGGGGGCCGGTCCGGGCGGGCTCTTTGGAGCATCCCCATCTCTCAGCAGCATCCTTGATGTGGGGACAGCGGGGGCTCCGCGCCAGCGCAGCGCCAACAGCTCCTGTTAGCGCGGAGCTCCTGCCGAGCCACGGGGCAGGGATGCTTGGAATTCCAGCCTTTGATACCCCCCGGGCCCCGGCTGAAAGATGCGGGAGAGGAGTGCAAGGGAAGGGATTTGGCAGTGCTGGAAAAGAGAGGTGGTTGTTGGAGGGATTGGAAGAGCGGAGTTCTCAGGAGGTGGAAATGGCAAATGTTCTTTTTTCAAAATTTAATTTGGTTGATTTTGGGTCAGGAGTTGTTGTGGCTGAGCAGACGCCTCGTATTCCTCGCTGTACCCCAGATCCTCCATCCACACTCCTTCATTAATAAACCTGTGCAAGATGAAAATCAATTAATGAACCCACCCAGGGATTTCGTAGCCCTGGAGAAGAGACGCGGTTGTTGGAGGGATTGGAGGAGTGGAGTTCTCAGGAGGTGGAAATGGCAAATGTTCTTTTTCTAATTCGCTCCTTTCTGGTTGATTTTAGGCCACGAGTTGTGGCAGATGCCACGTATTCCCCCCCTGTACCCCAGACCCTCCATCCACACTCCTTCATTAATAAACCTGTGCAAGATGAAAATCAATTAACAAACCCGCCCAGGGACTTTGCAGCCCTGGAGAAGAGACGCGGTTGTTGGAGGGATTGGAGGAGTAAGGAGCTTGTAGCCCGGCTCCTTAGGAGGTGGAAATGGCAAATGTTCTTTATTTTTAAATTTAATTTGGTTGATTTTAGGTGAGGAGCTGTTGTGGCTGAGCAGGCGCCATGTATTCCCCCCCTGTACCCCAAACCCTCCATCCACACCTGGGTCTCTCCATCATTAATAAACTTCATTAGAAAATTTGTTTCACTTTCACCTTCATTCATTAATAAACCATTAATAAGCAAGACGAAAACCAATTAACAAACCCACCCAGGCACCTCCAGCCCTTCTTCCAGCACTTATTTCTATTATTTACCACCTGCAAACTCCATGTTTTAAACCTCACAGGTAGGAGACATCCAGCACTTCCACAAAACATTTGGGATCGTTCCCTGCATGAATCAAAACTCACTTATTAAAAAAAAAAAAGGAAAAGTGAGCTGCTAATTAGCCTCATAACGACTGATTTTCTCCCCCCTCCCTCCCTTATTTTAAATAGAACCTGATGATGCAAAGTATTCCTTGGCTTCTCGCTCTGTAACCAACCAGGCTCTCGGTGGAAAGAGCTTCTTTTTTTATGGCTACGTATTAAAAAGTAAACCAGTCCATGCCAGGTTTGGATAAAAGGCTATTTATTTTCAACCAATTTGATAGCTGCAGTTTTCGGTAATTGAATTTTCTGTGGTCGGGCAGGCAGTAATCTTAGAAACCAAATAAATATTTTTTAATAAAATGGAACACTGAGAAACCCTATAATAATGTCAAATATGTAGCCACTTATGGATGGATAAATATTTTAAGAAATTTACATCTTGCCCAATGCTTTAGGCCTCGAGTTGGGCTGGAAATTTCAAACAACAGCTATTTTATTTTGGGGAGGGGGAGCAGAGTGTATTTAGATAAAGAGCTGAATACTAATCCTTCAGTCTGCAGAGGGTTTGATTTCCAATATTTATCCAAGGAAAGAGAAATCCAAAAATGCTTTCTGAGACTCTTTTCCTGGCCCGTGGCAGTCCCGGGGATCCAGGTTGTCCAAAAAATGTCCAATTCTGCCAGAACCACCCCAAAATCCCTGTGCAGAGTCACAGCTTGTGAAAATAATGAAATGTGGGAGAAAATCCATTTTTTGTCGAGGATTCCTGACAATCCTTTGGACAGACACTTGTTGCTGGTGCAGACTGGGAGAGGAGTGACTGAAATCCCTCTGCAGGAGGACAAGGAGATCCTCGTTCCTTCACGGCTGATCCCCAAAATAAATCCCAGTGAGAGGTCCCAGCACACCTGGGCAGGGATTCCCCGAGCTTTGGGGCAAAAATCCGTGTCTGAGGAGCAAAGGCAGCTCAGGGCACACAGGGTTTGTGAGGGAGGAGAAGCTGCTGGTGTTTCCAGCTGCTGCAGCCCCAGGGATGGACAGGACACAGACCCAGAGGCTTCTCCCATCCCAAATCCTCACCCACTTCAGAAAATCCCTGATAATTTTGCCCAGCTCCTTTCCAAACGCTCTGTAGTTCCCTTTGTTTGGGAATCTCTTTGGTTTTTTTTTTCCCCCCAAGCATTTTAAAATTTCTTTTAAACCAGTGCTAAGCCACTGTGGAATAAAGGAGATTCCACGGGATGTGGAGCAGGGACAGAATTCCAGTTTCCTGCCAGAATTGGAATTATCGTTCTCTTATGGTGACACCTGCTGGCAAAGGCAGCCTCTTGTCACAGCCCCTGGAAAAGGATCAATTCCCCCAAAATCATCTGGATTGGTGACACCAGGGCAGGGCTTTTGGGAAATGAGACACAGGAGAGGGGGAAGACCTGGAGTTAATCAGCCAGAGTAGGGAAAAACAGGAAGAACACACATCAGGCCTTGAAATTCAGGGGATTCACAGAAGGGGATAAATTGTTCTCCATCTCCACGGATGAGACAAAATAAAGGATCAGTGCACATCCCATTGAGGCAGCAAAGATTTGGGCAAGGTCCTGTTCAGTGAAAAGGTTCTGACCTGGGGAGTTCGTGCTGGGAAATCCTCCCCAAGCCCTGCACGTCTGAATTTCCAGCCGTGGGTTTTCCAGCAGGGTTTTTCCAGCAGGGATGTTCATTCCGAGCTCATTGATCAGGGCTGAACCCAGTTCAAACACAACCACCATGCTCTGCTCCCCCTCTCTTCCTCCTTGTATCCATTTGCAGGGCTGCTGAAAAGGGAAAAACGCAGGTGGTTTTCAGCAGGACACCGTGGAAATCAGGGATGAAATTCCCAGTTTATTAACGATGTGTCAAAAAAAAAAAAAATTATACAGGAACAGCAGCTCCAGCACTGATGGAGAATTCACAAACACATATTCCACACCATGGGTATCCTAAAGGAGCAGAGTTGGGCATCCCAAGGGATTCAGCTGAAATCCGTGGGTTTTGTCCCAAAATTTCAACCCCAGAAAGCAAAGATTCCAAAATTTTAGTGGAAATTTAAGTGTGTTTGGTCACTGTTTTGGGATGGGGTTTGCCAGGACAAATCCCTTTGCTCGGTGTCCCAACAGGAATCACCACCACACATGGGGCACTCCTGGTGTCACATTAACCTGATTAATTCTTAATTAAAAACCCTGAGCTGCTCCCACACCTCTGGAAAACAGGGAACAGAGCAGGAATAAGCCACAATGCCCAGGAGATAGCAAATCTCCTTCAAAACCCTTCAGTACAATTTCCAGCCAGTTTTATCTCCCTTTCAATAAAGTTCCCATTTCCTTCTTTCCCTTTGTTATGGAAAATTCTCGGGATAACAGACAGCGTGGAACCAGCAGGACTAGAGTCTGATGAAACCTTTTCAATGGTGCATCATGGAAAAAAGCAACTGCAGCTTGTCCTGGCGGTGCCAAAAACACAGAGTTTTCTGGTTCAAGTTTTAGTCTCCACGAGCACCTTGGAGCTCACATCAGGAACAGGCACTAACAGCTTTTCCAGTCTTTCTCCTGGAGCCTCCATCCCACAATATTTGCCTTGTTCAAGGTGGGGGGAAAAGATGCATCTTGGAGCCATTTGCTGGGGCAGCTCTGGGGCATCATGCAATATTTATATTCTGTTAATCTGAGAGCTGGAAATGAAGGATGGGAGAGGCCAAATCCAAGCTCTCCATAAATGCCATTGATTTGGGAGCAGCTTTGGAGTTGGGCCAGGGCTCTGCCTGGCCTCCCTCTCTGCCTTTCAAGGATATTTGTGGGAATGAGGAGCTGGGGTCATTTGCTATTCAGCCCCGGCTATGAATTATAATCTGGGTGTATGAACTGCGCAGAAATTTAAAAGGCAAATTTTTCACCTCAGAAACAAACTCTTCTTTCCAGCAGCCAAAAAAACCCGGGGCCCAGCTGCAGCCCCTGGCTGGCAGGAAAAGGGGCAGCACACAAAACACACACTGAGGGGGGGATTTACCAGGCAAAACCAGAACAAAATTAAAAGAATTCCACCCCTGAGCAAAGGGGGACAGCTTGGAAACTGTTCAGAAAGCTGAGGGGGGTTCACAAGATCGGCATCATCAGGGACATAAATTTCCATAATATCTGCATCAAAAATAGGAGCAGGGCCACCTTTCTGCTCTGTGCCTCGTTTAGTGAGGGCTGTAATGGAATTAAATCACTTCACAATTAATGTTTTGTCTCTGGGCCATTCCCTGGAGGGGCTGATTCCTCCCCCTGGGAGCAGGGAGGACAATGAGGCACCAGAGGGGCTGGGCAGGACCCATTCCATGGGTGGCTCACCCTCCCCTGAAGGGTTTGTGTCTTCTGGGGAGGCTGGAAAGGATCTCATGTCCTAATGATGTTCTGATTTCTTGGATTTGCTGAACTTGTCGTGAGCCAAAACCTCCAGTCCTGCAGGATTTTATTGCCTTTCACATCCCTGGGTGTATCAAACCTTTCAGATCCCTGGGTGTATCAAACCTTTCACATCCTTGGGTGTATCAAACCTTTAGGATTCCAGGATGTACAGATC
>VWZU01009232.1:156409-175937 GCA_013397095.1 Sterrhoptilus dennistouni | reverse complement strand
CATGGGAAATGGGAAAAAAAAAAAAAGTGTTTCTGGCTTTTTCAAGTGTGGGGAAGGGCTGGGGAGTTGAAGGCATCTCTGAAGTCTTGGGGGTGGTAAGGAAGAAAATAAAAAAGGGCTTTTAAAAATCTCATTGGTTTTAAACCATTTTTTAAAATTTTATTTTCTGGGCCCGTGTCCTCTCCAGTGGCCAGGCTGGGGGAGCAGAGCCAGCCAGGCAGCTGTGAGAGCTCCCCTCTCCCTGAGGATGGTGTGGGCACCATGCCTGGCTGCATCTGGGGGCTCTGCTCACTCCCTGCCCTGAGTTCTGTCCTGCTGTGACCCCCTCGAGTCATCCCTGACCCCATTTGCTCAGTGAGCCTCACTGGACTTTGGATGCTCCTTGTTTCTGGGACTGCTGGCTCCTACCTGATCCTGCAGGCCAAGTCCTGTGCTGAGGATGGACAGAAGGACAGGAGAGTGTGTTCAGAGCTCATCAGTAAAAATAACGTTTTCTGTTCGTTAAATTATTACCTGCTTTATAGGAAACTCTTTACTGTCCCGTCCTGCCTCCAGCTGTTTGTCTTGTGCCTTGTTCATGACAGGGCTTGATGTGGCTTTTCCCCTCCATTAACTCTCCTCTGCCATTACCTTTCCCCATCACCTTTTCCTTCCATCCTGGCGTGTGCTGGATGAGGGCAAACAACCCTCAGAGATCTGCTGGCAGATCCCTGCTCCTCCCTTGGTGATTTTTCCAAGTATTTGCCTTAAACTGAGCTGTCCTAATTGGTGTGTGTCCAGAGGGGGGTTTCTTGGGGAAAGCAGAGCTGGGGGTTGAGGTGGCTCGTGGTGGAGAGTCTGAAACCTGTAATTAATTGAGTTTTCTGCTCAATATTCAGCTGCAATTTAAAATCTACAGTGAACTGCCCGAGTTTAAAGCCTGGGGGCCTGCAGGGGGCTGGAGGGTTGGGTGGAATGGGGCTTCTCTCCCTGCTTGGGGAAGAAAAGTGGGTCAGCAGGAGATGGGGGGGCTTAAAGGAGCACAAAGAGTTTAAGGAATAAACTCCAGGATTGATGGGGAAAGCGGGTGTGACATCTCAGGTTGGGTGGTGTGAACATCGCAGTGTCACCCTGGGGAGAGGATGTTTCTCCCTGTAGCTCCCCTAAGACCACACAGGTGCTGTTTGCTCGTGGTCTTGGGGCACCAGGGGTGTGCAGGGGCCTTGGTGGCTTTATTTTGGGTGGGGATGAGGCTCCTGCAGCCCCACCACCCCCCTGGTCCTTGCGGCACCTCAGGGGATCAAAGGGATTTCACAGGGCCAGGGCCTCTCCAGGGAGCACTTTCCAAAGGAGTCTCGTGGTCTCAGATTAAAACGAGTTTTTATTGGAGATCAGCCAGTTTCAAGGAGTGTAGGATTTATTGGAGCAGTGCTGGCTGCTGGCCACCTGCTGCTACCTTCCCATCCCACTCTCCTCTTCCTTTCTTGCTTGGTTTGGACCAAACTTCCCTTCCCTTGACTTGTCTCTCTTTCACCTGAAGATGACAGACGAGTTTCTCCCACGTTGCAATCGTGATTATTGTTTTTTTTTTTTTTTAATTTCTTTATTGTTCCGTCTTTAAAGGAGTAGCTGCAGGGAGCTGAGTAAGGCAGGTGTGAGCCTGCAATCCCAGACTGGGTTGGGTTGGAAGGGACCTTAAAACTCATCCAGTTCCATTCCCTGCCATGGGCAGGGACACTTTCCACTGTCTCAGTCTCCTCCAAACCCTGTCCAGCCTGGCCTTGGACACTCCCAGGGATCCAGGGGCAGCCACAGCTGCTCTGGGCACCCTGTGCCAGGGTATCCTGACCCTCCCAGAGAAGAATTCCTGCCCAGTCTCCCGTCCAGCCCTGCCCTCGGGCAGTGAGAAGCCATTCCCTGTTGTCCCAAGTCTCTCTCCAGCTCTCCTGGAGTCTCTTTTGACACTTCAAGGGGCTCTAAGGTCCCTCAGTCAAAATATTAAAGCAACATATTTGTGGGTGTTTTTTTTCCCCTCAAATGTGCTTTTTCCTAGATTTTCCTTCCAAATTCACTGGCATTAGGAAGCCCCCTGTTCATGGGAGCTTCTTGGTGCACGGAGCTGCTGTGTCTGCACAGCCCCTGTCCCCGTGCTGGGGGGACCGAGCTGTTTTCCCCACCCTGAGGAGCTCTGATGTTTTCCCATCCCATCCAAGGAGATGCTCCAGCACCACTTCCCAATCGGCTCCTGCTGCACATCCCCAAAACCCTTGAGCAATGAAACCTGATTGTTTGCTCCCATGGGAGTGGCTGCAGCGTGTCCCAGGACCCCCCGTGGCGGTGGGAGATCAGCCCTTGGTGCTGGGGCTGCCTTGGGAGAGGCCGAGCACAGAACTGGGGAGGGGTGCCCTGATCCCTGGCGTGGATTTCTGACGCGGGGGAGGATCCAGCACAAGTCAGCTTTGTCTCCAGTTGCGTTTCCCAGGGACAGATGCTGCAGGGCTCAGAGCTGGTCCCCTGGCACCTCCTGGCTGGCAGTGCTGCCTTCTCCCTCTCACCCTGCCTGCCTTCCCTGCCTTCTAACAGCTTTCGGAAGGTTTTCTTTATTTTTATCTCTCGGAGATCTTGTAGGAGGAAAAACTAATTGAGACAGGGAAGCAGGGGGTGTGAGTTCTTCCCTGGGTGTTTGGGTTTTCCCTTCAGGGATGCAGTGGCAGGCAGGACCTTTTGGGATGGGAAAAGCTGCCCCTTTCCATTGGGCAAGTGGGGCTTCAACTGACCTTGGGAACTTCCAGGGATGGGGCAGCCACAGCTTCTCCTCACAGGGAACAATCCCTCCCCAGTATCCCCTCCCCACCCTGACAGGGAACAATCCCTCCCCAGTATCCCCTCCCCACCCTGACAGGGAACAATCCCTCCCCAATATCCCATCCGACCCTGCCCTCTGGCAGTTTAAAGTTCCTCTGCTTCTCTTTGTATTTATAAAAGAAACCCAACCCACACCTTGGGCTTCAGGCTAATGCCAGATATTTACAGCAGAGGAGGATAAAAATAACACAAAAGCGAGGGGTTGGAACCTGCTTTTTCCAATGCTGCAGCAGCAGGGAGGAAAATTAAGAGGGGAAAACAGTGTGTGTGGGAAGCCCTGCCCGAGGAGGGATGCTCAGGTGCGTCCCTGCTCCCAGGTGACCTCATGGGCATTCTCTGTCTTTTAAAATAACTCAACGTCAACTGGTTTAATTTTAGTCCTGGCCTCTTTATTTTGGTCCTGTGGCTTTTTGTTTGTGAAGGGAGGGCAGAGGATTGTTAAGGAGAGCCCATTCATTAATGAGGTGGCTTTTGGGAGATGTCCCCTGGCATGGGGTGGGTCGATGGTCTCTCTCCACTCTGCTGTTGCCTGGACCAAATGGAGCTGGTCTCATTAGAGCAGAAGTAATTTTGCTGGGGGAAACGAGAGGAGAAGAAAGAGGAGCATGGACATAGTAGCTTCCCCTCAGTGGGTGAAACGAGCTGTGCTGGACTCGGAGGGAATAAATTGTCATCGTTTTATTTCACCCTGAGTAGCCACCCCAAGGGGCTGGCAGGGCCAGGCAGCCAACACGGGCCAGTGAAGTGGTGAAAATTTCCCTTTTAGGGATTTCTTTCCCTTGTTCCAGCTCCTGTCCCTGAGGACTGCACTGGGAGATGTGTGTAGTGCTGGCACCGTGTCACCCCAGCTGGTGCTGTCACCCCCAGGGTGGTTTGGGGTCCCTGCAGGTGCAGGTCCCAAACTCTGGGGCAGTAGATGGGTGTCCCCTGTGACCCCAGGTGTTTCAGGGGGGTAGATGGGTGCCCTCCACAATTCCCCTTCACCTTCCTCAGGCTTTTCTTGGAGCTGCACAGTGGGAGTTGATGGGAGGAAAGTGCCTGAGTTTAGAATTAATTAATAACAAAGCACTGACTGTCAGGAAAACAATGGTAGGCTCGAATAAATGGCCCAGCTTTGTTACTTACAGTTTCTGCTGGTATTAAAATGGAGATTAATAATCCCCTTTCCTTTGGTGAGGGGGAGGATTTGGTGGGGCAGCTTCCCCTCCATCCTGTGTGCCAGCCCCAGGCTCTGATGGACACCTCTGGGGGCTGCCAGGAAGGGCTGGGACTCCTGCATCCCCCTCCTGCCTCCAGGCTGCCTGGGCTGGAGCGTGCAGGACAGGGAATGATGCTGCCTTTGGGATCCCCTTTGGGATTGTCATCCTGCCTGCCCTATAAGTGCGGCTTCGAGGCTGTGCTGGGGCTCCTGGTTTTGCTGCTGGTGATGTTGGATGGTGGGAGGTGGGATCCCAAAGCTGCTGTTGGTGAGGCAGATCTGGGAACGACGTCCCAGGCATCCCCAAGAGCTGGGATGCTGGTGCTGCTCGTTAAGCCAAAGAGGTTTTCCCCCTGTGAGTACCTGCTGAGCACAGTTTAAATGTGGTGACAACTGTGTGGTAAATGATACGAGGAGCTGGAATGGAGTTAAACAGCTGGGGCCCCGCTGGGGAGGGGGATTGATGCAGCCAAAGCTGTGAGAGTTAGAGGAGGGTGACACCAGATCCTTTCCTGACCCGGGTGCCTGGGGAGACAGCAGCTCTGATCCTCCCCTCCTCATCCAGCAGCCTGGTCCCACTGCAGTGACCTGCTGCTGCCCAAAAGATCTGCCCCTGACTCCATCCCAGGTCCCTCCTGCCCTGCACATCCTCACTGGGCACGGACCAGTGCCCTGGGGGCCATGGGAATGGTCCCACATCCTCCACCTTCTCTGTGCCTGCTGGCAAAGCTCAGGAGAGGTGGAACAGGGGGATTAGAATCTCAGAATCTCCTTAGTTTGGAGGGACCCACAGGGATCAGTGAGTCCAACCCCAGGCCCTGCCAAAACCCCCCAAGAATCCCCCCTGGGCACCCCTGGAGCTCAATCCCAAAGGCTCCTGGAGCTGTGGCAGCCTCGGGGCCGTGCCCATTCCCTGGGGAGCCTGGGCAGTGCCTGAACCCTCTGGGGGAAGAGCCTTTCCCTGCTCTGCAGCCTCAGCCTGCCCTGGCCCAGCTCCAGCCCTGCCCTGGCTCCTGTCCCAGGGAGCAGAGATTTGAGCTGCAGCTCCTGCTGAGCTCTGCTGGCAGAGTCCTCTGCTCCAGCTGAGCACCCCAAGTGCTGCCCTCAGCCCCCTCCTGTATGGCCCCTCCAGACCCTTTACCATTCTTGTAGTTACTCCACTCTCTCCCCCGTCTCCCCCCCTGCCAACCCAAACCATTACACGATTCTACAAGGTGTCTAAAATCAAACATAACCCTCAGGCCAGCTTTAATCATCGCTGTCACATAACATGGAGCCGTCTTTAAATCTCAGAGGTGACTAAAACTTCAGTTGCCTACAAAGGTCTCTCTGCTCTTTTACCATCAACGATCCACAGGCTCCTACCTGATGGTGAACTCCTCTCAGCACACCCCGGGCCAGAAAGCTCACCTGCTCTTGCAGGCGCTGAGCGAGAACGACACCCACTGCCTGCAGTTCAGCTACTTCATGTTCAGCCGTGACGGGCACAGCCCCGGCACGCTCAGCGCCTACGTCCGCGTCACCGGGGCCCCGGTGGGCAGCGCCGTCTGGAACGCGTCCGGCTCGCACGGCCGCCAGTGGCACCAGGCAGAGCTGGCCGTCAGCCTCTTCTGGCCCAGCGAGTACCAGGTGAGACCCAGCAGACCCTCCTCAGCCCAGCCCGGACCCCCTGGCCGCGGGTGACCCCCTGTTTGGTGCCCCCAGGTGCTCTTCGAGGCGGTGGTTTCCAGCGAGCGCAGGGGGTACCTGGGCCTGGATGATATTTTGCTCCTGAATTATCCATGCTGTGAGTGCTGTGGGATGGGTCCTGAGGGGAGGGATGCTGGTGGGGTGAGCAGAAGGGCTTGGAGGTGGTGTCCATTGGGATGGTCCTGGGGAGAGCAGAGGGACTAATGCCAGGGTGCAGCCTTGCTGGCAACTGATGTCCTGATGTTACCTGGGCTGGTGGAGCTCCATCTCCTGGGCACATCTGAGGCTCCTTTTTTGCATCTCCATCCCTATCCCCACCAGCTCCAACATTGCTTTAGTTTTTATAAAATCTTGGAAAAGCACAGACTGAACACAAGTGTCCCCATCAAGAGGGGATACCTGGGCTGGTGGGGACCCAAAATCCCAGACAGTCCCAACACACTGGCTCTTGGCATCACCCTCTATTTCTTCTGGGCTGCCCCCTCTATCAATCCCATACCCTGCATCTGGCACGAGCACTGCTGTGTGCTGGAGGGAAAGGCTCATCCCTCCCTGGGACACTGGCTCGTTCTGTGGGGACAGGGACACACACCTCACCCAGAGCCAGGCTGGGAGGGTGGGCCCTGGGGCTGTCCAGAGCTGGCTCAGCTCTGACATCCTGGCTGCATTTATGGATGTGGAGGGATTTTTTTGCAGCAGTGCTGCAGTGGGCCTCTTGCTGTGGGGCTCAGGTCCTTCCTCACCTCTGTCTTTGTCCCTCGGCAGCGAAAGCGCCTCATTTCTCCCGCCTTGGTGACGTGGAGGTGAATGCGGGACAAAACGCCACCTTCCAGTGTGTGGCTGCTGGCAAGGCTGCTGAGGCCGAGCGCTTCCTCATGCAGGTGAGGGACGGTGGTGGTGAAACCAGCCCCACACACAGCTTTCCTGTGGGAGAAATCCCTGCTGGGCATGGCAGGAAAAAAGGCAATCCCCCTGCTTCTAAGCAGACATCATTTGGGGGGACAACCCTGGTGGCTCCGGCGGTGCCACAGCACCTCTCGTGACACCAGGCGTGTCCTTTGGGCAGAGGCAGAGCGGCGAGGTGGTCCCGGCTGCCTCGGTGAAGCACATCAGCCACCGGCGCTTCCTGGCCACCTTCCAGCTGGACGGGGTGTCCAAGGCGGAGCAGGACCTGTACCGCTGCGTCACCCAGTCCGCCCGCGGCGCCGGCGTCTCCAACTTCGCCGAGCTCATCGTCAAAGGTGGGTCAGCTGCCCTCACCCGCTGTGCCTTGCCTGGTAACCCTGCTTCACCTCCGCAGGGAAGGGTGAGCCCGCGGGGGCTGCTGTCCCTGCGGGGTTGGTGGCTGAGAGATGTCCCCAGTGGCGTCCCCAGCCCCCAGCATCCTGTCCTTGCCCACTGGGTCATGGATGGGCCACTCCTGCTCCGCTGTGTGCGGAGGAAGGTGGGACACTGGGATTGCAGTTCCTCACTGTGGACAAGTTGCTTGATGTGGACTGTGCAGCATAAAACCAGAAACTCCCTTTCCTGGTGGCCTTAGATAGTTTATTTCTGATTGCAGTAGGTGGGAATTAATTAATTATGGTGAAACCGTGCAGCACCGCGCTGGGCTGTGTGACTTATAAAGATAATTAAGGTTTGATCAGATGAAATCCTATTGCAGCTGTTAAGGCCTTCTGAAAGTGATGGAGGGCACAGAGTGAAGTTTGAAGGCTTGGATGATGCCTTCCCCTAGCTGGGTAACTCGCACTTCCCCTGGGTGGGGAATGTGAGTTTGTTCTGTGCTCTGCAGCACAAATCCCATAATGGTTTGGGTTGGAAGGGACATTAAAACTCATGCAGTCCCACTCCCTGCCATGGGCAGGGACACCTTCCACTTGACCAGGTCGCACAGAGCCCTCTCCAGCCTGGCCTTAGACACTTCCAGGAATGTGGCAGCCACAGCTTCTGTGGGCAACCTGTGCCAGGGTCTCCCCACCCTCGCAGGGAAGAATCTTTTCCTGATATCTAATCTAAACCTACTCTCTGTCAGAGTGAAGCTATTCCCCCTTGTCCTGTCATTACACGCTCTTGTAAAAAGTCCCTCTCCATCTCTTCTGTAGCCCCTTCAGATACTGGAAGGCCACAGTTAGGTCACTCCAGAGGTTCTCTTCTCCAGCCTGAGTGGTGGGTTGGAGTGGGAAGAGACACTGCAAATGTGTCAGCTGCAGCCTGTAAACAATAAAACAAAACTGTGGTACCTGTGATTGTGCCAGCACTGGCCTGGCTCTGGGGATGCTCCACCTGCCCCTTCTGCACTCTCTTCCAGAGCCCCCCACCCCTATTGCCCCACCCCAGCTGCTCCGGGCCGGCTCCACCTACCTCATCATCCAGCTCAACACCAACTCCATCATCGGCGACGGCCCCATCGTGCGCAAGGAGATCGAGTACCGCATGACCTCGGGGCCCTGGTCGGAGGTGCACGCTGTCAACATGCAGACCTACAAGCTCTGGCACCTGGACCCTGACACGGAGTACGAGATCAGCGTCCTGCTCACCCGGCCCGGCGAGGGGGGCACTGGCAAACCGGGGCCGCCCCTCATCAGCCGCACCAAGTGCGCAGGTGGGTCCTGTGGCATCCCTGGGGGAGCTCTCCTGGCACCCTGAGCCCCCCTTCCTGTGGTGAGGAGAGGAGCTAACCCAAGGCACCCGTGTGTTTGTGTGTGCTGTTGGCAGAGGCATCCCCTCGTTAACTTCTCCATTCACTCCAATTAGAGCTGATTAAACTCCCTCCCACTGATGGCACTTGGTCCCTCTTGTCTCAAGAGCCTCACTTGGCTTGATGACAGCGCGAGGGCTCCTGTGGTGCAGGCACCTTTCTCTGGCTATCTGGGTCTGCCTGTGGGGCTGGTACCCTGCTTCACCTCCACAGGGAAGGATGAACCTGTGGGGGCTCCTGTCCCTGCAGGGTTGGTGGCTGAGAGATGTCCCCAGTGGTGTCCCCAGCCCTGTCTGCAGGGCAGCAGCATCCTGAGCTGGGGCTGGCCCCAGTCCTGCAATTGGGGTTGCTCTCTGCACTTGTCCCTTTTGTCCCTGTGCTGTACAGGGGTTTACCCTGATAAGACACATCAATCCATGAGATGTTTGCCTCCACACTCACCTCTCCCCATCTCGCTTTCCCCACAGAGCCCATGCGAGCCCCCAAAGGCCTGGCTTTCTCTGAGATCCAGTCCAGACAGCTGACCTTGCAGTGGGAGCCCTTGGGCTACAACCTGACCCGCTGCCACACCTACACTGTGTCCCTGTGCTACCGCTACTTCCTGGGCAGCGGCCACAACCAGACCTTCCAGGAGTGTGTGAAGATGGAGCGGAACGCCAACCGCTACACCATCAAAAACCTGCTGCCCTACAAGAACATCCACGTCAAGCTCATCCTCTCCAACCCCGAGGGGCGCAAGGAGGGCAAGGAGGTGATATTCCAGACAGATGAGGATGGTGAGTCTGCTCCGGGAGCTGCATCGTCCCCAGAATTGGAACTGGGGTGTTTCCTGTGGCACGTGTGCATCCCTGGCTCCTGGCCCATGGGCATGATGGGAATATCCCCTGAGCCAACGGGGAAGTGAAAAGGATCTCACAGGCCCAGAGCTGTGCAACAGGAGATGAAAGAAAGGGGGCAGTGATGGTGTTTGGGGAAGGGAGATGCCTGTGGGACTGGGAGGCTTGGGGGCTGGATGGGGATGTGGACACACTGCCCTCATCCTTGGAGTGGAATTTTCCCCATGGCTGGTGCAATGGAGGGTGTGGGGGTTGGCTCATACTCAGCTTCTCTCAGCACGAGTCATCCTCACTCACCCGTTACTGGGAGCCAAAGCCTGGCAGCCATAACAGCAATTAAAACAATTAATGCTTTGCACTCAGGTAGTATCTTTGATCTGCTTGGTTGCCGATGGAATCAGCACTGCTGTGTTTCTGGGAAAGTGCTGTTTACCAGGGCAAGGTGCAGCTTTTCTTGGCTTCCCCGGTGCTTCTCCATGGTGAAATTTGCTCTTGGGTGGGTTTGGGTTTGTGTAGAGAGCTCTGCAGTGATAAGGCCTCAGTTTCTGGCAGCAGCTTTGCTCCTGTTTTCCCTGTTCTGGCTGTGCCCTCCTCTGGGTTCCCTGTCACCTTCAAGGGAGGACATCCCTGATGGACGCTCCAGTGTTAATCCAGGACTTCTTGCTCTGGGAATCTCTTGCTCTGTCAAGCCCTTCCCTGAGGATCTGCTCATGCTGAGGCTCCTGGAGAGGTCTCCCAGGTCTGGCTTCACCTGCCCCTTACACTGACTGCAGCATGCCATCAGCAGTGCCCGAGTCACTCTGGGCTCTGTAGGTCCAGTGGATCTGGCAGAAGCTACAGCACAGAGCTCACTCCGTGTGTCCAGTGCCACCCATCAGTGACAGCCACATCCAGGGCTGGCCTCTCCCACTGCTGGGGGCTGAGTGTGGCTGGAGTATCCCTGGCTCTCAATGGAGTCATCTGTTAAGCAAGACTGAAATTCGTCTCCAAAGCGCTTTTTAACATCAAGAACCGGCAATTAAAGTGAAGGAGCTGGTGATTGCAAAGGACTGAGCTGGCTCCAGAGCTCCAGAGGACCACTGAGGAGAAGCCTGCCATGGAATTCCCCTGCACAGGAATGTTACGTGTGCAATGCTCACTCCTGTCTCCCAGGCTGGGAAGTAAAACCTGAAGAGCTGGAGCAGAGCTGAAAGTGTCTCCAGGTCCTTTTTCATCTTCGAAGCCTAAATCCAGCACTTTCCACATCCCCAACCCTGAGCCTGCACCAGCAGGGGCACCCAGCTCCACCCTGCCCGTGGTTTATTTTCCAGCTGTAATTGCTCCAGTTGTTCTCACTGGGCTGTGACTGCCCCAGCCGTTTGCTTATGGAATATTAATACAGGAGCTCCAGATGTCTTTTTGCTATACAATAATCACTCCAGCTGCTTTTCCCTGTGCCTCAATTAACTGGGGCTGGTGGCTTCCCCCTTGGATTGAACTTGAGGCTGTGTCTGCATTTGGTCTCATGGATCTATGGATATCCTCCTATGGATATGTGGCAGATATTCCTCACATGTCTGGCCCAGCCTGCCTGGGAGGATGATGAGCTTTGAGCTCCTAGAACTGCAGGATGAGCTGCTGCCCATGCAAGTAAACCAAGGTGTCAAAGGCTCATTAATGATAGGACTCTTAATTGTGGCTTATTTTGGCATGAGGCCAGTTTTGGCAAAAGCATCGTCTGGGTCTGCTGTTGGGGTGCAAAGATGCAGCTCCCCATCCCGTGTGGTAAACCCTGGGTCTGGGCTGGAAAATCCAAGTAACTGGGCCCAACCAAGGCTGTTGTTCACAGCATCCCTCTTGGACCCCGGGTAAAGCTGTGCTGGGCGTGTGGGCAGGACACTGAGCAAAGTGTGCTGCATCCGTGGGTTGTCCAGCTGGTGTTTCGGTGCCCCCTCTGGATCCAGGTGACCCACAGCTGGAGACTTAATTCTGTGTGTGCATGAAATGGTGAAACTCAATCCCAGGCACCTGTGGAAATAGCCCTGTAGTGTGATGGTGCTGTGGGAAGTCAGTTCTCCTCTCTGCAGGCAAGGTGCAAGCCAGGATAAATATATATAATTCCATAAATAAATATGTGTGCAAATATGGATAGCAGAGGGGTATGTGCATGCCTGGGAGCTGTTGTGTGCATCCTCTGCCTCTCTCAGCCTGGGATGGAAACATGATACCTGTACTTACATATGTGAATATATAGGTATTATAATATTAAGATAATATATAAATTATCCTATAGACAGTAACAATGATACAACATATAATAACAGAAAATAAGATGTAATTGTCTATATAATGCAGGCTGTATATAATAATAGGAAATAACATATAATTATATATAGTGTAGGTTCTGTATATTAAAAACCAATCTCTGTAGGTACACACTTTCCTGCCCTACAGGTTTCTGTAATTCTTCCCGAATTTAATAAGTGCCTGTGTACACGTGTAGGACACAGTGCCTCTGATTAAATTAACTTGTAAATCAGGTGGAAACCCTGCGTTTGCACGGTGGGAAGCGCGGGGGGTGATCCCTCTCTCCCAGCCCGTAATTACACCCGAACAAAAGCTGTGAAAAAAAAGCCAATCAGAGAGAAGAGCTGCTGTCCCCTGCAAGGTTTGGGAGTGGGGGATGCTGCTGGTGCCTTCCCTTGCTGACCGCCTCGGGTGGAGAAATCTGTCACAAGGGAGCGGATATTGATCCTGGCGCCGCTGATTGCCGTCAGTGATTACAGTTATTATTGTCGTGGTGTTAATTAGAGGGGAGGCCAGGCCACGAAGAGCCTGTGTGCATGTGAGGATGTTGCTGCTCGCTGGCACTGTCTCCACAGGATGCTAATGGCTCCAGGGTGGAAAAGGGAATTTATTTATTTTGGTCGTGCTGCAAAGCTTGGGCACCTGTGCTGCTGGTGGTGCCTGGGCTGAGGTGCTGGAAGTGGTGGTTCTGGGTTTGTGCTGGTGTGGAGAACTCCCCCTCCCATGGCAAAGTGTCAGCAGTGGGTCCAGGAGCATCAATGATGCTCCCTGAGAAGCCACCAGCCCTGTCTGGTTGGCCCATGCTGGTTATGGGTGACACAGCAAAGGAAATGTGGTGGCTCAGTCACTGCCACAGCCCCCCAGAGGAGTTCTCCTGGAGGATTTCTCCTCACAGACTGGTTTCCAGCTGCATCCAAGCACATCTTCTTTCCTTCCCCAGTGCCTGGTGGCATTGCCTCCGAGTCCCTCACCTTCACCCCTCTGGAGGACATGATATTCCTTAAGTGGGAGGAACCGGTGGAGCCCAATGGCCTCATCACACAGTACGAGGTACGACCTGGTGCTGTGACACCTGGGGGAACAGGGGAGGGTCCTGTTGAGGGGTGTGCTGGAGGGGCCTGGAACAACCTCTGCTGTTGGCCACAGGGATTAGAGGCAGCATCTGCTACCCCTGAGCTCTTTGTCTTTTCCAGTGAACCTTTGCTTTTGTTTCACCTCAAAAAGTCCCTGGCTGCCTCCCGGCTGCCCTGTGACTGTCTCCTCCTCTGAATTAATTGCTTCAATCCCTTCTCCACCTCAATCTGGGCTCTGTCCCCTCTCCTACGGCCACGGGTGATGCTGTGCCCTGTCCCTGTAGATCAGCTACCAGAGCATCGAGTCCTCAGACCCCGCGGTGAACGTGCCGGGCCCGCGGCGCACGGTGTCCAAGCTGCGCAACGAGACCTACCACGTCTTCTCCAACCTCCACCCCGGCACCACCTACCTGTTCTCGGTGCGCGCCCGCACGGGCAAGGGCTTCGGGCAGACAGCGCTCACTGAGATCACCACCAACATCTCTGGTAGGTGCCACCCCTCCATTCCTGCTGCCGGGGCTTCACCTGCACTCGGGTGTCCTGCCACACTCAGGTGGTGTGGAGCCTCTGGCTCACTCCCGTGGTTTTGGTGACTGGGAGTGGTTTGGTGGCTGGATGCTGCCATAGAAAGATGCTCTTGGTGGTGGCAGCTGTGCTGTGAGTCCCCAGACTGGTGGGTCCCTGTCCGGCCAGCCCAGTGCTGGTGACTGGTGCTGTCTGTGCTCTCGGAGCAAGGGATTAATTTGCCTTTGTTAATAGGCTGTGCAGAACTCGAGGCTCTTTGCTCATGTCCATGGCACTGCATTGACTGCAGCAATTGGGTTGAGCTGAGTGTGAATGGGGGCACTGGGACAAAGCAGCTCAAGCTGGACCCCAGCGGCTGCCAGTGTTGGTTTGGGGACCACAAGGCTATGCCAGGCACGAGGGGGATCCCCTGCCTTGGTTGAGGATGCTACTAGGCTGGCTCAGGTGTGCTTCTGCCCTGGGGTGGGGGGAGCTCACACTGCCAGTGATTCTGGGTGGTGTTGTTCTTGGGCACATCTCAAAACTGGAGCATTTGAGCCTTGCTGAGGTTGGATCCCACTCTTGGTTTTTTCCTCTCTGCTGGACTGGTGTTGGTAACCTCCCTTGTGCAGGAGGAGGAGTCCTCTCTCAACTCCCTGGAGAGGTTCTTTATTTGCAATAATTCATATTACGCCACTGGGTGATGCTTCGCCCTGGGGCAAGCTGCTCATGCCTCAGTTTCCCCCTAACCCAGAGGGGGCCCGGGACTCACCCCAGCTCCTGTTACAGCTCCCACCTTTGACTACGGGGACATGCCTTCTCCACTGGGCGAGTCAGAGAGCACCATCACGGTTCTGCTGCGGCCGGCCCAGGGCAGAGGGGCTCCCATCAGGTAGGTCAGGGCTGCAGGAGGAGGGTCAGACCCCAAAACGGGGTGGCAAACAGAGTCCAAGGAAGGAAGGGCAGGACCGTTCTTCCCAAAGCTAACCTGTGCCTGGCCCTCACCAGCACCTACCAGGTGATTGTGGAGGAGGACCGGCCCAAGAAGCTGAAGCGGGAGCTGGGGGGGCAGGAGTGTTTCCCGGTGCCGCTCACCTTCGACGACGCCGTGTCCCGCGGCTCCGTGCACTACTTCGGGGCAGAGCTGCCTGCCAGCAGCCTCACCGAGGCCAAGCCCTTCACCGTGGGGGACAACCAGACCTACAGTGGTTACTGGAACCCGCCCTTGGAGCCCAAGAAGGCCTATCTCATCTATTTCCAGGCTATGAGCAACCTCAAAGGGGTGAGTAGCCCTGGCACACTGCTCCAGCCGGGGGTTGGAACAGGTAAAGGCAGGCTGGGGTCTGAGAGTTGGTAAAAATGGGACTAGTTTTAGACCCCTGTTCCTTGGGTCACCCAAAGTGTCCTGCCAGGGGGCAACTGGTGCTCCAGGCCACTCTTATGGCATGGGTGGGTGTCCTGCTCCAGCACCCCTGGGTGGTGCCTGTCCTTATCTCTGTGCTGATGCTGGGGCTGGAGTAACCTAATTTCCCCCCCACACTGCAGTACTAGCCAGGACACCACCAAGCACCAGTGCAGGGGAGACCCCATTCCTGGGGCTGCTCCTGGGTTGGAGAAGGTTGGTTTGGGCAGCCAGAGCTGTGTGTTACTGCTGGGACCCAGCGCTGGCAGGATGGCCAGTCCCAGCTCCAGAGAACTGCTGGGACCTCTCTGGCTGCCCTTCCCTCTGTGCTGCTGCCAGTTCCCTCTGTGGAGCTGCACCCCCAGGGCTGATTCCTCCAAGTCACCAGAGGACCACCAGGATCCTGTGGGGACCTTTCTCAGCATCATCTGCTCCAGCAGCTCCTGTCCCACCCCTGGGAACATCCTCATCCTGCACATCTCCATCCTGCTGGAAAGTGATTATTGAGTCCTTTTCTTTGCTCCGGGATCCTTCACGCCTCGCTGAGTTGTGATTTAAGCCAAGAGGGACAAGGAGGATCTTGGCTCTGGCTCGCTTGGCGCAGCTGGATAAGAACTGGTGGCTGATGCTGTGATCCTGCTGGGAGGCAATGGATTTATCCCAGCTGCCGTCAGATGTTGGAAAAACCGCCAAATCGTAGCTGGGGTGTTTCGTGGTTTTTGTGCCAGATGGAGCAAGAAGCAGGAGGAGGAAAAGCTGGAGATCCCAGGGAGAGCAGTGCAGTAGCTGGCCCTGGCCTGGGCATGTGGCATGGGCAGGTCTTGGGCCAAAGGTGGATGGAGCAGCATTGGTGCCTGTTGTCCTGAGAAACTGGAGGATGCTTGGAGAAGAAGACAATACTGCAAAAATGGTGCTTTTTATTTTGCAACACAAGTTGGATGCGTGGAAAAATGGAATATTTTATCTGAACCCATCTCTAAATTGCAAATGTTAAAAGTATTGGAAATTTGAGCTGTAACCTCATGGCAACCTTGGCAGCAGGTGCAGAGCACCAGGACTGGGGCTTGAAACTGACTGATGGAAGACAAACCCACGGAGCTCTGGATGCCAACCTGGGAATGTTTCAGCTGTAGCTGTGGCAGCACATTGGTGACTGGGTCCTCCCATGCTCCTGAGCTCTGCCATCCCCCCTGTGCCAGCAGCAGTGGCTCTGGCTAAACCTGGGAATGCTGGGGACAGGCCATTCAGCAGCACCTCTTGAGATGTGGATCCCCAGGAGCTCTTTGGGCACTACAGCACAAACCACCCACGGACTCCCTCACTTTGGGGGCCGAAGCACCAATGGACCAGCCCTGTGCCCACCCAGCCTCGCTTGGGTGGGAGTGGGGAGTGGAGTGGAATGTTCATCCAGCACTGACCCCCCTTTTTACCCCCGTAGGAAACACGGCTGAACTGTGTCCGGATTGCTCGCAAAGGTGAGCCCTCCCTTCCCAATCCCACTGGGGCTGTGGCTCTGGCCCCACGGCTGCTCTGCTGGCTGGGGCTGTGCTGGTGGTTGAGATGCATGTGATGGGTTATTCCAGACCCACCCCACTCTCTTTGGCATCTGGGGTTTTTCCCTTGGTTGAATTTTCCTTCTTAATGCTGTTACTGTGGTGGAGGTGGCGGGCTGGAGTGGTGGTGCTGGATGCTGAATCCAGGGATGGATTGTGGGGTGTGATGAAAGGTGTACAAAGGTGTACAAAGGTGTCTCACCCCACTGGAGCTGAGAAGAGGGACTTGTCTATGGTCGTAGTGTGGCACTGCAGAGCCCTGCAGCATCTTGGTGGAATAACGTGTGTTCATGGAGAAACAAGCATACCATGGGAGGAATCCCAGATTTTCCAGTCTGATGTTGCCAATCCCCCTGGAGTGCAGTGTGGTGGGTGCTCACAACACCCTCCCGCCTGTCCTTGTCCCCTGGCAGCTGCCTGCAAAGAGAGCAAGCGTCCCCTGGAGGTGTCACAGCACTCGGAGGAGATGGGGCTGATCCTGGGGATCTGTGCCGGGGGGCTCATCGTCCTCATTATCCTGCTGGGAGCCATCATCGTCGCCATTCGGAAAGGGTAAGGGGGCCTGGCATGGTGCTTCATCTGCCCCTCCCAGCTCAGCCCTTCTCCACCATCCCAGCACTGACTGGAGTTACTGGTGAGGGTTCAGCTGTGCTGGGCAGGCTCCAGATGCTCCCTCGAGCTGTGTCTGTGTGTCTGTGCATCCCACTGGACACAGAGCCCCATGCTCTGTGACACCAGGCACGGCAGAGGACACGGGGGCCAAGCAGCAAAGTCCTGGGGGTGTCCCTTTCCCCTCAGCAGCTTTGTTCCACTGCCCCTCTTCCCCATATTTTTTGGTCTTTTGCCTCTTTTCCTGCTGCTTCTTGACTTTGTGCTGCTGTGGTGATCCTGCATGGATGGAAATGCTTCTGGCTGTGCCCAAACCCTGCACCAGTGCTGAGCCCAGCTGTCCCCATCCTGCCAACAGCAGCCACGGGACCCCAGGGTGTGCAGCCCTGCACCCCCAGCCCGAAATGACAAAAATCCACTTGTTCTGCACTGAGCTGTTGCCTCTGGGCTTCCCTGTTGCCTTGGCCAGGCCAGCACGAGCACATCCAGCATGGATGTGGCTGTGGCCATCGTGGTGGGCTCGTACTGGGGCAGCTCATGGGGTGGGAGGGAGGACAGCGAGGGCTTTTTGGGACACTCACCCCTGGGAGCACTGGGGATGCGGCCGCTGCTTTTCACATGGATGCAATGCCCTGGAAAAGTGGCTTCTTCTGTGCAGGGCTGGAGGCAGTGCCGGGCCCGAGGGGCCTCTCAGGACTGGGATAAAGGACAGCAATTAAACACAGGGCATGGGAGGATGGAACAAAGTACGTGAACAGCCAGAGGGAGAGAAAAACAGCAGGGCAAAGCCTTGGCCCTGTAAATCTGCAAAGCTCTTTATGGTTCCGTGAGCCCTGGAAGGATCCTTGCAGATTTATGCTGCTGGAAGAGGGGGGCTGTGGCATCCCTGTGCACTTTGAGGTGCAGGGCTGGCTCCTGGCTCCACTGGATCCTTCCCTGATGGAGCAAATGCCAGTAGTGCTGATGTGTTTTGGGGGGTGATGGATGCTGTGGGCAGGAAGTTGTGAGTGTGGCTGCTGCATTCCCATGGCCAGTGCTGTGAGACAGGAGGAGGAGGAGGAGCAGCTCTGCTTCAGGATGAACCCATTGAAGGATAAACCAGAGCCATGAATTAGATCTGCTCTTGAGAACCCTGAATTTCGGGCTGTTGGGAAGCTGGGATGAGCTAATAAATCTTCTCCAGAGTGCTTTGCCACTGGAGAAACACTGATGTGGTGGAATGGAAATGCAGCCTTGGAATGTGTTTGTCTCTAATAAATGGTGCACTGGGAATGTGACATTACAACCCCATCTCCCCCTCTGGGCCCCTAACCAGCAGCCTGGGGGAAATCTCTACATTTGGGACATCTTTGTCGTTCACTCTTAAAAATGATGGAGTAACCCCTTGGACAAGGGTGCTGTGGACACCCACAAGTGTGGTCACACTGAGAGCCAGTGCTTGTGCTCTCCTATCAGGATCCTGGCTCCTGCTGGGAGTAAATAACCTCTGGGGGCCACAGGGGAGCCTGATTCCTTTATGGTGCATTGAATTTTCTGGCAGCTGACTTGCCCTGTAACCTCCCTTCCCAATGCTGGAGAAGAGGTGCTTATGCAATTTCTGCTGTTCCCTTTGCACGCTTGCCAGGAGGAACTACTATTCTTACTCCTATTACCCGTAAGTAATTGTCATTCTCCTGCTTTGCCCTCCTCCCTGGCCGCCCCCCTCACCCCGCTGCTCCAACGAGTCCTCATCTCTGCCAAGTGCATTTTAAGGGTCTGTTTGGATCAGGGAAAATAATGCTGCCAAGCTTGTTAGAGACAGAGGACGGTGTAAAGGGGAAGGGTGAGTGACTCTGAGTTGAATTCTGGATTTTTAGCAGTGCCCTGCAGTGTTCCAGCCCCACCGTAATGCTGACATGGGCTCAGATCTCCTGTTCGTCCTTCTGGTTTAATCACTGCTCTGGCTTTGAAGCCCTTGATGCTGCCCCACAAAAACATTCCTTCGGGTTTCTTTGCCCAAATGACATGAATTTGGGGTGTGAGGTTATTTCCCAGTGAGAACTGGGGTTTCCCAGCATCTTCATTAGGTCCTAAATAGAGACCCTGCGTGGGGGAAAAGCCTCTGCAGTGGGTACTGAGCATGGGTTTACTCAGAGGGGTCCAGCCCATCCCTTGGGATGGATTTGGCCCCTGACATGCCGTGAAAATCACAGAATGGTTTGGCTTGGAAGGGATCTTAAAGCTCATCTCATTCCAACCCTTGCCATGGGCAGGGACACCTTCAATTAGACCAGGGGGTCGTGGCTGGAGAAATGGGGCTGGGGCAGATCCGTGTGATGGGAGAGAGCCTTGGCACAAGGAGGAGCACTCCTGGCTGTCCAAGAGCAGGGGACAGGAGGGGACACAGAGGTTGAGCAGCTGGAGTTGCTGCAGCCAGCGAGGGACACTGGACTGTGGCTGGCTTGGGACAGCAGAGCAGGACAGCCCGATGACCACACTGCTGCCAATAATCCGTCCTGCTCTCTGGAATACCCCGAGCCCAGGAGCTTGGAGAGGACCTTAGAGCACCTGACGGTGAGCCCTGCTCACTTCTGCTCCTCCCCGCTGCAGGAAACCCGTGAATATGACCAAAGCCACCATCAACTACCGGCACGAGAAGACTCATATGATGAGTGCCATCGACAGGAGCTTCACCGACCAGAGCACCCTGCAGGAGGACGAGCGCCTGGGGCTGTCCTTCATGGACACCCAGGGCTACGGAAACAGAGGTGAGGGGGGAGCCTGGCATCTCCTGTTCTCCTTTTCCTCTGCAAACAGAGGTGAGGGGGGGGCCTGGCATACCCTGTTCTGCTTTTCC
>VWZU01009232.1:134118-156269 GCA_013397095.1 Sterrhoptilus dennistouni | reverse complement strand
GGGGGGAGCCTGGCATCTCCTGTTCTCCTTTTCCTCTGCAAACAGAGGTGAGGGTGGGAGCCTGGCATCTCCTGTTCCCCTTTTCCTCTGGAAACAGAGGTGAGGGTGGGAGCCTGGCATCTTCTGTTCCCCTTTTCCTCTGGAAACAGAGGTGTGGGGGGAGCCTGGCCTCTCCTGTTCTCCTTTTCCTCTGCAAACAGAGGTGAGGGTGGTAACCCAGCATCCCCCTGCTCCCATCCCGCAGCTGTGGCAGTCAAGGTAAGGATGGGGGACCGTGGCGTCTCCCTGGTTCCTTCCAGCCACAGCAAAGGTGCTCAGTAATCCTGAAGGATCACAGAAACAACCTGCCAGAGCCCAAAGATGTTTGGATAACGCTCTCAGGCACAGGGTGGGATTGTTGGGGTGTCTGTGCAGGGCCAGGAGGTGCAGTCAGTGGTCCCTGTGGGTTCCTTCCAGCTCAGGATATTCTGTGATTCTGTTGAAGGCTTAGTGTTGCGTCTATTTTAGACCGACGTGTGTGGCACAGCAGGCTCCTCCCTGCCCTGTGGAGATCTCCAAGAGCGTGGATTTCATCAGTGTTGGAGTTTTTGCCACCATCCAGGCTGTGCTGAAGGGGACGCTCTTGTGGGGAGCTGGGTCTCTATCTCCTCATGGAGATCTGAGCTTGTGGATGGGCAGGTTGAGGCCGTTTGTGGGCTCAGGATCCAGCTGCAGCCCCCCTGGACCCGGGCAAATCCCCCCTCCTGGCTTACACTGAGGTCGGAAGCTTTCCCCTAGAATTCCCCGCACAGCCTGGGCTTAGAAGGGTTAAAGAGCCCGTGTGCTCACATCAGAGGGAGACTGATAACTTCACACCCACCGGAGGATGTGTCTCCGCGCTGATTTAGTTGTAAAATAACTCTTTGGATGCCCCAGTTTCAGCCATATGCTAATAACATCTGTCCCAGGAGCTGCCGCCTGCACTCGGCTCTGGGATTAATGTGCTTCCCACCATTGTCCCATGGATCATTAGAGCCCAGAGGGCAAACTTTTCCTCCTCTTAGTACACAGAGCTAGGCTTAGGTGTATTTTCTCTTTGGTTGCTGTGCTTGAAGCTCAAAGGTTGGTGGGACTGAGATGGGGAGCAGCTGGGGCTGTGGTTGGGAGGGTCTCCATTGCCTGCAAACATCCTTAATTAACAAAGTGAAATTAATGACTTGGTGGCTGTTCCCCCCCCCTTTATGTTTCAGTTTCTGTGCATTTAAAAGAAAGTCACTAATCCTCACGGAAACCCGAGCGATTCCTCAGCGCGTGGCTGTGACGGCACCGTGCAAATGCCAGCAATTAATTAATTTCTCATTAATCCCAGCGGCTGATGAGCCCGTTGGTCAGGTCGTGGGGTGTGGAGACACTCTGCTGTGTTGTCCTGTTGGTTCCCACTGCCAGAGGGCAGGGTTAGATGGGATATTGGGAAGGAATTCCCTGTTGGAGGGTGCCGGGAGAAGCTGTGGCTGCCCCTGGCAGTGCCCAAGGCTGGGCTGGACAGGGCTGGGAGCACCCTGGGGACAGGGGAAGGTGTCCCTGCCCGTGGCAGGGGGTGGCCGGGGATGGGGTTTAAGGTCCCCTCCACCCCAAACCATTCCATGTGTCCCTGCCTGCCCATCTCTGGGAGCAGCACAGAGCACAAGGTTTTGTGCAAAGCCAGATTTTGGGATCTGATATGGGAAACTTTCCCTGACAAACAGGGGTGAGATCTTAGCCTGGCTCTGCTGGTAAGGGCCAAGCAAAGGCATAAACCAGGTAAATACTGCACAGACTCCCCATCAGACAGCAGTGAGCTCCATTTGTGGCACTGTGAGGAATCCAGTGCTGGTCTCTAGCAGTGAGGGAAATGAACTGTTAAGCTGCGCTGGAGACTTTGGCAAGGTGATTTTTTCCAGCTCAGGATCTTGTGTGAATATCTGGGCATGGAGCTCTTGCTTGTTTGCCTGAGAGCTCATTGTTCCAGCCAATGGGAAGTGAGGTTATTACCCCCTTTTGGCCTTGCCTCTGATTTCTAATAGATCTGCTGGAGTCCTAAAAGGCTGCACTGGGAATTTTTGGCTTTGTGGTGTACGAGGAGCTGCAGAGAACATGAAGAGGGTGGGAATGGGATCAGAGGCTGGAAATTCCCTGGTGGAGAGGGTCTGCACCACCAGCATCATCTGGGGACATTTCCCCCACCCTCCTGTGGGTGCGAGGAGGCGATGGGGACACCACCCAAAGCTTTTCTGCCCTAATTGTGTCCATCCTCCGTGCAGGTGACCAGCGCAGCAGCGTGGTCAACGAGTCCAGCAGCCTCCTGGGGGGCTCCCCGCGGCGCCAGTGCGGCCGCAAGGGCTCCCCGTATCACACGGGGCAGCTGCACCCCGCCGTGCGCGTGGCCGACCTCCTGCAGCACATCAACCAGATGAAGACGGCGGAAGGATACGGCTTCAAGCAGGAGTATGAGGTGAGGGACGTGGAAAAAACGAGGTTTCGCTTTTTCGGTAAATTTTAAGAGATTGCTTTTTTTTTTTTTTTAATCTCCTGATTGTCTTGGGTTTTTTTAATTAAATCTAAATATGGCCGAGACGGGTGACTCGGCACTCAGCCAAGTCCACACCTGCTATATCAGACATTCATTAAATGCCCTTTCTTTTGCATCAGTTTGTTGAATATTTATATTTTTCCATAAACTAGTTTCCATATTCTAGGAATTGTTTTGCCTGGTCCCTCCTTGGCTCTGCCTTTTTAGAGCATTTGTGTTTCTGGGCTGTATCTTCATTATCACCTCCAGCCTGGGCCTGGGTCTGTGCTTTCTTCAGATGGGAGATGGTGATAGTTGGTGTGTCAACAGCAGAGTCTTTCCATATTAGCTGGATGTTATCCTGACCAAACAGACAGTTTAAGCAGACTTATTCCAATTACTACCACTATGCCTAATTTTCTTTACTAATAGCAGAAAAAAAAACCAAACTTATATCCTATATCCTTACCACATCGTTATTAATCATACAGCACACATCTTGCAAAAAGCCAACTTTATAATATACATTTATAACAAGGACAACTTGTACCAGTGTGTCAGGGTGAGTGGGAGGCAGTTTGGATGGAGGGGGGACATGGATGGGATCTGTATGCGAGGAGAGGATGCTGCAGGTCTGGAGCTCTGGGTGGGAGCTGGAGCTCACGGCTCTGGGCTGGCATTGTCAGCATGGGGGGTGTCCCTGAGTGTGGGGCAGGCAGCTCTGGGTCTTTGTCAGCTTGAGCAGGTCCCTGAGATAAGCCACGCCAGCCCAGCCCTGTCTGCAGTGCATCATCCCAGCTTCCCTGCAAGGGCCAAGGGCTGCTCTTGCTTTCCTTTTCCCTCCCCTGGGCATCTCTGTGTCACCTTCTGCTCTGAAGCACACTTGGCCTGTGATAAGCATGACCACAGCCTCAGGACAAGCAAATCCTCTGCAATCTGGCAGCTCCAAGACCGTGAAGACTCTGGGGAGAGGATGCTGGGGAGGGATTTCTTTCCCAAGAGTTGTTGGCAGCATCATGTCCATCCCAGCTGGCCGGGTCAGAGCACTCGTAACAGAGCAGGTTATTTCACAAGCTTCTGCCTCAGAACAGCCAGTGGGGTCATTTCCTGACCCCTCAGTGTCCCACAGGTCTAGAGATTGAAATTTCCCAGTGAAATTACTGTTTAATGCTCAGCTGTTTCAGGAACAGGAGCTCTCCCCCTGCTTGCACACATTGGACAAACCAGGGCTTGCAATAATCATTAGTGCTCCTTGAAAAGCTGCTGTATGTTCTTGGAACTAGTCATTTGAAAGCACTCAGATATTATGGGAGGGGAGAAAACATGTAATTTCCTTCCACTTTCCCCCTCTTATGCCAATCTATGAATGTCACTGTTATTACACACAAACCTGTTCTGTGCTAGGGAGAGAAAGGAGCTGGGGAGGTTTAGGAAAAAAAAATCAAAAAAAACCCACCTACAACCAACCCTGGGAAAAAAAAAACAAAACAAGCAGTTTGTAATTTGCTGGAAAATGGACTATTTTATGGATGTGACAGGAGTGTGTAGCTGTCAGAGTGTGCTGTGGAGGTGGAGCTGGGGCTGCAGGAGCAAAGTGCTGGGGTGGAGGGACCATCCTGTCTGTCATAATCCCCAGGGAGCTTTTGGGGCTGGGGGGGACCCCACAGCCCTGCCCTCAGCTCGAGGTGTCCATCCTTCCCTTGCAGAGCTTCTTTGAAGGCTGGGATGCTTCGAAGAAAAAAGACAAGACCAAAGGGAGACAGGATCATGTCTCCACATGTGAGTGCCTTTAGCAAAGGCTTAGACACCCCAAACAGCTTCAGAATCCTGTGTTCTGTAGATCCCTGGGACAGAGGGATTGCCTGGGGTGCCCTGGGGGGTGACCAGGCACTGATGGGTCCTTGTTCCCTTTCCCCAGACGATCGTCACCGTGTGAAGCTGCACCCACTGCTGGGTGACCCCAACTCTGATTACATCAACGCCAACTACATCGATGTAAGTGGGGACAGGGCCTGTGTCCTGGGGGGCTCTGGGCTGCAGCAGGAGCTCCCTGTGCAATCTCAGGGTCTGTCCAGCAGTATTTGGAGGAGTTTGGACAGCCCAGGGTGGGCTGGTCAGTGCATCCCTGGAGCACACTGCCTGATTTATTTGTGTTCATCAGCAGTTTCTGCTCATTGCATCTCTCCCTGCTCTGCTCTGTCCCTTCTTTCTCATTCCCTCTCTGCTTTTCTGTCCTCTTTCCCCTCACCTGTTCATGTGGCTGTGGATCTCCTTCTCCCTGGGTGAGGGATGCAGAGGTTGAGAGGACCAAGGGACCGTCACATTGGGGCACCCCTTGGTCCTGCTGGTGTGTGTGAACCTGGGCAGAGCCCAGCCCTGGTGTCCTCTGAGAGCAGTTGTCCCCAAGACTGATGTCCCCTGTCACCTCCAGTGGTGCTGAGGCCAAAGCAGGTGCAGGAAGGCTCCAGCCTCCTGGAAGCAGCAGCAAATCCCACTCTTCCCTCCTGCCCAGAGGGTGCTGTCTGTCAGTGGTGGCCTGATCCCCGTGCCCAAGCAGTGTCCCTCAGCCCGTCTGTGTCCCCTGTGTCCTTTCTGCCTGTCTCTCCATGCCCCGCTCTGGGGCTCTAACCCCTCTCTGCTCTGTGCCTCACTAATGTCTCTGATCTTTTTCTCTCAAACCTGTGTCCCAACGGGATCGTTAAGATCCGGATTAACCGAGAAGTAAGTAGACTGTTCTCCCTCTCCTCCCTTCTCTGCTCCCATCTCCTGCCAGGCCTTGCCCTGGGCAGTGTGGTCTAAATACCATCAGGGAGAAGCAGGCTGGGGAAACGTGTCCATAAACCTGGGAACGGTCCAGGGAGTGGGAAAGCAAGCTCTGTGCAGCACTGGGGCATGGAAAGCAGTGTGCTCAGAGAAGGGGTTGAATTTGACCCACAAAAATCCCCTTTGAAAAGACCCACGGGGGATGGAGAAGCCACTGTCACCTCCATGCGTGTGGTGTGGTTTAACTGTGCTGGAGCCACGGGCGGGCTGTGAGACACGGGGTGCACAGTCCCTGTGGCAGGAGCCTGGCTGGAATGTGCTCTTTGCCATGTCCTTGTTAAGGGCTGAGCAGCTCTGATGAAGGAGGGGAGTGGGGCTGTCTCAGCACCAGGTGGCTGCTGTGGAGTGGGGCTCTCCTGGCAGTGCTGTGGTGGCAGCTGGAGTGGATCCCTTAAGGTGCTGATAAAGGATTTTGGTGCAGACCAGAGGTGCGGGTTCAGCATTACATGAGCCTCTTGTGGGGTGCAGGAGATGCACCCTCCCAGCACAGGGTGTGCTGAGTGTGGGATGGCTGCTGAACCTCCTCCTGCAGTGGCCTTGCAGAGCCTGGCCCAGTGGCTGTGGGGAATTTCAGCCAGTTGGGTGGCTGGGAAATGTCTAAGGGTCTCTGGCCCAGCTTGGGACTGATGTCTCTGCTTCCCTTCCAGGGCTACCACAGGTCCAACCACTTCATAGCCACACAAGGTGAGTCATGCCCTCCCCTTTCAGCTCCTGATATAGCATAGCCAGGTTTTGTTCCTGGTGGGATTAAGCCTTGCAGGAGCAGAAAAGGAAGGGAGGGGTCCAATGTGGAGCAGCTCCCACCCCTCCTGCCTCTCCTTGGCACTGCACAGCCCTGGAAAAGGGCTCTGAGGTGCTGTGGAGCTGTTTGTGCCTCAGAGGCAGGAGTGGGGACATGGTGGCATCGGGCCACTGCCAGGGCTGGGTTCTGCTTGTGGCCCCTGTCCATCTGTGGGGGCTTTTCCCGTGTCTCCCAGGGCCCAAGCAGGAGATGGTGTACGACTTCTGGCGCATGGTGTGGCAGGAGCACTGCTCCAGCATCGTCATGATCACCAAGCTGGTGGAGGTGGGACGGGTAAGGATCTCATCCCATCCCATCCCTCTGGGCTCCAGCTCTGCTGGAAGAGCCAAACCCCCCATCCTGTGCTGTCCTTGCAGGTGAAATGCTCCAAGTACTGGCCGGATGACTCGGAGATGTACGGGGACATCAAGATCACGCTGGTGGAGTCAGAGACATTGGCTGAGTACGCTGTGCGCACCTTCGCCCTCGAGAGGGTACGGCCCTGCCCCTGCCCCTGCCCGACCCGACCCTGCCTCGGGGAGAGCCCCCCTGGGCCCCTCTCACCTCCACAGCTTGGCATTTAGCAGTGTCCTGGTGATTTAACCCAAGAGGGGCTCACCAGTCGCTGCTTCCTTTGCCTTTTCCCTCTCTCTGCGCCCCGTGCTGGGCGAGTGGCTCAGTCCCACCTCTGTCTGGGCAGTGAGCGAGTGTTTAATTTTGGTGTGAGTGTGGCGGGGTGGAGGATGCATTGCTCTCCTCTTGGCTGGAGCTGTAGCCATCACTCTGCAGCACGGTAACTGGAGATGGAGCCAGTGCAATTTACCCCTTAATCTACAGGAATGTCAAATTACTGTCTGGGAAGGGAGACCTGAGGCTGCTGCCACCTCCTTCTTTTTCTCCTTGGTGGTTTTTAACCCTCTTGCAGCCAAGAAGGGAGAGCTGTGGGGCCACCCAAGTGCGTGACCGCTGTGTGTTCCATCTACCTGGATGCCAAGCTGCCAAAATCACAGATTCCTGAAGAAAAACCAAGTGTTTGAGTGACCTTTCCCTCTCCTCCTTCCCTTGCAGCGGGGTTACTCGGCCCGGCACGAGGTGAAGCAGTTCCACTTCATGTCGTGGCCCGAGCACGGTGTCCCCTACCACGCCACGGGGCTGCTGGCCTTCATCCGCAGAGTGAAAGCGTCCACGCCACCCGACGCCGGCCCCGTGGTCATCCACTGCAGGTGAGGGCAGGGCTCGGGGAAAGGCTGGGGTGGAGGGTGTAGGGTCATCTCTGGAGGGCAGGGAGAGGGAACTCTGCAGAGCTGAGATATTCCAGAAACACGGGGGTTTATTGCAAGGGCCGTGGGTAAAAAGGGCTTTGCCTTCAGCCACAGCCTGGGCTGGAGGGAACCCCAAAGAGAGAAAAAGGGGAGAGAGAGAGGGTAGAGCTAAGGAGTAGAAATGGGGTAAGAGTAGGGGAAAAGAGGGTGGAAAAAGCAGGAGCAAGAGAGAGAGGGGAAGAGAGGGGAGAAGCAAGAGAGGACAAGAGGGCAGAAGAGAAGAGCGGAGAAGAGCAAGAGAAGAGAGCGAGGACCTTGTTCCAATCCATTTTATCTCCTTTTGTGTTGAATATTCTAATTTACAGTGACCAACCCATGCAAGATACAAAACTTACAGACTTTGCCTGCAGCCAATGAGAACTACTATATTACCATGTCATTTTTTATATTCTAAACTCTAAAGACTGCTTTATCTGTTTTCTCCCTGATGCCTTTGGCAGAGTGGAAAGGCAACATTCCCAAGTCCTTTTGTTTTCTGTCCTTCCACCCATCTCCAGCTCATCCCCATCTTCCTGCCTGCCATGCTCACATCTCAAAACTGGCTTTCATTTCTATTTCACTCACAGGTTTTACATCTGCAGTATTTCTTACCAGGCAATCATATCCATAAGTCCTTCCTGTCCCATCTTTCCCAGCAGAGGGGACCTTAAAACTCATCCCCCCTGTCACAGGCAGGGCCACCTTCCAGATTCTTCCAACCCCCCTGTCCAGCCTGGCCTTGATGTCCCTCTGCAGTGGCATCTGTCTGTGAGATGTCACCTCTGGGGTGCTGGCAGCAGGCAGGAGGGGCTGGGGCTGGTCCAGGGGGACAGGCAAGGAGCAGCACTGTTTTTGGGGCTGCCCCAACCTGTTACTGGTGACAGTGGACAAGGATGGAATGGCAATGGGCAGCCTGACCACTGCTGATGGGTCAGGATGTGGGGTGTGGCTGAATGGAGAGGCAGGGGGCAGCAGGACAGCCCCTTTCCCAGGGTCACCCACAGGGCTGTCCCTGCAGGGCTTGGGAGCTGGGGGGACATGAGTGGCACATCTGAGCAGCTTTGGTGGCTCTCTGTGCCCTGAGCAGGCATTCCCATGTGATGGGATAATGGCTTTTCCTCCCCTGGGCAAACCAGGAGGAGCTGATGAGTGGGAGGGAATTTTTTTAATTTTTTTTTTTTTTTGGTTTCTCCCTGTCAACTGTCTCATCAGCGTTCATTCAACAGCCGGTGTGATTAGTGCCCGTAGCCTGTAATCACTGATAATCACGATGAGTGATTCATCAGCCCCCAGAATTAGTCTTTCACTGGGAAAGACTCTGTAGGCAAGGGGCAGGGGTGTGGTTCTGTTCCTGACACATCATGGGGGGGTCAGTAGGTCTTTGACTGTGACTCCCGCCGTGCCAGGGCTGGGATGTCACCACTGCTGGGCTGGCTCTGAGCGTCCTGCTGGGCTCAGCCTGGCCCTGAGGGTCTCCCTGGGGCATTCAGACCTGCTCACACCTGGGGAGCCTCCCTGCCCTCCCAGGGCTCAGAGCTGAGCCTTCCTCGGTGCTTTTGGGCTGGGATCCCAGAGGACTGCTGGCACTTAAACGGTTTAGTTGTCAGTTTTGTTGCAAAACCCACGTGTTCTGCTTTCTTAAATTAAAAATGAACTTCATACATGGGTGCCCACCCACAGCCTGACCAGCACACATCCTTGGGGCTGCAGCAGGGGTGTTTGGGCAGGTTTAAGGCTAAACCAGGCTCCTGGGGTGCGTGATGTCCTGTGGGGTTGCCTGATGCAGGGTCTGTGTGTTGAGCCCTTGCCCACGCAGACCTTGCTCGGTGCCCAGCAGCCTTTTGGGCAGTGTGTGGATGTCAGCACAGACTGGGGATCTGTTTGCTGTTTCCCCCTCCATCCTCAGTGCTGGCACGGGGAGGACTGGCTGTTACATCGTCCTGGATGTGATGTTGGACATGGCTGAGTGTGAGGGCGTGGTGGACATCTACAACTGTGTGAAGACCCTCTGCTCACGGAGGATCAACATGATACAGACAGAGGTGAGCCGGTGTCGGGGACAGCCACGGGGCTGCCGTCACCAGCCAGCTCTGGAGGCTCAGCCCTGTCCCCTCTCCCCACCAAAAGGAGCAGTACATCTTCATCCACGACGCCATCCTGGAGGCCTGTCTGTGTGGGGAGACCAGCATCCCCGCCAGCGAGTTCAAGCCCACCTACAAGGAGATGGTGAGGATAGAGCCGCAGAGCAACTCCTCGCAGCTGCGGGAGGAGTTCCAGGTGAGCGCCCCAAAACCTCTGCAGCTCCTCCTGGTGCCCACCCTTGCTGGGGCCGGGCAGGGCTTTGAGGGGGGGCCCTGTGCACCTGCAGACGCTGAACTCGGTGACCCCACACCTGGACGTGGAGGAGTGCAGCATCGCCCTCCTGCCCCGCAACCGCGAGCGCAACCGCAGCATGGACGTGCTGCCGCCCGACCGATGCCTTCCCTTCCTCATCTCTGTGGATGGAGACAGCAACAACTACATCAACGCGGCCTTAACTGATGTGAGTGCCCCACGGCGAGGGGAACGAGCTGCTTCTCTGGGCTCAGGCAGCTTTTCGTGGCAAAACTTGGCTCGGTTTTGGATTTATGGCTTCGTTTTGCGCCGGGGCAGGAAGGCTGGTGGCAGCTGTGTGCAGGGGAGGGAAGGATTTGGACTGGTGTAACGGGGTCCTGCACTCCTGTGCAGCACCTTGTAAGAGCTTTCCTCCTGCTCTCACGAGCCGGGCACTGAGGGACTTCAGGATTTTGCAGTGACAGTGGAGCAGGGGAGGGAGAGGAAGCTTTTGGGGGGGTTGGCAGCATTAAGCCCCCCTTGTGCTGCCAGCCCCATCGTGATCCTTCTGCCCCTCCTCCTGATGCAGCTGGAGGTGCTCTGAGCTGCTCCCAGAGCCACCATGCATCCCCCTGGTGCAGTCAGAGAGGACCTGGTGGTGACAAAGCCATCTCCTAATGGCTGATGGTCACAAAGCGGAGCAGACGATGCCACAGGCTCCAAGCCCACACTGAGGGACGGGGTCATTCATCACCAGCCCCACTTCCCTTTCCTTGAAATGCTTTGCATGGGCAGCACGGAGCCCCCCACACCTCAGGCACCTTCCCCAGACCCTCCTGGTCACAGCTGAGTGCTGGCACCAGGCTAAGCCATATATCTTCCGTGCTGTGGGTGATTTATCTGGCTGGATCTCTGTGCAGATCCCATCTCCCTAATTCCTGCTCCCACAGCAAAAGCAGTTTGTAAAGCAGAGTGGGCTGCTGGTGGTGCAGAGCGGCTCTTGTAGTGGGATGGGAGTTTTGTTTCCAGCTTGCTTCCTGTTTTCATATCCATTTTATCATTATGCATCACTGAGCCTCCCTTAATCTCTGCTAAAGGGTCAGTGAATGAAATATTTTTTTATAGACAGACAAAGCCCTTTGGATGAAATTCTTGCTGAAGGGATAAAACCTATTTTCTTCTTTGGGAAAAAAAAAAAAAAAAAAAAAAAAAAAAAAAAAAAAAAAAAAAAAAAAAAGTAAAGTCTCATTCTCTTTAAGTGCCAAAGTGGTTTGCTCAGTCAGTCTGTCCATCTGTCAAATCAGCTTGGCCTGTGCCCCCCGTCAGTGGTGCTGGTGCCAGTGGAGCCATGCCCTGCTCCACACCCTGCTGTCACCTACACCTGTGCCAAAGAGGAGGGGCCAGGGCCAGCCCGGGCAGCACCTGGTGAAATCTCTTTCCCCCTGCTGCTCTCATGCCCTTCCTTGAGGGTGGAAAGCTCTCAGTGAGCGCTGGGGTCTCGCTGCTGCCCACGCACAGGGCTGGGGGAATTGTTCAATAAAGGCATTTCTGTGAGCTCAATCAGGAGGCTCTGCAGCAGGCAGAGGACCCCCATTAGCAGAGAGCTGTGCTGATTCTGTGTCTGAAGAAGTTTGAGCCAAACAGTGTTAATTTAAGTGTGCCTGATGCAGTGTTGAGCTCAGCTGTCCCTGGGCAAACCAGCAGCAGGATGACCAAGGGGGATGTATCCTGTTCAAAGCACAAGCCAAAGACACAGTCATTTCCTTCCCTCTTGCTTCCTTTGTGCAGTCTCTAGGATCTTTTCTTTGGGGTTCTCTTTCCTTCCCACAAAAAAAAAAAAAAAAAATTGAGCCCAGGTCAGTGTTTGTCTCTGCTGCTCTCGGTGTCTGGTGGTGGAGTGATGCCATGGGGGATACTCCAGTCAGGGCCAGGGTGCAGAGCTGAGGTCTGGGATTTTCTGGGAGCCACAGCTTCTGCTTGTTCTTGGCTCAAAGGTGACATCTTTTCCCTAATTATTTATGCAAAATACTCTTTCTTGTGAGAGTAGATTTTGAGTGTTTTCATCCTGGCTTGGATCTTCCCACCACCAGGGCACAGAGGGACTGAGGCTGTGCCAGGGAGACCAGCTCTGCTCAGGCACGGAGAAGAGGGTTTTGCTCCCACTCATCTGGTTGCACTGACTCTTTGGGGTGTGACAACAGCGGCTCCAGTGTCACCACCGTGTCCTCACTGGTGCTGGTGTTTCCTCTCCCCAGAGCTACACCAGGAGCGCTGCCTTCATCGTCACCCTGCACCCGCTGCAGAACACCACCACGGACTTCTGGCGGCTGGTCTACGACTACGGCTGCACCTCCATCGTCATGCTCAACCAGCTCAACCAGTCCAACTCTGCCTGGGTGAGTGCTGCTGCCCTGCAGACTGTGCTGGTCCCTCAGCTGGCTTTGTCCTGCCCTGTCCCCGTCGCCCCTTGTCCTGCTCACTCAGCAATTTCTCCTCTGCGAGGGGACACGGGACTGTCTGCAGCACTCAGGATTTGTCCCCTGTAAGCACAGGGCTGGCCAGTTAGAGGTGTTAAGCAGCAGTTAGAGGTGTTTAGCCAAAGAGGTGTTGAGCAGCAGCCCAGCCTGGGTGTGCATGGTGTTGGTGTTGCCCTGAGGTTGTGTTGACATTAGTGTAATGTTGGCTTTGAGTTGGTGTTGGCCTTGTGTTGGCTTTGAGCTGGTGTTAGCATTAAATTGCCTTCCATTGGTGTTGACATTGCATTGGCTTTGGTGTTGCCTTGGCTTTGGGCTGGCATTGGCATTAAATGGACGTTGGTGTTCCATTGGTGTTGACGTTGCTCCATGGGGACAGGTCGGCGTCCCCTGGGTTGGAGGACTCTGCAGGTGGGGTCTCACCTGAGCAGGGCAGAGGGACAGGATCCCTTCCCCTTCCCTCTGCCATTTTTCCTCATTACTCAGTCCTGCCTGAGCCTGTTCTTCAGGGATGTCTGGGTTACGATATTTAGCTGGATCCTAAGTGTTTACTGGTGTAAGACCAACAGGTAATAAATCAACCTTTCCAGCAGGCAGCTCTGAAAGGTGACTTTGAGGGTACAGCCCTCACTTGAACTGCGCCTTGCCAAGGGAAGTTTTAATATCCAAATTATAGTTCTGAGTCTGGAAGGCTCAGAGATCTGGGAGATTTATAGCCCCTATTAATAACCAATTATTCCTGAGACACATTTGCCGTGCAGTTGGGCCCAGGCCGTGGCTGACCTGCGTTGCTAAATGCCCTGTGAAAGTGCGGTGACAAACATCATATATTTTGTGTCGGTGCTGGTTTCCCAGCTGTCACACTGTGAAAACAATCTCACCCATGCTCCAGGGGCCGAGCTATCCGTCAGTGCCGTGATGGACACGGGAGGGGGAGTTGCTCCTCAGAGTTGCTTTGCCTTGGTGGGATGTCTTGGCCATGGGATGAGGAGCACAGATGTCCCACACTGCTGTCACTGCTGGTGGCCGAGTGGCTCCTAAAGCCAACAGGGCTTGAGAGCCAACTGGGAGCAGCCCCAGCCCTGCTCTGTCACTGTGCAGGATCAGGTCTGTGCTGGAACTGGGGCACAGCCCATCCTGCATCCTCCTGGAACAGCAGTGTCCATTCCTGGAGGTTTCACCTGCTGTGTCCATGCAGTGTGAGGGGGCTGTGTGGGTGCTGGGGGTGGGCCTGACCTTTCATCCCTCAATAACCTGGGAGATTCTCCAGCCATCGATGTGCTGAGTGAGAAATGGCATCATGGTCCAGCACCCCACCCTGGGCTCACCGTCCCACCCTGGGCTCACCGTCCCACCCTGGGTTCACCATCCCACCCTGGGCTCACCATCCCATCCTGGGGTCACCCTGTGCCAGCAGCCCCTCGACATCCAGCACCAGCCGCTCCCTTCACAGGTGTTTCCTGATGCCCTTCCCTGCGTCCCAGCCTGCATTCCCAGTCAGCTGTGCTTCTCTCCACAGCCCTGCCTGCAGTACTGGCCTGAGCCAGGGCTCCAGCAGTACGGCCCCATGGAGGTGGAATACATCTCGGGAGTGGCGGACGAGGACATCGTGTCCCGGCTCTTCCGAGTCCAGAACGTCACACGGGTGAGCTGCGGTGTGTGGGTTACAGAGCCCCAGGATATTTTGGGTTGGAAGGGAACTTCAAAACCACGTTGTTCCTTCCATGGGCAGGGACACCTTCCACTATCCCAGGTTGCTCCAAGACCTGTCCAGCCTGGCCTTGGACACTTCCAGGGATTCAGAGACAGTCACAACTGCTCTGGACAACCCGTGCCAGGGCTTGACAACTCTTTTGGTGGAGAAGTTTTCCCCTAATACCCCATCTAAACTTCCCATGATGCAGCTTGAGGCTGTTTTCTCTTTATCACTTGTTACCTGGGAGGAGAGACCCGACCCCACCTGGCTTCAACATTTCAGGGAGTTGTTGAGAGCAGTAGAATCCTTTTCTGACTGCTGGGGTCTAACTCAGCTTCTGCAGGGGGGGCAGCCCCAGCTCTCCTCCTGCCACAGAGGAACTTGTAAAATTGCCATTGCTCCATCCAACCTTTCTGGAGTTCACAGCTCCTTGAGACGTGTCAGAAAACTGCAGGAACACCTTTTTCCTCCTGCCTGAAGGTCCATCTCTGCCCTGCCACACACGTAACACGGGATGGACACTCCCCTGGCACCAGCAGAGCCCTTTCCCTGCAGGATGAGAAGACCAACACAGATTTTTGCCCTTTCTCAGTGTTGCATGGCTGGTTGAGCTTGCCTTGAAAGAAGAGGAAGTGCAGGGATGTGGTGTGCAGAGCTGTACATGGAAAGAAGCAGCTGATTTACCTAGAAATGCCAGCTGGGAGGAGGTGGCATCCCTGGGGTCTTTAAACTCCTGATGGTTGCCAAGAGGCTGAGGCCTGTGCCCTAGTGAAGGTCACTGGGCAGATGGGAATTAGGGAGCTTGGAAGGGAACGTGGGGCTTGGCTGACAGCCCAGCTGGGAAGGTGCTTCAGCAGGGTGGCCAGGGCCAGAGGAGATAAATCCTGATTATCTGAACTCTTAACACAAAGAGGGTTTTGGTTCCTGCTCCCCGAGGGAGCATCTGGCATTTCCTGGGTGTCAGCACAAAATCCTACACCAAATATGCTCAGCTCTCAGGTGGTAGAATATACTCTGGGCTAAATTAAAATGCAGCGTGATGGAAATCTCTGGATGGATGAGGAGATTCCTCCAGGGAGCAGATTGCTGGAGCAGGGCTGGGAAATGCAGGGAGCCACGCTGTGCCAAGCCTTGCTGGAATGGAGATGGGCGTTGGGGCTGTCACAAGTACCCCAGAGCTTTCACCTCACTTCAGAGCAGATCCCAAAACTTGCCGTCCCAGGCTGTCAGAGGAGTTTTCTTCTGTTTTAACTCCATTTATTTGTTTCCTTTTTCCTCCTCTGCCTTCCTGGCTTCCAGATGGAAGCAAAAACTGGAGCCTGGGGTGGTCCAGCCCATCACAGGCACATCACCAGCTCACATCACAACTCCCAGAAAGGATCAGGAAAGCTTCTGTTTGAAATGTGCAGGTCGGAGTTTTGGGGCACCAAAAGCCCCAAACTTCCAGTCTCCAGGACCACCAGTTCCCCCACAGGAACACCTGGTCCTGCTGGGTGCAGCTCTGGTGCTCATCCCAGGCAACAGGCACCTGAAACTGGGTGAATGGAACCTTCCAGAGCCGAGTGCTCCCCATCTGTGCCTGATCCCCCTTTCTCCTCCCTGTGCTCCCCACACACGAGCTGTGAGCCCCAGGCTGTGTGCGGAGGGGGATGACTCTGGTCTCACCCCATCCCATACTGGGGATGCTCCAGGTGCTCCTGAGCAGGAGTCCCACATCTGCCCTGCTGAGCCCCGTGGGTGTAATCCTCCTGCTGGATCCAGCTAACCCGATTAGGTTTCCAAACTAACCAGATTATCAGGTATTGAGCCTCCGTGGCAGCCTCTCAGCAGCTCCTGGTTTACAGCAGCCACATCCCACGGATCTTGGGCGTGCAAAGAGACGGATGTGGTGGAGAAGCCTTGGGGAGGCTCAGGGGCCTGGGAGCAGCTTTTTGGGGTTACACAGACAGCCCAAGGTCTGCGAGGTCAGATAAACTAAGCCAGTGGAGTTCTCCTGGGTGGGATGGGGTGGTGGAAGGAGTGTGAGCTGGAGGCCAGGGCTGAACCATCCCTGTTAAAGCAGCAGAAAAGGGTTTTCCTCTCTGCCTCTACTGCCCACGCAGGGCAAACCCCTCTTGCCCTCCATCAAACTTCTAGTGCAGGAAAATGAAGGCAGCCCATGTGTTGCAGCTGATGAGTTTTGCTTTTCCAGTTGCAGGAGGGGCACCTGATGGTCCGGCACTTCCAGTACCTGCGCTGGTCAGCCTATCGAGACACCCCCGACTCCAAAAAGTCCTTCCTGCACCTCCTGGCCCAGGTGGAGAGGTGGCAGAAGGAAAGTGGTGATGGCAGGACTGTGGTGCACTGCTTGTGAGTGTCAGCTGGGGAGAGATGTCTCCAGATATTCCATGTCCACAGCTCTGCCTGCAGATCCTCCACAAAGCCCTCACGGGGTCACTTTGTCAAAGCCCCAGGTGGGGCTTTACCTCTGCCACAAACAACATGAGTTTTGGGTGACCCACGCTGTGGTCACCTCCTCCATGAGATGGGTGCTTAGCAGGGGTGACACCGACTTGCCCTTTAAAAGTGCTGGTCCCCCACCCCTGGCAGAGGTCCCAGCCCTGTCCCCATGTGTGTAACAGGCTCTGAAGGGACCTGGCAGGAGCTGTGCCACTCCCACCCCTTGCTGCTCATTGATGGGGGGGAACAGAGAATCATGGACTGATTTGGCTGGGAAGGGACCTTAAAGCTTATTTCATTCCAGTGGGAGGGACACCTCAGGTTGCTCCAAGCCCTGCCCAGTCTGGAGATGCTTTCCACCCCAGTCCTCCCAGTGGGATTGGCTCACAAACACCTTGTTCCCCTCGGATGGGACCCAGCACGTTCACAGATGGGGAGAGACAGCAGGCCAGCCTTTAACCAAAAACTAATTGCAGGCTTGTCCATCTTCGTTAGCTGAAGGATAAGTCGAGAACGTGCTTTATAAAGCTCTGGCGTTGTGTTCTCTCTTCCTCTCTCCCCTGTTCCCGTTGCTGTCAGGCTGCAGGTGTGGTGTTGGGGGAACAGGGGTTCAGCCCAGGGTTTGGGGAGGTTCCCAGTGCCCCGTGGGGGATGTGGGGTGGCTCCTCCAGGCAGCAGCACCCCCGTGTCCCCAGCCCAGGGTCACCCTGCACGGGGCAGCTTCCCCAAGGTCACCAGGAGCTGATCCAGGGCAGGGCTGGAAGCTGAGCCCAAATGTCCAAGATCCAGCTGTGGTGATCCAAAAAGATGTTTCCATGCTCTTGTGAGGGTTGGAGGGCAGAATCATTGTCCTGCCACCCCACGGAGCAGGTTCAGGTCGCCTGGTTACAGGTACAAGTCCCTGCTCTGGGACATCCCAGGGCCAGACAGAGAAAAGGAGACTTGGAGGGAGCAGGAGGGGGCTCTGATGGCACTGACGTGTGTGTTTGTCCCCCCAGGAATGGAGGTGGCCGGAGCGGCACCTTCTGTGCCTCCACCATGATCCTGGAGATGATCAAGTGTCACAACATGGCAGATGTTTTCTTCGCTGCCAAGACCCTCCGCAACTACAAACCAAACATGGTGGAGACCTTGGTAAGCACCAGACCCTCCCTGCCCACCCTGGCTGCCAGTCCCAGCATGGCAGAGAGGTGCTGGGGATGCTCACCTCACAAAACTGCCTTCTCCACCCCAAATCCTGATGAGCATTGTGGGCATCCTCGTGCCAGCACTGTGCTGGGATGGGCTGGGAAGTGAGGCAGCTCCTCAAAGCAGCCTTGGGCTTGTTTTTGTCCTGCCATGGCCTCAGAGTCAGTGCTGGGATTGTTGTAAATCCTCCCCAGGAGTCGTAAGGCACAGTCACATTAACCCATGGGTTCTTTGGAAGGTTTGTGGCGTTGGGAGCAGTGCTGGTGTGGAGTCAGATAAACTCCTGCTGGAAGTGTAAAAGGGAATGAGCACTTGGAGTGAAATGAATGGAAGGACGAGCTGCAGGGAGCAGTAATGGAGTGATGTGTCCTGAGGAGGAGGCTGGAGCTGGCAGCAGGGCAAAGCAAAAAGCCCTTGCCCCAGTTCAGGCCCCTGATGATGGAACAGGGGAGGGAGTTGGGTTCGTGTCCATCCCCGTGGTGGAGGGATCCAGGTGCCCCACCATGTTTTAAAAGCAAGTCAGCTGGAAGTGTTTACCCTGTTTGGATTATAAAATCCTTAAGTTGCAAAATGAAATGGTTTTTGAGGAGGGGATGTTATTTGCATTAGGAATTAAAAGCGGAGGGGAAGGTGAGGGAGGGGAGAGGGATGCAGATAATGGAAAGATGATGTGACAGGCATGAAGCCACCAGACACATTGGGCTAAATTGCAAAGGTATTAAAAAAAAAAAGGCAACATTTCCCATCAGGACACGAGCCTCCTCCCGCCTCAAATGAACCTGAACTGGCTATTCTGGGAATCTCAATCTCCCAGGGCCACCGGGAGGCCAGCTCCATGCCTGGTGTAAGGAGCTCAGCCTGCAGAGAGCTCTGCCTGTGCCTCTTCCCCCTCTGTTTGCCCCAGGGGTTATTTTTATATGATGATAAATGGAAACAATCCCTTTCCTTAATCCAAAAAGCATTATATGTGCTTTTAATCGGGGCTGCCACAGGCTCCTGGCTTTGAAGTCCTTCTCCCCCTCTGCTGCTCCCACCTGGGATCCCGTGGCTGCCCACCTGTGTGGGAGGGAAAACAGGATTTTCGTGCTGGTGTTCAGGCTCCAATCCCCACCCTGCAGCCAGGATCTGGGGAGATGAGCTCTCCCCTCTCCTTCCCTGCTGTCACACCCAGAGCGCTCCCACCTGATGTCCCAGTGCCTGCAGCAGCACCAAAATCCTGATTTTTTAGGGTTTTTTTCCCCCCTACTCTGGCTGATTTTGCTCACTGGAGCAGCATCTCCTGGGATGGGCACTGCCATGGTCAGGGCTCTCCTGAAGTTTTTGTGCTGTGAGTTGTGTAAGGGTGGGAGAGCACAGGAAAGGACAGGGATGGATGAATCTGCCCTCACAAGCCCCAGTTCAAGGATTTTCATTATAAAACCAGGAGTCACCCGCTGTGGATTCTCCCTTTGCACACCTGATGGGGAGTGAAGGTGGGAATATGCTGACACCATCCCTGTGTGTCTCAGAAAGAGCTGGGAGAGCCAGCCCAGTCGTGCTGGGCAGGAGAATTTGTGATAAAGGAATGTCCTGGCAGCCAGGGCAGGGCACCCCCACCCACTCCAGCCATGGATATTTCCTGGGTGCTGCCCCTTTTCCAGACTCTGCTGAACTCAGAAACAAAAACTCCTCCGTTTCCTGCCTAAGGTTTTACTGTGGACACCTGTGACCCCAGACTCCATCATTTCCATGTCTCTGCCACCATTTGATTGACACATGTCAGTCACTGAGGTGATGTGCCTGCTGAGCCCCCAGTGCTGGTTCTATCTGAGGTCATCAATAAAGGCAATTTCACAGTGAGGGGATGCTGCAGTCCTGGTCTCTGCCTTGGGGCGGGTGAAGGTGCTCTGTGTCCCCAAAATTCTGGATTTCAGTGTGTGTGGGGCTGAGGGATCTGGGGCACCCCAGCAGTGGGTGTTGTTTGCCAAGGGTGGAGTTTTTCCTGGCTGTGGCTTCAGCAGAACTGTCAGGGGGCCCTGACAGGTGTTTCCTTAGGGCTGTGGACATGTGTTTTTCCTCAGACAGGGATAACTCCAGGAAATAATTCCCTCAGGATCGTAACACCCTCCCTTCTCTCTCCAAACAGGAGCAGTACCATTTCTGCTACGACATAGCACTGGAATACCTGGAGTCCCTGGAGACCAGATAGCACCTGGCCACGAGAGGGGCAGCAAGGGCTCGTGCAGGGGCCGTGCCAGCCACGCTCCCAGCTGGGTGCTGTGTCCCTGCTCGGGGTGGGGAGGGAAAAACAGCAAAGGACCCGCCAGGAAACTCTTGGGATCCAGAAAACGAAAGGATGTGGAGATGTGTTGGCCGCTCTCCGTCTCTCCTCCCTGCCCTGGGTGTGTCCCAGAGGGTGGATCCCGCAGCTCATCCCGTTCCTTGGAATCACAGCCTGTTCCTTGGAGTCCCAGCCCGGGGTTGGTGTGTGCAGGATGCAGCCCCACGGTGCTGGTGGGTCTCTGAAGCTGCTGGAGGGGAGGAAGAGGAGGCCAGAAGGAGCTGAGGCTGTTTCCCAGCAGGGCAGGATGGACACTGGGAGATGTTGCTCTTCTCTCTGTGTGTGGGATTGAACTCCTCAAGGAGCCTGGAGCTGCTGCAGGTTTTCCCTCGGTGGGACTCGCTCGGAGCCAGAGCAAAGAGACCCCACACAGGAGCTCTTGAGTTTCTCCCTGTTGGTACCATGAGTTTGGTCCTGTTGTAGTTCTGTGAGTTCCAACCCTTTGCATTTCCAGCCCTGGGCAGACAGGGACAGGAGGGGTGGGGGGCACTGGCCATGCGATGTCCCTCTGCAGTGACTGACCCGCACCCTCTGGGTGCTTTTGCAAAGCTTTTGAGGGGATGGTTCCTCAGCATCTCCACACCTCCATCTGTAACAGTGAATTTCTCCTGATGTCCCACAGGCACTGCCCCACGGGGCTGTTTTAACCCTCCCCTTGTGCGTCGCTGCGTTTGAGGCAAAATCCTCAAAATTTGGGTCCATCCCAAAATACTTCCTGGATGCCGCCTCTGGGAAGTTGCCTGTTGATGCTCTTGGCTTTTGCTGGGCCTGGTGGGGGCAGGAGAATCAGTTTTGGGGTGGTGTTGGCTTGGGCTGGGCTGTGCACTGGGGCTGGGCAGGGGAAGGTCCCCACACTCCTGTGCCACCAGGGCTGGTGGCTGAAGGCATCTGATCCTTTTTAGCTCCATCCTGCTGCAGGTGGGTGTGAAATGGCACTTTTCCCATCTGATGCTCTGATATTTACAGGCACTCTGCTCACAGCCTGGTTGTAATAAAGTTATTGTTTTACCTTGGGAAGGTAAATTACCTCGGGAAGGTGCATCCAGAGGGATCTGGATGTCTGGGGTCTGCCTGGGGAGCTGAGGGGAGGTTGGTTCTGTCTGGGGGCCAGGCAGATCCCTCCACCATCAGTTTTGGAGGGGGATGGAGCAGAGCAGATGAGAAACTGTCCTCCAGATGGTGGAGGTTTCATGTGGGCAACCCTGTCCTTCATCCATCTGCCATCCTTCACCCTCCGTCCTCCAGCCCTACCTCCCAAAGGCAGGGGCACCTTCTTTGCCCTGGGGCTGGTGATCCCTTTGCCCAGGGAATTCTCCCCAGGGAATCATGCAGGCTGCACAGCTGCAATGGCTGCATGCTGGAGGGCAAACCCAGATGTTTCCATCCACCTTCCAAGGGTTAAAGAAGAGCAGGAAGAGCCATCCCTGCCCTCTGTCCCCATGGACCATGTCCCACTGCTGTGTGATGGGGATTTCAGCTCCAGCCCACGCCCCTGGCTCTCCCACCTCCTCCCTGGGGGATTCACAGCCTGACAATAACTTATTCCAAGGGCTATAAGACATCGTTCCTTCCTTCTTGCCATCCCTGCTGTCTCACCTGCCGTGTGCCCATTCTGTCTTGTCACCAAAAGGTCTTTTTTTACCCCAAACTGGTCCAGTAACACCAGTACCCACCCTGGGATAAATTAGTGTCCTTTTCCCAGTCCATCTCTCTCCACAGGCTGTCCCAGGGAAGGTGCTGCATGCTGGGTGCAGAAATTGTTTGGTTTTGTGTGAAATTGGCTGAGCTGAGCCCCTGGAATCCATGGGGATGGGATGGGATGGTTTGGGGGCTCTCCAGCCCTGGGAGCTGCTGCCTGGGCCACCCCATATCTTCCCTGTGCTCCAGAGGGAGGGAACATCCCACAGGGCTTTGCAGGTAAAGTATTGCCAGAAAGAGGAAAAGGAGGAGAGCTGAAACCCCAGTTAGTCCTACAGAGAATAACAGAAACTGGAGGAGTTGTATATATGTTTTAAAATCAGGCTTTTATTTTTTCCTTTTTATTTTATTTTGATATCTCCTTGCTGGGTGTCTCTGGATTTTTATGGCATCTCTGGTGAAGGGCAGATTTTGAAATCCAAGTGCTATAAAACCCAATCCATCTCCAACTCCTACTGAGATGCTCCTCTGACACGAGGCAAGGACATCCTGTACATAGAAATTATATATATATAGAAATCTATATATAAAAAAAATATAAATACTGTTCTTAAGATGGATAATGTTTATTGGTATTACAGATTGGAGTGG
>VWZU01009232.1:102234-116064 GCA_013397095.1 Sterrhoptilus dennistouni | reverse complement strand
AAAAAAAAAACAAAAAAAAAACAAAAAAAAAAACAAAAAAAAAAAAAAACCCAAAAAAACCACCTTAGTGATTTCAGTCGATTAAACCAAAGCCTACTGAGTCTTTGGGATCTATTTATTTATTTATTTATTTATTTATTTATTTATTTTACATTTTTTTGTAAATGAGCCTTCCAGGGTCTTCGAGTGCTTCCCATAGGGAGTGGCAATCACAATCTGCTGCCTTGCATCTCCCCACGCTGCCTCTCCACGGGAGCTCAAGAAATCTTAACATCCCATCAAAAGCTAATTACGTTCTGACACATCAACTGGGGGCCTCAAGAGCTGGGGCCGGGGGGGGGAGAGAGCAGCTGACACAATGGCTTTAGAATTACACGGAACGTGCAGAATATTTGGAGCTGTGAAGTGCCAAAGGTTCAGAGCAGCAGAGGGAGAAAGGAAAAGGGTAATGGGAAGGAGGGAGAATGGGATTTGTGCTGGAAATCCACTCCAGGCCATGAGTCCAAGACCTGATCCTGCACTTTGTTGTTGCTTTCAAACACTGCACCTCTTCTTTTGGAGGGGAAGAAGTTCCCAACCTTCCTTCCCCTCCCTGGGTCTTGTTCTCCCCATGGAATCAAGGCACCCCAGGAGCAAAGGGGTCGTTGTCTCCTCAGCTCTCCTGAACCCATTGAGGTCCCAGTGAATAAAGACAACCCCTGTCCTTCCTGCAGCCCCAGGAGAGAGGGGAGAGCTGAGGGCAGAGGCGAGAGGAGGACTCTTGGAGCAACGGGGCAAAGGATCCGGCCAGGGCTGGGCACTGCAAGGCTGGAAATGGGAAAGGGCTGGAAGGGAATTTCTGGGAATTGTTCCCGTTCCTGTGTGCTCATCCCTCAGCTCTTGCCATTGGCTGCTCCTTGGGGCAGGACACTGGCTCAGAGGAGATGGGAACAGCCTGGAGCTGTGATGGAAATACCTGGAAAAGAGAAGACCTTAGAGCCCTTCCAGTGCCTAAAGTGCTCCAAGGGCTGTAGAGGGATTTTGGAAAGGGGTCTGGAGGAACAGGACAAGGGGAGATGGGTTGTGGGGCAGTGGGGCTCTGGGGCTGCTCAGGAGTGTCCCCCCACCCCATCCTGAAGAAGCTGCTCTTTCCCAAATCCAGCTGCCTCCACACCAATGTAATTCTTCCTCAAGATTATTGGCTCTGCTCAGGAGCGTGGCAGGAGTGTTGTGGCTGACCAGGCAGCAAATTACCTGGAATTTCATTATCCAATAATTTACATGATGCCTATGTGTTTTAGCCAGACACTTACTTCAATAGAAGATGCCCTCTGTCCACTGACTATTTACACTGCTGGGCTCCCAGGGGCCTCACGTCATGTTTCCCTTTTTTAGTGACCTTCATAGGAGAGAGAAGAGCGAAAGAGAAGAGTGAACTCCGTTTCCCTCAATTTTTATAATGAATTTTGTTCCCTTTTGCTTTGCAAGGATTTATCCCTCTGGATTTAAAGCCCTACAAGTTTAAAATTCCCTGCGTACATTGGTGGAAATGAGGATTCACTCCTCAGGTGTGGCCAAAGCTGCTGAGCAGCCCCAGGGAGATCCAGGGTGGCTCTGTCCCTTGGCTTTGGTGGCCCCAGGGAGATCCAGGGTGGCTCTGTCCCTTGGCTTTGGTGGCCCCAGGGACATCCAAGGTGGCTCTGTCCCTCGGGTTTGGTGGCCCCAGGGACACCCAGGGTGGCTCTGTCCCTTGGGTTTGGTGGCCCCAGGGACATCCAGGGTGGCTCTGTCCCTTGGGTTTGGTGGCCCCAGGGACATCCAGGGTGGCTCTGTCCCTTGGGTTTGGTGGCCCCAGGGACATCCAGGGTGGCTCTGTCCCTTGGGTTTGGTGGCCCCAGGGACATCCAGGGTGGCTCTGTCCCTTGGGTTTGGTGGCCCCAGGGACATCCAGGGTGGCTCTGTCCCTTGGGTTTGGTGGCCCCAGGGACATCCAGGGTGGCTCTGTCCCTTGGGTTTGGTGGCCCCAGGGACATCCAGGGTGGCTCTGTCCCTTGGGTTTGGTGGCCCCAGGGACATCCAGGGTGGCTCTGTCCCTTGGGTTTGGTGGCCCCAGGGACATCCAGGGTGGCTCTGTCCCTTGGGTTTGGTGGCCCCAGGGACATCCAGGGTGGCTCTGTCCCTTGGGTTTGGTGGCCCCAGGGACATCCAGGGTGGCTCTGTCCCTTGGGTTTGGTGGCCCCAGGGACATCCAGGGTGGCTCTGTCCCTTGGGTTTGGTGGCCCCAGGGACATCCAGGGTGGCTCTGTCCCTTGGGTTTGGTGGCCCCAGGGACATCCAGGGTGGCTCTGTCCCTCGGGTTTGGTGGCCCCAGGGACAGGCCAGGGCAGAGCAGTGACAGTGGGTAAGTGCCAGCACGTGGGTGTGAATTCCAGCCAGGAATGTTCACACTCCTCAGCTCTTCCTGTAGGGACCTTTGGAGATGCTGTCCCATGTCACAGGCTGGTGGCACTGCCCCTTTGTCACCCATCCCTCATTCCCTCGTGGAATCAGAGCAATGCAAGGCCCAGCAGGGGCTCACCTGCCTCGTCCTGTGAGGAGGGCGGCACGTGGCAGGTCCTGGTGGGGACAGAGGGGCTCTGGAGTGACCTGGACGGTGTCCCTGGCTCTCTGAATCTCTCAGCTGAACCACTGGCCCCTTTTGCAGCTCTCTGTCCTCCTGTGGGGACAGAGGCAGTGGCACAGCGACCTGCTGGCTCCTCAGGATGCTGCAGACTGAGCCTCGCGGAGGTTTTTCTCAGCTGAAGAAAACAAAGGCTCATTAAATCCGTCTGGGAGCTGCGGTGACGCGGGGAGGTGACATCAGTGACGTGACTCACAAAACACCGGTGGAAAAAGCAGCACCCAGGGGGGCAGGTTGGTGCTTTGTGCTGCTGGGAGGGGCCCCCTGAAGCCTGTGTGGGTGTCTGGAGGTGGCCAGACTGTGCCAGACTGTGCCCTGCTCCCACCCAGACATCCCAGGAAAAAGCTGCTGCAGGTGCAGGAGCTGCTGGGGGACACCTGGCATGTCCCACCCCGGGGCTGGGAGCCCATCTCGACACCGTGGTGTTGGCACTGTCACCACAGCAAGCTTGGGTCCATCTGCAGGTGCCCAAAGGTCCCAGGTGTGGTGCCACCCCTCCTCCTGAGCGCAGCAGGAACAACACTCCAGCTCTGGGCACTGGCAGTGACTCCTTCCATCCCCCGTGGGCAATGCCCAGCCCAGGCTGGAGAGAGCTCCTGGCAAGGACAGTCTGTGGATTTACAGCCCTCAGGCCCTGTGGACACTGTGATCCAAGCTCTCTGTGCCCCCCACGCTGCCTGACCCACAGTGGGTCATTTAGAGAACTGAACTTCCTGCTCATTTCCCATCACAGGGCACCAGTTTTGCCTGAGCTGGGTTAGGAATGAATCACCTGTCCTAAAGGAGGGCAAAGCCCCCATGGGGTGACAGGCAGGGACGAGCTGTTCCCCCTTCCCATCCTCCCTGTGACGGATTTGCAGAGCAAAATGAATTGAGCATCTCTCCTTCCCAGCGCTGGAGGGCTCAGTGAAAGCCTCTCCTGGGGAGATAAGGACCCTCCAGAGCACCACGGGATCGGCTGTGCCAGCTGGCACAGGGCACAGCCAGGGCTGCCTGGGAGCAGCCGTGCCTGTCCCTCGCTGCTGAGCTGCCTCTTGTCCCACAAGGACCCTCCAGCCCCCAGGAGGACCGTGCCCTCGAGAGATGATTCATCCCCCAGCCCCTTTTCACAACAGGATTCATCTCCCTGCTCCCAGCACTCGCTTCCTTTTAATTAGAGCTGAGAGGAGCGAGGCTGTTGTGAGGAGAGGAGGAGGAGGAAGAGCGAGGTTTGACTCATGGTCTCTGTCTCAGAGGATGGTGTGGGGGAGTCAGGGCTGGGGAGGTTTTTTTGTTGAGGTCCTGTCTGAGCTCGTTTGCTGTTTTAGCCTCTTTGAAGGACACAGTGTCCTCTAGAGCCCTGATCAAAGCACAGTGACAGGTTGTGTTTCCTGGGCACTGACTGTGCCAGCATTGCTGCCCCGGGTTTGGGGCAGGGCCCACACTGAGCCCCCCTGCCCTGTCCCCAGGGGTGCTGGCACTGCTCCCTGCCTGGTGTTCGCTGAGCAAAGAAAATGTAAATTATGGCTGAGCCCACTCAGCAGTGTTTGCAGTAGTGTGAACTGTCCTGGGTGAAGGGGGAGTGGGGATTTGCCCTTGGGTCAGGAATAATCAGGGTCTGTATTTATTTATTGGTCTCACAAACACGGTGGGTCACTGGCTCTGCTCTGTGCCACTCTGCTCTGCTGCAGCACCCATTGCTTTTAATTACCAACGCAAGGACAGGCTTCAGCCAAAGCCAAAACCCACCTACAATTCCCTTGGGCAGCTGGAGAACCCTTTGATGCCCCTTTATGGGCTCCCAGCCTGGGGCCACACCATCGGATCCTTTCTGTCCCCACCATTCCCCAGCACACAGTGGGAGCTGCTGGGTGGAAGGGTTTGGGTTGGAAGGGACAAATAAAGGTTACTGAGCCCAACCCCTGCAGTGAGGAGGATCATTGGGCTAGATCAGCTCGTGGATGGTCCATGGTACAGCTCGGGGCTTGAACTTGGGTTGGGATTTCCCCTTACACCAGGCCAGGAGGATGATGGGCAGGAAAAGCTGCCTTGTAACTCAAATGAGACACTCTGGAGCACAGGGCTGCACATCCTAAATGGGAGTGAGACTGAGGCAGTGAACCCCTGCATGTGCCCTGATTCTGCAGAAACGAGGGATGATCCATTTGTGTGTTGGCTGCGGGATCTGCCCCGCCAGGTGGGGCTGGCCCAGCATCCCTGTGGGATGGATGGATGGATGGATGGATGGATGGATGGATGGATGGATGGATGGATGGATCCTCAGGGTGTGAGGAGCTCCCACATGGGAGGGAATGGGTTCCTCATTGCCAGGAACATTCAGCTCCTGCAGCTCCAGCAGCACGGGCTGGATGGGCAGAGGCACCTGTAGGATCATCCGTGGACAGCAGGGAGAGGGAACTCTGCAGAGCTGAGATATTCCAGAAACACGGGGGTTTATTGCAAGGGCCGTGGGTAAAAAGGGCTTTGCCTTCAGCCACCAGCCTGGGCTGGAGGGAACCCCAAAGAGAGAGGGAGAGAGAGAGGGGGTGAGGTGAGGGAGGGAAAAGAGCTCAGAGGGGGAAGAGAGAGGTAGAAGAGCAAGAGCAAGAGGTAAGAGAGGTAGAAGAGACGGAGCAGTAAGAGAGGTAAGATAGAGCACAAGGTCCTTGTTCCAATCCATTCCATCTCCTTTTGTGTTGAATATTCTAATTTACAGTGACCAACCGGCGCCAGATACAAACCCTACAGACTTTGCCTGCAGCCCATGAGAACTGCTCTATCACCACATCATCCTGTATTCTAAACTCTAAAGAGACTTTTCTTATCCACCTTTTCCCTGCTGCCTTAGCAGGGTGGAGAGGGGCTGCAGAAATCAAGTTTATGAAATGTTGTCTCTTGTTGGGAAATTATTTTGTCAAATCTGTAAACAGACGGGTCTGACGTGGTGAGGAATTCACCTAAATCCAAATGCAGGAGTGTGATGTGGGGAAAGCAGATGCTAAACCAAAGAAATGACCAAAGGACTCAGCATCCTCACCGAGGTAGGACTGGAAACAAGGATATGATGTTTCCATGTTGGCAATCAAAGGAGAATCAGACCTCCAGATTTTTAGGGATTTTGTGGTCACAACAGTCAGGTTGGCCTGCTCAACACAGGCTGATTTCCACTAGAAGGTGAAGAGGAGAACTGGAAGCAATTCCAAGCAATTCCCTCCCTCCAGCCTACACATTGCAAATTACTGGCAATCAGCACGGGAAAGTTTTGCAGCAGAAATTGATGATGTTGTGAGGCTCCAAACTGGAACCCCACTGGTGGTTTGGAGAGAGCTGGAAATTGCTTATGATCTCATGGTGTCAGGTGTCTCATTTATAATAAATAAATACAGAAAATGCACCCCAGAAAATTGCTGTCAGATACTGGGAGTCATCAGCCAAAGAACTCCCTCGAAATTTGGTATTTTAGGTCAGCCGGGTTTAACTTATTGGAAACTGCAGGCAGATAAATATCAAGGAGTTCCTGAGTCAGAGCTGTGGTATTCTGGAGGCATTCAGTTGTTCATGTGGGGTTTGGGTCAGTGTGTAAATGAATAAATGAAGTGCAGAACCAAGCGAAAGCCACCTGCAAAATTTCCCATGAAATTAAAAAGCAAACCTTGGGTTGTTTTCTTTTCACTTCCCATGAATATCAAAGGCAGGGCTGCACTCCTGAGCCTGGCAGTGCATTCAGAGAGTTCCTGGGAAGGGCAGGGCTCATTTGCAGCAGATGAAATGGAAATGGAGAAACCCCACTTTGTCCCTGGGTCCTGCAGGGCTGGAGATGAGACGGGGTGGCACAAGTGCTGCTGGGGGTGCCAGTGTGACACCCAGCAATTTCACACTCCATCCCAGCAATTCCAACCTCTGGCCGTTTGTAAATACCATCTCTGCGGTGGAAAACCAGATTTGCAGAACTCTGCTCTGATGTAATGAGGGGGCGAACGGGACCACCAGCCTCTCTGTGGCCCCTCGGGTGGGGATGGCTCAAACCTGGAGCCCAAATCCTGGTTCTGGAAGGTTCCTGGCCTCGGAACCGAGCCCCTGCTGGCTCCAGTTCCACTGACGTCAGCACGACATCCTCTGCTCCCCGGAATTATTCCAAGCGATTGTTTAGTGAATAATTCCGAATAATGAAAATGCAGAAGGGGAGGGATGGGGGGAAGTTGTTTGCTGTCGATTCACAAAAGAGGAGAAACGGAGGAATTTATCATGTCAATGATTTGCCTATGAATTATTCATTGACTTTGTGCAACAAAATAAAAATCCCTTTTTTTCCCCCCCAGGCTGAGGCTCGCTGGCTTTTTGTTCAATGCGTTTTTGATGTTGGATGATGTGTTTGTGCTGTCGCTGGTCGTGCCCCCCGCCAGCCCCACGTGTGGCGCCACGCACGGCACGGGTGACACTGCTGGAGGGGACTGTCCCCAGAGCAGAGGGGCGGGAAACCAGCACTGCTGAGCCCAGGAATGGTGCCAGAGAAGCCATAAACCACTGGAGAGGCCATTAACAGCGTCTAACCTGGTGCTGTTCTCCCAATAACGGGAGGAGATGGCAGCAGGGGACATCAGAGCTGTGCGTCGCTGTCCCCGCGCTCCTCAGTGTCCCTTTGGCAGAGGGGAGGGAAATGCCTTTGGGAAAAGGGTGTTGGGGGAGGCAGGGGGGGGAATGCTGTTGGGAAAAGGGTTTTGGGGGAGGCAGGGAGGGAAATGCCATTGGGAAAAGGGTTGTGGGAGAGGCAGGGAGGGAAATGCCGTTGGGAAAAGGGTGTTGGGGGACGCAGGAGAAGGAAGGGGCTGCTGTGGATGGCAGGAGGTGAAGGAGGGTGGGATGGGAAGGACAAAGCCTGGCTTTGGCTGCCGGCTCCGTGGTGTGTGTGTTCAAACAGGGCAGCTCTGCCCCAGCCCGGGGACAGGCAGGTTGGAGCTGTGCTCTCCTGGAGAGGAGTTTCAGCCCCTGCCCCGATCCACAGCAGTGCTTGACCCCGTCCATCTGATCCTCCCTGGAGCTGGGTGGGCTGAGAGCCTGGAGCACCCCAGGCTGGGCTGGGGCAGTGAACTGGAAACAGGAAAAATTGTCATGAGGGCCATGAATCTATTTTTTTTTTAATGCTGCTGTTTAAATTTCCATTCATTCTGCTAAAGTGCTGTTTAATACCCCATGTGAGTTACCAGTGTAAGAAATGTCCACACGAAGGCTTTCAGGGTGTTCACTGAATTGGTTTGAAGCCTCAAGCAGAAAGTGGTGCAATTTAGGGGAAAAGGCAAGGTCTTCCTCTCATTTTCATGAAGTAGAAGTGCTAAAATTGAGCCAAACTTTTCTCAATTTGGAAATAGTTGGACAGAGCTGAGCCCCTCTGCTCTGGAGCCAGGCTGGGAGAGCCAGGGGGGCTCCCCTGGGGAGGAGAAGCTCCAGGGAGAGCTGAGAGCCCCTGGCAGGGCCTGAAGGGGCTCCAGGAGAGCTGCAGAGGGACTGGGGACAAGGGATGGAGGGACAGGACACAGGGAATGGATCCCAGTGCCCAGGGCAGGGCTGGATGGGAGATTGGGAACTGGGAATTGTTCCCTGGGCTGGAATTGCCAGAGCAGCTGTGGCTGCCCCTGGATCCCTGGCAGTGCCCAAGGCCAGGCTGGACACTGGGGACACTGGGAGGTGTCCACTGTCATGACTGAGATGGGCTTTAAGGTGCTTCCAACCCCAACCATTCCATAATTCCACGATTTGGGGTGAATGTGTATCCTGGATTGGATCCCCTGGCGGGGGGTGTTGTGTCCTAGAGCTGCACAAAGGGTTCAGTGGGGAGAGGGGAGGATAAAGGACAAGACTCTGAAGGAAGAGGTGAATTTTCTGGATTCTCCAGTCTCTCCCACCCCTTCCCACAGCAGCCTGTGCATTCTTTTTATTGGCCCCATTAAAGGCAGTTGTCTGTGCAGGGATTGATTTCGGAGGAGCACGGAGTTAATTCATTCCCCAAATGAAAGGCTCTGTGTACATAAAACAGTCTGTGTCTCTCCACGCCTCTGGATAGGTGAGCCTGAGTCTCTCAGCCCATTTCCTCCCCGCTCTGGAAGCCCTCACCGGGGCCATCCTTCTCCTGCACGGGGATTCAAGGATAAAACGACAGATGTCTTTCATTAAACTTCTCCGGAACGAGCTGTTCAGCAGGCAATATGTATTCAGGCGCTATCAATATTTCATAAAGCCGTAATAGATGTTATCATAGATCCTCCATCCAATATTTATTGCGCCATAATCACTGATCCATCGCGCCAGGGCTCTCCATCCACCTCCCTCCCCCTGCCTGTCCCCAGCTCAGACACGCTCCCAGGTACACGGGGCTGCAGCCAAGTGCAAACCTGGTGCCACAATAAATCTGAAGGAGTTTGGAGTTGTTTGTTACTTCGGGCACTTTCGGGCCTGACGATAATGAAACGAATCTGTTTGCAGAAGGCGTTTTTATGGCAGGGTTTCAAAAGCGAGTTGGCTCGGTGTAAATCTCGGGGTTGGGGCCATTAGGAAGCATTTAAGCTGCAGAGAGGCAGTGGGGCTGTGTCTCCAAGTCTGAGGGTGGTGGAAAGCTGAAGCCTAAAATTAGCAACGTGGAAAATATGAATCCTTTTGGGAATCTGCTGCTGGGTCAACATGAGAACAAGACATCTGAGTGCAGTTGGAGCTGGACCCTTGTCCCCACCAACATCTGAACGAGGTTCCCGAGCAACTGCTGCTTCCAGGCCAGCTCTGCAGGGACAGGATTGGGCCTGGAGGATTTATAGCTGAGGTTTTCAAAGCAGCCCAATGGGTGGAATTTTACATTTCTGTCGCTCAGGGGTCAGACCCCCGGCCGTGACAATCCCTTGTGCCTCCCCAGCCCAGCAGCCTCAGGCTCATCAGACACCTCTGCACTGGTTCTGACATCAGCCAAACTTCTCAAAAGGGTTTGGTTTCATGTCGTAGGACAATCCTAGTGAATTGAGTGGAGCCATCCAAAATCAACATGGTGCACATCAAATAAATGGGGTTTGTAATTGGTTTCCAAATGGGGTCTTAAAAGGAGATTTCAGGAAAAGAGCTTTTTTTTTCTCATGGAGACCTGAAATGGCTGGTCTTGACCCCATCCTGTTTAACGTCCCCAGGAAGGAGCCAGGGGAAAAAGAGAAGAAGCTGTAAAATATTCATGGATAAATGTTGAAGTGGCACAAACTCTGTGGAAGAAAAGGGGCTCTCACAGAGGGCCCCTGTAAATGACACCAAGCCTTGGGTCAAGTAAACACAGTGTTTAATACGGCCAAATGTCAGGTAATTCATCTCCCTGAGCTGAGGCCACCTTATGGTCAGGTAGGTGAGGGCCATTGCTGGTCCTAGGACAGGTGGAGGCACCTCCAGAGCAGGAGTGTCGTGGTTTGAAAGCAAAACCAGTGAGAGGCTCCAAGTCAGAAATACAGTTTAATAAGAAGAAAGGAAAAAAGGTAAAATAAAATAAAAGTAATAATACAAAAGAGCACTGCCGGAGTCAGAACACAGCCTGAGCAGGGTGGTGGGAGCAGTCCAGGTGAGGGGCTCTTCCTGAAGCAGTGATCCCACAGAAAGGTCTGGGAGCTCTGCTCCTCTGGGAATCCAGTGGCTCAGGGCTGCTTGTCCTGTCCCAAATCCCAGATTCTCTGCAGGTGGGAATGCTTGGCTCCTCCCCCTGGGCGGAGCATCTCCCAATGGGATGAGGAGTCCTGCAGTGGGGCCTTGATGGCCCATTAAACAGAGAGAGCTCCTGGAGGGAGTTCCCTGTGAGTCCTGGGCAAGGCATTGATGGGCCATGAGCAGAAGAGCCTAAAGGAGGGGCCTGGGAAAACACTGCCCCACCTGGTTCCAGCAGCTCATGGGGATGGGGATGGAATAAATACTGTGTGCACATCCTACACTGCAACCCAGGACAAGGAGTTATTCACTGGACCTCAGATAACCCTGGGAGTGGGATGGGTTTCCTCTGGAAAACGCCTGTTTCTGTTTCTCTCTATTGACACAGCTTGGATGAGCAGCTCACACAACAACTCCCATGTGGCTAAACCTGGGGCAGGATTTCCTGCTGTGCAGCCAGAGAATCCAGAGGTTCATTGCAGGATTGGGTAACTGATGGCCCAGGAAAGCCCTGGGGACAGAAAATCCCTGATGAGCAACTTGTGATCCCCCAGCCAGCCCTGCACAGGAGGGTTGTGATAACCCTGAGCTTGGCTCAGGATCCCCAGTTCCAAAAGGGTGTGGAAATCTTGGAGGGGATTCAAACAAGAGCTAGAAAAACACCAATGAATAAGAAATGACACCTTTAGGAGGGAAAATCAAGGAGTGTGATGGTTTAATTTAGCAAAGCAAGGGCAGTCTCTGGCTGATGGCCCCATTACACCTGCAGGGAGGAGAAATGGTCCTTTCCCAAATCTCCCCACCCCGGCAGGGAGAGGCTGCAGGAGCTCCAGTGCTTTGCCAGCCCAGCCCAGCCCGGCAGCAGGGCAGTGTTTTTAACAGCAGAGGTGTTTTTATCTAGTCCTATTTCCGGATTTCTCATCACTGCGTGTTTTTTTGCAGCAATTAACTCAAACCCGTCCTTTTGCAGGGGTTTATGATGCATCATTCTTTGCCTCTCACAGGGGTTTAAGCAGGGTCATGAACTGTGGAAAATGCCTGAGAAACACCTACTTTACAGCAACTTTATCATCTCCTCAGGCCCTTGGGGCCCTGACGGGAAGCAAACCATAAGGAGTGTGCACATGGGTGTGCAGGGGGAGGGACGAGCTTGTAGGATGTGCGAAAAATATTACCCTAAATGCTCACAGCAGCCTTGAAAGTTGGAGCCTGAGGGAGAAAGAGGAGAGATTCCCTTTCCAAGTGAGGTGTCCATGAGGACACTGGGCGCAGAATGGTTTTGGGGGGCTGGGAGAGGCTGGAGGTGCTGGGGAAGGGGAGGTCTGGGTGGGGTCTGGGTGGGGCAGAGCCCAGGCAAGGTGGGACTGAGGAACATCCTGTGCCTCACTCCATTACATCCCTTTAAAACAACACCCCGGAGCCAGGCATCTCCTCGGTAAACAAATGGGATTTTAGCTTTGATTCCTCATAAATCGCTGGAGCTGTTTCCACTGTGGAGAGCAGAGTGTAATGAGCTGGTTCATGGGGCACACAAGGAACGTTTTTATTTTACTCTTTTGGGCCCTGTGACCCTCCCCGAGGTTTGGCTTTGACTTCCTATGAAACAGAAAACATTTGCTGATGTAGAGGACCCTGAAATAAGCAGGCAAGCTTGGGAGCTGCTGACACTTGAATAAATCCCAATGTCCTGGTCTTTGGTTAAACTTGAATCTGAATATTTGTGTGTGTGTTTTTTACAACAATTACTCGCCTCAGGGAGCAATTTGCAGAGCTGAAACAATCCGAGACCTTTTTAATTGTTTCTTTTCTTTTTCTGCCTGGTATTTCCACCCTCCAGGAAGCGCAAAGCCTCGAGAAGACTGGATCCTGCAATATATTTTTTGCCCTTGCAAATAGTTCCCAGATGCACAGAGCACAAGCTGTGAAAAATGCACAGAGCAAGCCCTGAGTGTGCCCCAGCCCCTGAAATGCCAACCAGGGAGCTGAGCCTGGACCATTCATCCCACAAATAAAACCTCCGTGGGGCCCCAGCTGGGACCTCGAGGTATTTTGGCAGAACTCCCCATTTTTTCCCAAACATCACCCGCTCGAGGGGGAAGGAGCACCTTGGCTCCTGTGAGCTGAATTTCAGATTTCCCGAGGAAACCTGGCTTCCTGACAACTTGGCTCCAAGTGCTTATTATATGTAACGCATAACCTCTTTAATATTACACATGGTATGTTTAACTGCTTAATTTACCCCGGGAAGGATTGCCAAGTGCAGCTATTCTGTTGACATATCATTTGCATGATAAACTGGTGTATTTTAAGCCACGAACGGGATGCGTCTGTGAACTATCTGTCTGCAATTTTACAAGCTACAGCACTACAGCAGCTCCTTGAATCGGAGAATGGAGCCCCATGTAGTGCCTGGGGAGGGAGTGAATGATCCTTTATTCCAGAGGAGAGCAGAGGCTCCTGGCTGGTCTCCATCAGGGAGTCAGATCGGGTAGGTCTGGCTAAATCCTTGGGTAGACATTTGCTTTGGACAAAAAAAAAAAATGAATTTTTCCCCCCCTTCAGAGCAGCTATTCTAGTTTGGCTAAGGTTGGGAATTATGCTTTTTCTGCCTAAACAAAGCTGTTCCCCTGCTGTCTGCCCAAGCCCCAGGAAATCTCCCTGCAAGGACCTGCAGCTGGTGGCTCTGACCTGGGCAGACCTGCAGGGGCATTGCACAGGTCCAGCCGGCCTCTCCTGGATCCCAGACCACGGAATCAGGATGGACTGATTGGAAGGGACCTCAGAGCTCTCGGCCCGGCCGTACTTGGCTTTTTTTTAATCTCCTAATTGTCTTAACTTTTTAAATTAAACATATTTCTTAAAATTTACCAAATAGTGAACCTCATTTTTCACACTTTCAAAGCCACTCGAATCAGAGTTACTTAAAAAAGGAGTTTAAATAAGACTGTAACTGCTCTGCCTGTGAGTTTGCAGTGGTGTCTGTCCTTATTTCACTATTGCAGATCCCACTCTCCTCGGTGAGGAGCTCCTGCTTTACATCTTGGTGCTCCCAACTTTAGCCCGGGGGTTCCCATCTCCTCTCCAGGAGTTTAGGAGGTGATTTAGGGCTCCTGGCAAGTCGGAACCAGTGGAAGCTGCCGGGATGGAGACGGGGCTGCCTTGATTTGCCATCCTGATAGAGCAGGAGCCAGATGGCTGCGGCGTTATCCGTAACCACGGAACTCGGAGCAGATGGATGTTACCCCTGCCCTTAGAGGGGCAACACGCTGTGACGTGGTGTGGACCCTCACAGAGGACAGCAGCAGCAGCAGGTCAGACATGGAATCACAGAATCACAGAATCACAGAATGTGCAGGTTGGGAGAGACCTTCAAGATCATCGAGTCCAACCCAACCCCGACACCTCAACTGGATCATGGTACCGAATGCCACATCCAGTTTCCTTTTAAACACATCCAGGGATGGTGACTCCACCACCTCCCTGGGCAGACCATTCCAATATTTAATCACTCTTTCTGTGAAAAACTTCTTCCT
>VWZU01009146.1:149004-172098 GCA_013397095.1 Sterrhoptilus dennistouni | reverse complement strand
AAAATACATAAATAACATCAAAGGTCACTTTCCATAAAGGTAAGCCCCCCTCTTTAATGTACCTTGCTTTCAGAGTTCCAAATCTTACATTTGTCTATTCAAAAAAGAATGTGCTTAACTATTACTGTCAGATTAACAAAGTGGACACAATGGGAGGCAGCAGAAGTCCTGAGCAGATATTTAACATTAGACACAGTACTTGCTATTGCAAGGTGACAGACCAACTATCCATCCTGTGACCTAGAAGGGAACCTAGTTTCCACAGGCTTAAAACCAAGAGTAAAGGTCACCTTTGCTCCTGCTGCATTTTCCAAACATGTTCAATCTTCTGGTTACTGGTTTTGAGTGAGGCTTTTGTATACATTTCTAATCGTTTCCTCTTAGCTAAGAGAGCCTTGTTAATGTCAGCTGAAAGTCAAAGAATATTTAGAAATTAGGCATACCGGATACATTGTGCCATGTATTAAAAAGGCTGATCAGTTACACTTTGGAGAAGCAAATGAGGTGTCTTCTAGCAACAAGAAGCTCCTGTGATCTGAACTGATGTGGTGAGTGTCCCTCAGCCTGCTGGTGGCACTGGTGTGAACACTGCTTCCTTATGCCCCCTCACATGCCCTAACCAACACCTGTTTCAGAGTCATATGCAAATTTCTTGAATTTCAGAAATAAATTAAGGTTAGTACGTGGTTACTACCCCTGTGAACATACTGAATAAATGAGTAACTATTTTTATACTTCAGGGACACAGTACTTTTTAAGTATTAATGTAAGTTACTGTGTTTGTTTCACTTCAATTTACATTTGGAGATTTATCAAGTCACAGCTTGAGATGAATACAGTAATTTTCTTCTTGCTGCAGATTCCAGAGTCAAACCTCTAATTTGCTGAGGCATCTGCCTCTGCTAATGCCAAACCCACTATTTTGTGCAGACAGCATCCTCTCTCTGATCCATTAATTTTCCCTTCTTCCACCTTCCCCTTATTTCTCACTCAAGTCCTGCCATCCCCAGTATCCTTTATATCAGTGTAACAAAAAGTTAAATGAGACCAAAAGTAAACTGTTCTTGTCCCTGTTCTCTACGATATATTTACTACATCTTAAATTCATTGTAAAATTGGAATTGATTATACAAAGCACTCACGCATCTTTCCCTTTTCCTTTGTAATTATCTACAAACTGTGACTCATTAATATGCAATTATTCCCTCCTCTTCTTTCCCTTTGCTGTCCTTAGCTGTAACCTTTTTTTTTTCCTGAAAACTGGCTTTATTCAGAAATGCTGAAAAATCCTACAAAAACTGGTCATTTTATGTAAATCTTGAAAGTTAGTTATGGTAAGTGACTACTTTCAACTCTGCAACTTTTTTTTTATTTATTAGAATATAAATGTACTTACCTCCAAATCTCTCCAACATATTCTGTACTTCACCCCTACAAAAAAGTGTTTCAAATTTTTATTTGCCCATTTTCTGATTTCAGAGTAAGACCTGTTGAATATGCTTAAAATTTAATTTTATTTACATGCCTATTACTTTTAAGCATTGACAGAACTGCCACTGCCATAAGATAAATATATTCCTTTTCTCCTCCTGTGAAAGGGGTTTTTCTTCAGACTAATCTGCTCTTAAAAAAAAACAAAACAAACAAACAAACAAACAAACAAACAAAAAAAAACCAAACAAACAAACAAACAAACAAAAAAAAACCAAACACCAACTAGAATCTATTAGCTTACTCCCCAGTAAAGAGGCACTATTAGGCATTTAAAAGGGTCTTGAGTGAGGGCAGTCAGTAAATAAAATTAATTATTCCCTATAACAAAGAAAACAGGCTATTTGGAACACCAAATGAAAACAAGTCCATCTCAGTCAGCATGACTAGCACAGTAAAAATATTCAAGGCAAATAATATCAGGGTTGTTTTTACAGCATCTTTAAGATGATAACACCAGTGTGCAAGGCAGTGTTACAATACAGTAAAAATAGTGTTTTCAACTTAACAGATATAAGCTGAAAACTATTTTCTGCTTGAAAACTATTTCAGCCATGTACTTCTATATTACATTTACTCTGCCCATGAATATTAAATTTTATAAGATTTATCTGTAAAAAGAATTTCTTTTTCATGCTGTATTTGGACCATTTATAGTATTATTAATATCTTCAAACAACTAAAATGAGAAGAAAAAAATTAATGGAATTTAATGAAACTACCAACAATCTAGAACAAAACAAATAATCTTTTAAAAGAAATAAAAATTTGTAAGAACACACAAATATATCAAATTTTTCTACATGTTAAAGAAGTATCTACAAGAAACTGAAGAATTGTAGTATTAAAATTGCAGTATTTTAACATGCTACATTTTCTTTTTTTACCTACAACTACTGTATTATCTATCACCCAAACAAAGCAAAAATAAGCGTAGTGAATAACTGAAGTTGGTACCTATTTAAGACCTGCTTATTTTGGAAAAGGCCCCAAACATCTAGCCTTACCCCACATCATCGGGAACATGAGTAGTCATGAGAGGTCTTTTCTTTCCATGCTTGTCCATTACTGGTGTTTCACCTTAATAATAGGGATTACAGAAATATTTACAAAAATACATTTTAAAAATGTAATTACTTTTCTGTAATGCCATTTCCCTGATCATGTCTCATGGTCAGTTGCCATCAGTTACACAGGCAGCTCCTATAACTTTCAGTCTGGAGTTGACAGATGGTGGTGAATTACTCTGAAAGGCCAGATTGGAGCTGGCACTGCTTTGAGTTCTCTACCCTGGTCCCAAACAGTTTTACTTTCTCTGTCCACTACTACGAACTGTCCATTACTTCCAACTCACAGTATAGCAACCATCAGAAAGCTAAAAATTATGAAGTCTCATCTGAATTTTACTGTAAAATAGGTACTGTAATTCTGTACCTTTAAAAAGCAAAACTACAAACAGCTATTTATATTATTTTGAAAATTGCCAATCAAAATTACACAGTAGGAGCCTGTGGCATTATGAACCATGCTTTGCTCAGTCTCTGGTTGACTCAGAAGTTCTTCCCTTCTATTCATAGTCATAAACGTGAAAATTTTCCCATTTTACAAATGTGCTAAAAAAGTCATATAAGCACCTTCTCTAATATCTTCCTCTGATCCACTCAGTTCTTTTCTTTCCTCCTCAAAGTCGTAAGCTGGTATGGTCTGATCTTCCTGTGCTGGTTTACCAGCTTTTCCTCCATGCTTTCTTCCCGATGGTGCCATGGTGAGATCTTTTCCTACTGGAACAGTATATTGTATTTGTGAAATAACTTCCCTCACAATAAATTGAAAATAAATATGCTTTCATGCTTACATGGACCTATTATGGGTCTTAAACAGTTTGCACCTGTAAAGAAAGATATGCAAGCAGTCAAAGGTTTAGTTTTGAGGTATTCCACAGCACTGCCCATCAGTGATGCTTTTAAGAACATGCTAGCAAAATGCCAGGGATATTAGGAACATACTTGATTCTGCTGGAAAAAAAAAGATAAATTATCCATTTTCTTAAAATGTCTGCCATCTTAGCTTCCATAAGGTTTATTACACATTTTGTCATATCCAGTACTGCTTTTCCCAAAGACTCTGCCAGTATTCTACTGTCCAAAATAGAGAAATTATAAACCATAAGAGAACAATGTGATTCTGCATGTCATCCCACACTGAAAAGACAAATACACATAAGCTTATGCTGTTTTTTAAAGTCCTAGGCAACTTCCAGGTTCTGATTTATCTTTCTTTATAGCTTCTATACCTCTGCATTCTGAAATGTAAGTAATGCCATTTCTACACTAGCAAACATTTTTACACAGACTATCCTCTTAAAAAATTATTCATTTATTTTAGTAAGCCTCTCATTCTAGACACAATCCAACACAGCCAGAAATATCAGTAGGTTTTCTACTATCCAGGGCAGAGACAGATCTGAAAATTAAGTTCACACATGAAAACTGAGAAGTACTGTGACGTGCCCCCAGCATTGTCAACTCTTTCACACACCTCAGTTTCCTATTTCTGGTTTGGTTTGGTGATATTTTTTTTATTTTATTTTAGTTATTTGTCAATAGCTGTGAAAATGTTTTTTAATCCCAAATTCCATGGATCTGTACAAACATGGCCACACTATGCTAAGGAAAGAGCAGTGCTTTTTAATATCGAGCTTTTTTTGAGGTTTCTCTATCTTCTCTAGTATGAAGAATTTTGGATTTTACAAGTGTCTTGAAAAACAAGTACCTTTATTGACTGGAAAATCAAAAGCCCTTGCAGTAGAATTATCCTCGAATGAGAGAAAATGGTCAAGACTTAATCTGCTTTTTGACTACTGATTGTTGAGGGTATGATATAAAGGAGGAGATGCTGGTCCACAGTGTTTGCCTGTGCCTGTCCCTGTGCTGCCAAGTCACTTTAACTTTGAACTGCAAGCATCTGTTTTATCAGACATACGGACACTTTTCTTTGTGTCCGTACTAAAAATCAGTTTACAAAGAACTTCTCAGTCCTCCTCAGCCTGTTGTAAAACACTCCTGCCGCCTCACAAGCCCACACAGCCCCTGCTGATCCCTCATGTGTAGGTACCTGTTTTAGCCGATCTGAGTGTCTTCAATCCACAGCTGTGTATTTTAACAGTGATTTTTATAGAAACTCACCTCTTTTTTTCCACCGTGCCCCAGAAAGGTATTAAACAAACCGGTGCTTGTGTGAATTTCCTGTGTGGGGCTTTTCACCGTGGGGACCCACCTCAGAGCAGCAAGGGAGACTTGGGCCCTGAGCTGCACTCTGACGGGACTCACAGACGGCAGGGACAAGGCTCCTCCCGTTGCATCAGAGGGAATCCCGCCGGCCCCAAAGGCCCGCGACCCCGGACAGCCCTCACGCTCGTCCCGCGCTGCCGCCTAAGCGCCTCCCGCCGCCGGGAAAAGGCGGGAACGGGCGCGGCAGGGACACGGCCTGCGGGATCCTCAAGCTGGTCAAAAGCTTCGTTCCACTCTGAGAACGGAGCCGTGCTTCCAATTATTATTGAATTATTAAAGCTGGAAGGTTTTAACGGAAAAAATGAGAACTTTTGACATAAAGATTCATACAGATTCCCGGCTATTTTACCAAAATGTGTGAGCTTTCATTGACTTTGAAAGAGAAACAGAAGACAAAACTTTCATCACGTTTTAATTAATTTCAAAGCAAGCCAAGTATCTTACAATACATATGCACATATATTTTGTACATCATCTGATTACAAAAAATTAATGCCTTTTGAATACTGCTAATACAATTAAGTGAAGATACACCACCAAAATATCTGCTTGAAAAGGTTCAGTACCCTTTCCCACATAAAACCACACTACTCCAGTATCTCAGCAAAATACAGGGCCAAACCCTGTTAAATTTAAATACACCACAGTTTTTTAAGTCAGTACAAATATTGTTTTATGAAGTGAAACACTGCTCCCCGTACTTTTCTACTTTGAAACAGTTTGTTACTCATTCATATAGAGGCACTTTTGCCTTTTTGTTTACAACACTTACAAAATATTTTACCTTGATCATTTTTATTACAACCCTCTCTTTTTAATCAAGCCAGGAAATAATACCATTTCTTTGTGTATTCTTTGGACTATAATACACTAGATATTTTATGTGGGAATACAAGAGACCGAGAGTGAGACAGATTTAATTAGCATATCTAGTCTGGTGACTAGGATGCCATGGCGAGGACAAACAGAACTTTGAGCTTATGAGAAAATGGGATTAGAAACCTGCTTAAGGGAGAAGATTCAATCAACCCCCTACGATGAAGATGTTGTTAAATGCATGAGTTGCTTGTATGATCTTTTAACCTAATTATTGTAGTAGAAATTATTATTACTGAAATGGTATATAAGTTCTTGGAAAACCTGAGTAAAATCAAATTCTGATCATGAATCAGTCTTCCCGTCGCTCCATCAATCACCGATAATTTTATATCTTTCAAATAAACCATTAGATGTTGTTACAGTGTAATTTTTTAGTAGCATACCTTGTCTTTGAAATCCCAATTATACACTACAAATAGGGAGAGGAATTGTCACTGTGCTTTAAAGAATGTCAACATCTATAAACATATTCTAAATTTAAATGACAAGTTACATAATTCTCAATTTTCTCCTGAGGGCTAAAAAAAGCAGCAATGACAGAAATTTGCAAAATGCTTTGGAATGCAAGATCAAGGACTTCTTAAGCTGATCCCAAACAACTTTTCCTTCCAACATTTTATCTAGTTGGCAACATCCACTGCAATAAATGCAGTTACATTTGTTTAGATAACCCTTTTTATAAAAAAGGATAAGATGGCCATGAACTAAGAATTGTAAAGTAAGATCTGTTGAAAACTGCCTATGTACAGGTGTTCTGCAATTATTTGTTGTTGTTATTTTGCATTGTCACAGCTCCAGCAGCTTTTATATCATGAAGAGTATTGCAGAGATTTGAATGTAGGTGCATGATTTTTTTTCTTCATATCGTATGAGTCAAACAGCAAACCAGAAAAGACCCTTATGAAAGACATTTAAAATGCTTAATCACAGCTTGAGGTAGACTGATCTCCAAAATACAGCTCTTCTACACTTTGATTCGTTCATGACCAACTTCTTTTTGGATCCTTCTCCTTGGAAAAATCTTTCGTTTAAGTGCAATTAGCTGAGGAGAGAAAAAAAATACAATATGTACTTCTCTGCTGGGCTAAAGGTCCACAGCTGGTCAGGTTTTCATTCTAGATACTATCAAATCTGTACCACTCATGGTAAATACTCAGTACTGTACTTTTTTTTTTTCTGATTATACCAGAAAGGCATTTTTTACTCCAGTTCATCTAGTAGATGGGCACACTTCCACTAGACTTCTCAAGAATCGGAATACAAACAGAAAGTGAAAAATACACCATGCCTTTATTCTGATTATTTAAAATATAATTTGTGTATTTAAATTAACACCAGACTACAGTCTGTTTTTAAAAGATCAGCACAAAGCTAGCATCTTAAAATGGTATTTAATTCCTAATTGTACCACTGAGTTCAGTATCCCCTTCCAAAACCAAGTTACTAATGGAGTTTTCTAATAAAAAAGGCTGAAAATCAAGGGAAAGAGTCATGCAAAAGTTACAGGTAGGAAAAAATAATAATCAAAAGCCAACCTTTCAAGAATTACACCCTCTTCATCAGACCACGGAAAGTGTTACTTAAGGCCCCAACCTGCAAAGAATTACCCATATGATTTGTTCCATTGACTCCCTCTGAGTTTAGTAGGAGTAATCATGTTCAAGAAAGCCATTTTAAGTTTGCAGAAGTCAAGCTTTTCCTGTTAAGTCAGATTCAAAACCTCTAGAATTCAGTAGGAGTCCTTGCAATTACTTGGTGAAGAGATTTTGATAAGGCCTTTAAGTAACTTAAGATCCTCTTCTGGACTAATTTTCCTTCCTCTTAACTTACTATATTCTTCTACCAATATCCATGTTAACAGACCAAGAATTTCAAAAACAATGACTGAATTTGAGCATTCAAATTTAGCACACTGGTGATGGACTTCACTGTCCCAAGGCACCCGAGAAGGTGCCACTCTCCTTCTCCCCATATGACTCTCTTTTCAAGGAATCTCAACATGGTGACTTAAAAATTAAAGCAACCTAATCATGAGTCATGTAACATCTTTACTTCTTTTATGAACGGAAAATTCTAGCTATTCTTCAAAACCTATTTAAAAAATCCATCCAGTGTGGAATCCTGAGGATTCCACAATCTGTTAAGTGTTATACAGGTTTGATAAGAAGACATTAACTTTACCTGTTCAGCAAAAAATGAGATGACTGTAAACACAACAAGTGCTACTAGAACACAATGGGTCCAGAATTTGAGCTTGTCTCTATATGCCCTCCTGGACAAAGAAAGAAGGAAACAGAAAAACAGCTTTATACATCATAAATGCAAATATTTAAAGAGTTTTCAAAAAACAGGCAAAGAAAGATTTTTCCAGTTCCTAAAGGCTGACTAAAAGGAGGCTCTCTCTTCACAAAGAACCACATAGAGAGGACAAGGGGCAACAGCTATAAGTTGGACTGGGAGAGGTATAAGGTATTTCCTGATATAAGGAAATCTTTTTTACAGTCAAAACAATAATTTCTGGAGCAGTCTCCCCAGAGACAGGGCGGAGTCCACACCACTGGAAGTTTCCAAGATATGACTGCTCAGGGTGCTAGATCACAAAATCTTTTAGGCTAGAAAAGATCTCAAAGATCAAGTCCAACTGTTAAGCAAGCTCACACTGCCAAGTCGACACCTAAATTGCATCTCCAAGTGCCACATCTACTCGTGGCAACTATGGTTTTGCAGTCACACTAAGTCCTTTCTGACCAAACTGCAATTCCCTTACGTACTACAGTTACATACCTGCAGCCAGGACTTTTGAGAGCTGGCAAAAGACAGTCTCATCTAGGCACCTTTTCCCATAAAATGTTGGACCAGATGATCTTTCAAGGTCCCTGCTAACCTGGGCTGTCCTGTGATTCTGAAAATACTTGGATTTCCACCAGCACTTTACAGCCTTAACATACTGTGGTAGAATCATCTTTGGCTATAAACAAGTCAAAATAAAGTGTCTTTTTGAAGCTACAAAAGTCTTGATGGAGAGTCTCTAAAAGGGAGCCAACACTGTGTCTACTCCTCCAGCACAAATTTCTAAAGCTAATTGCTGAAACAGGTTTGCCCATTAACTTGAAAAGGTGGAACATACCATTCTTGGAGTTCATGCATATGAAGGAAACGATTCCGATATTCTCTTGGCAGTTCAAATTGGGAAGGGATGGGAAACATCGACTCATAAAAATCCCTAAGTTCCCTCTGCCACTACTACAGCAGGGCTTGTAACACTATAGTTACATCTACAATCCTTCTGATTCCTTCTACAGTTCCTCTAATGTTTTCTATTTTCTTATTAACAGCTATTTTTCATGGTTTGCTGATCAGCAAGAGGTTTACTTATATTAGTCTTGTGTCATTTTTGTCACTGTATCTGTCAAAGTTTTGCTTGTCTTCTCAAGTTAGCTACTCCAATTTCTTCAGTTGTTATTTATAAAGAGATAAGAGATAAGCATAGACAAAAACTTCACATATTATGTAACAATGTGACCCATACATCTTTTCTGATTTTTATCCAGATGGTTATTGCTATGTGACAGATTGAAAAAAAAATCACTTAGTAAGAAATAACAATGTTTTGGGGTTTTTTTGCATTTAAAGAAAGACAAGAGTTCCTGTTTTATTTAAAAATAAAATAAAATTTAAAAAAATAAAAACCCAACAGCTTTTGCTTGCAGTAGGTTAGGACCAATTGATAAAACATTGATGACTATTTAAGCACTGGAAAAACCCAAATCCTGCAGACCTTATTTTAGTCCATTCACATCTCACCATGCTATTTTCACAGTTAACTCTTTCATGACAATACTGGGGGAAAACCAGCTTGTTAGCAGTATCTTAGGTGATTATATATTACTGCACTACAGTAACTTCAAAAGGTGGAACGTACCATTCTTGGAGTTCATGCATGTGAAGGAAACGATTCCGATATTCTCTTGGCAGTTCAAATTGGGAAGGGATGGGAAACATCGACTCATAAAAATCCCTAAGCACTGCTTTCACTGTTTGTGCATCCTTATGATTATGATCAATATTGTCATTTAGGCAAACAAATTTTCTAGGAAACAAGATGACGCTGTTAGACTATTTCCTTGATAATATGGCAATGGTATTGCCAAATCAATAACACAAACATAATCCTTTAAAACAAAATTGAAACCATATTATTTTAAAACCAAAAAGGTTTTTTTTGGTGTTGTATTATTTTAAATTAATTTTATTTTAATTCTAGGAGCATTAGGATTGACAGCAAGTCAAAACCTCAGAAGAATCCAGCGACGAGCCACATTTCTAGTTATATAATGCTGCCATCTAATGGGCACTAGAGTGTGCACCATCCCAGAGCCCATTGCACAGAGCATTACAATCTGGGTAAGGATTTTTATACTTTTGAATTATCATGAGTAAAGTCCCTTAAATAACAAAATGAACTCTACTTTAGGAGGAAAATATACTTAATTATTAATATTTTGGAATGCATGCTGAATTCTTTAGAGAAAATCAACATAAAATCTATATTAGATTTGTGTAAGAGAGGACAAAGCCTGGTCCCTAGGCTTTGATTTACTGAGAACATGATATAAATTGGTCTGTCAAATTACAGATCCAAAGCTAGATTTGTATAACCAATCACAATACAAAGAACAACAATCTGGATAGAATTTACATAGAAATCACTAATAATAAGCATGCTTCCAATAACGGCTCCTGCAGAGAGCTATTTCTCATGTATGAAACATGGAATTAAGTTACTGTAAATAATTGAAACTAAAGCAGCAGGTAGTGTTCTAAACTGGTATGTACTCTTGGCCACTCTGGCCTGGTGCTTGACAAGAAAAATTCCCCTTCCCACGTTTGGGCAAGGCTGTGTGCTTTATTTATATTGTGAGATACAAGACCCCTACATTTTCCCCAGAGGCAGAAATCATATCTGGTGATATATGCCTTGTCACTGCTAACCTTTGTGAATAAGCAGTTCTGGTCAACTGTATTCTCTATAGTATGGTGTGCTCTTTCAAGGAGCAAAGTTCAGACTTCTACAGGAATCTGGAAATAAGCAGAACTCTGGAGCCTGTATATGATCCCATACAGGGAATTAGCACTGAATGGCAACGTACTGCATCTGGCATAACTGGTAACCTTGCTCTAGACAATTATGTGCAGGGGATAACCAGACATTCAAATTGTTACATCTGAGAAGAAAAAATATGCCTCTTTAAAAACGAGCAAGCTGTATCTCCTGTATCAAGTAATACTATGCAAAGCAGCTGGTTATGGCAATCATGGCTACACTCTAAGCATTTTAGGAGTTTACTCTGGACTATCCCTGACCTCATACCTTGGACTGGCAGCTCATTAGCCTTGGGAATGCAGTAGCTGTATTCCTAGAGTGTATATTCCTGTTAGGCTTCATCAAAAAAATATACAGGTTACAGACTGAGGGGCTGCTACACACAGTAAAGTATGAGATTGATGAGGATATTAGCCCATTTCTAATGGAAAGACTGTTTAAATTCATCCAAAAGAAACCAAACATGACACTCCTTTGGATATTCCAGAATTAATGCCTAGACAATTAATGCTCACTTTGTCTTATTGGGGCTGCCAAACATTTCTGTGGGATCAGTAAGTGACTGACACTTTTAGTTCATGCCAAGACAGGCACTAAAAACCTGCTTTTAGAGACTGGTTATAATTATTGGTTTGTATGCAAGGAAAACATAGCAAAGAGAAGGAAACGGCATGCCTATATAACTGTGCCAGCTCTCCTTTGTTAACAAGATGACTACAGTACTGCACTGTACTTGGCAGCAATAGAGCCCAGGTAATCAACTCCTCACTTCGTGAACACTGAAGGTGAGAAACTTACGTTACTCATGCCTCTCTGAGCCTAACCAGACTTGAAATCACCTCTACCTCTAAAAAAATCCAACTTGTAGCCAGTAGACAAAGAAATAGAGAAGTAAAAGAAAGCAGAAGGATAAGCTAGAACACTGCCTACATTTCTTTTAATTGGTCATTGTGGCAACTGGAATGCAGGAGTTATGTGGCCAAAAGGTATCTTTGAAAGGAATAGCAATAGATGCAAATCACCTTCAGCTGTAAAATGTCTCAAGACTAGTATTTCCCTTTCTGAATAAATAATCCAGCAAAAGTAGTACAGTGTTGAGAGAAAAGTAGAAATCTACTCTTTATCTACAAATATGAATTATGCTATAGCTTTACAGGCAGCTGAGATTACCCAACAGCTTTCTGTGACCAAAAGAGGAGGCTTCACTTTCTCTGGCCCAAGGTACCTCTTTGCTCTGCCTTTTGACACTTGTCAGACCTCTTCTTGCATCCAAATTCATTAAACTGGCAGAAAACTCTGGTTTTCTGAAGACAAAAGCAAGATTCTTTCCATGTAGTAAAAGAGCTTGAAAGCACAATGAATATGCAAAACTGATTTAGTAACAAAATAATCCACACCTAATTCTTAGTAAAAAATACCTGCATAAAGCAGGTCAAAAAGTTCTTCCTTTAAAATAAAATTGTCTGCAATATAAACTGTATGCTCTCTAGAATGGCAAAAATGAAAGCTTCTAAAATAGCTGAAGTTTCTATGTTTTCAAAGATTTTAAATCAATAAATACGTAACAAAGTATTGAGATAACCCCTGCTATAACAGAGAGAGAAGTCAGCTTCAGTCAAACAGAAAAAATCAGAAGTACTTTTTGTTCAAATTTGGCTTACTCTGTAACACACAGTTTAGAAATACAGGACAATAAGTTATCTTTTAAATACCATGACAATAAATTATCTTTTAAATGCAAAAAAAGTTTAAAAAGTCAAATCAGAAAATTAAAACCATCTCAGCCTCACACAAATCATGAAACAGGATACCTGGGATTTTTTCGTATGTCATCCAGCTGACCAACTACGTGAGAAACATTTGTGCGAATCATTTTGAAGGCAATTTCCTCTTCTCCCATGATTTCAAACCTTATTGTTGAAATAATATTTATACATTAAAACAGCCTAAAGTCTGGTTCAATAAGTATCAATCCTTTATTTAACATTATTGAGAAACACTTCTAATCTGATTGGCCAACCTTCATTAAAATTTGCCATTTTCTTTCTATCAATACATTTAAGCTTTTCAGCTAATGCTCTTGAACAGAACCATTTTTCTGAAGATTTATTAATAACCAACTATCAATCATAGATCTGAATTTTAAGAGAAAGAAAATAAAATATGATCATTTGAGTTGAGCTTAACAGTCTTACTAGTGGTAGATACCACATTTATATTTTTCACTTCTCTTAATATAAGAAAGCACCCTGAAGGCTTCTTCAAGTCTCACCTGAGAACCTCCTCCACTTAAAAAGCTCATGCCACTGTCACTCCTCCATCTCACACGAAAGGTACAAGGTAGTTAAGACTAAAATGCTTTTTCTGTTCTTTTCCTTTTTTAAGCTTCAGTAGAAGAAGGATGAAGTAGATTTACAACTTCTAGGTACAGGAAGGCTGTTTCCTTCTTTATATGCTTCTTGAACTGCACTTACTCTCTAGCCATGCAAACATACTCTGGCTTACTGCTGTACTACACAAATTAGGAAATGGCCCAAGATGACACAAGTAACATTGAAAGTATTTAGTCTTGTAAGCAAATTAAGAAAAAACGCACATCACTCTGCACAATGAAACATATGTAAGTTAACAACAGTATGTTTCTTTAGTTCTACTATTAAAATAGGTTGACCTAAGACTTGCTAGCACACACATACAATCTTCGGTTATGTGTGTATTTATCCCTCCTCCTATGGCTTTAAAACACTAAGCATCTCTTTTCACAGGACTGCCACAACATACCTGTATTTGTTTTTGTCCTTGTAAGCCTTATGAATTCTGTCAGTCACAGGTTTGCAATTAGTCACTAGGTTTTTGGTTACTGGAGGCTGGAAGAAAACACTGTTTAGATCATAGGTTACTAAAAATTACAGAGTTTGTAAGAAAATTTGTATTACAGCTAGAGAGGCCTGCATACTTTACTCTCCTGGAATCAAAAGCTATAGTTTTGTTATCAGCTGTGGAGGGAAAAAACAAAACAATACTAGTGCAGAACATCACAATTTCCTATTTTACAAATAATATATGAAAAATACAAATTACTTTTTGGCAAAACACTGCAACTTCATTCTCAGTAAAATACTCAAAAATTCTAACTCACTTGACAGCTATCTGATATTCCTCTGACAAGAACGACCAGTAAAACTGGCCAGGCAATCTCTGTACAACAGATTTTTGGATTTTAGGGTGGTTTCAAATACATGGGTTATAATTCAGATGAAGACTTATCAGGAAGCTCTAGTCAGAGAGGTATTGGGCTTACAGTCTTTTTGTTTCCAACAGTAAATTTTCTTAACAAGAATGACTTTTTAAATACCAATTATAATAACATTCTGAATCTCAGTTTTTCTCTGCTTTTAAAGAAAATTAAGGGTTAGTAAGTTAGGAAGCAGCCTGTAAAATTTTCATTTTGTACTGCTTACTTCATGTACATACAAGTAATAATTTGTGTGACTACTTTCCTTCTAGAAACCAAAACAGCTTTTAAAGTAAAGTAGATACATACTCAGGAAAGAAAATAAGCATCTTTTAAGATCCATGTTTCTTACCAGATTTGGATCATAATATGCTTCCTGAGTAGGAGGAATAACATGGATCTGAGTGAGGTTGGCAGGGAGAGCTTTAGAACAATTTATTAGCATTTGTTCTAGACCCGTCAAATCCTAACAGAAAGAAAGGGGGGAAAAAAACGAGTTAAAATCCTACTGATTTTTTCACTGATCTAGTTCTAAAAACCCAGGGTGCACAAATGTATTTAATGTAATTTACATAATAAATTTCTATACTACTGTCCACAAAAGAAGACTTAATATTCAGCAAACTGAATTCCCATTTCAGTAACTGCTTAGTCAACGGGACTCTCTATAAAGTAAAAAATGCTCAGTACAGAGTTTAATTGAGACTAGATAACATATTACTTAATATAATTTTTATTTAACATTAAAAGCACATCTCTACTAATAATGTCAGGACAGTACAGAGTTCCCAAATCAACACTGGCATATTAAATTCCAAATCAAGCAAACAAACAGAAGAGTTAACTGCAAGGACAGGAAGATTTTCTGATTAAGGTACAGGACAGGAACACACTAAAGTGGGGCTGTGTTCCGACTACGCCAACGATTTTGTGCCCTGTGTCACAAATTGTTTCACTGGTTTGTGTCATTCCCTCTCTGTAAAGTAAAATTAGTACACTTTGTTCTCTACCTGTATGTTTAAGAATGCAAGTCCTACAAAAACCATGTCTCTGTTTACGAGGTTCCTAGCAGAACAGAAGCATGAGTCTTTGCATATGATCATACTGTTTACTAGGATGACTTCCTTGCTATCCTTTTTGTCAGTTCTTTCTTAAGCCATAAGTTCCTCAGGGCAAAAACTATCTTTTACTATGTACAGAAACTACAGTAAGCACATCAGGATCCAACTCTTGGCAGTGAACTTTTTTTGGACAAACTCATGAACTCAGCAGTGAGCTATTTTCTGAAACTGCTAGAACTCAGTTTAATCGCAGACTCCACAGAAAAAACAATCAAACAATGGTAAATAGAACAAAATAGAACACAATGCTGTATTTTCCAGGTAACATTTAAAAATTGCCAAATGTCACTGACGCTACAATCAAGGATAAAAATTTGACTCATTTTTATTTTAACCATTTTGGACTTTAAAACTGAAATAGTTCTAAAAGTCAATCAGTACGGAAAGAGTACCTGCAAACTTAATGGTAGTTCATGGATCCTCGTGGCCAGCGTGCGAATCTCTCGGTCAGACAAGATGCCTGACTGGTCTGTATCAACCTCATCAAAGATCTGAGAGATGTTCAGTGGCTGAATTGCACTCATAAGATAGTAGAAATATGAAAAAGCGAACTGCATATCTTCAGAGTGACGTACTTTGTGAAATGATGTCTTGTCAAACTCCTCAGAAAACCTAGATAAGAATGAAAACTCATTTAGCACTCTTATTTCTTGAGGGAAACATTCCTTACCTACAAATAAATTCTTATCCAGAATTTTGAAAGTGCCTCAAAAATCTCATTGTATTCCAACTATCATGTTGTAATAAATTTCTTATCTTCTTTTCCAAAATATAATTTTAATGAGTAGCTATTAACACACTGGAAAAGGCTACAGCAAAGCAACAGAAAGGTAGAATTTCCCACAGTTTTACATTATTCCAAGCAAAACCACACTCACATATCCTGGAGCTCTTGCATGACAGTGCGGTCAATCATGTGAGGCATATGAGCAGGGACTTTACGAGATGTAAATCCAAACTTGCTGTTTAACAACTTATTCACATATCGAAGGGAATCAGCAAATGTATCTTTCAGCTGCCTTCTAAAATGTTTGCCTTCAGTAAAGTATGACATTTGTTTGAGTAATGATTCTTCTTCCTAAAGAGCAGGACAGGCACAAATCTAGGTTACATTACTGAAAAAGTCAGAAAACACTAGACACACAGGAAAAATGACATTTCAGCCAGCTGCCAATTCTTTCCATATCCGAAAATGGGAAGAGAACTTTTTAATATTTTTCTTCATATTCCTTAGATCTTCCATTAAAAAGATATAAAAGAAACTTTTCCTTAAAGCTTTCATGCTTTGAAGAAAACTATAAAAACCTTCCTTAGTATTTGTGCTCTGAAACCTCACACACACTAAGGGCCCTATTTGTCATCAGATTTATTTGTACTACTGCCTTCTTTTGCAATTATCCATTCATATTTGATAAACTGAAATCCTATATTATGAAGACGCTTCATGAAAAATTCAATCTCAGATGAACAGAGAGAGATAGTCTTTTTAAAACATAGCCCTTTGCTATGTGAAATAGGACAAAGCAGCTGCTACCAACTGAAACATAGTATCTTCTCTTCTAGAGCTTTTCAAAACTGCCAAAATGCTTTGGATGGAAGCAGAGGAAATTTTCTCTACATTTTCTTGATACAATCTAGATGAGCAGTTTCTTTGCAGGCTTTCAATTTAACTTTTAGAATTTAAGTATTTATCATTATACCTATTTTCTGCATTTTTTAAACATAAACTGAATCCATACCTGCATCAATGCAATCAAAACAAAATTTAAGCTTTCGGTTTTAGTGCTATACGTGTCTGAGCAATAGCCCTGTGACAACATCCAACAAACAAAAAATGAAGTTGACCAAGAAAAGATAGTAGAAAGGAAACAGAAATAGTTACCTGGCTTTTACCTCCTAGCTAAGAGAGGCCCAGATCATAAACAAGTCACATTTTATGTAAAAAATATCTTTTAAAAAACTCCAGCATTTGCCTCAAAGACAAAGCACATATCAAATGTCTAAATCATATTAACAGTATTCCAAGAAATGCAGAAAGATGCAATATTTCAGTAAGGAATGACATTAAGATACCCACATCAAGAAGGTCTTGGAAATACTTCTTTTTCTCCCATGGCAAAAAGCCTTGGTAGCTTCCTGCATAAGACTGTAATTTTCTTCCCACTAGCCCCTCCTTTATGTTTGCATCCACCTGCTCATGTCCTTTTACTCCTTCCATCTCCTGTGCACCTTCTCCAGGAACAAAATTCCCAGTATGTTTTGATTTCTGTGTTTCCCTTAATATGAGTGCATTCAGTACTTTTTCTCGAGTTTCATTTTTTTTCCCCATGCTCTGGGAAGGATGTATGGCTTTACGCTGTACGTTATAAATATGTTTGTTTGTATTCATTGTCACAACAGCCTCCTTTGTTCCCATAAGCCTCGAAGGAACTTCTTCCTTTGCTTTTACTGAGTTTTTTTGTCCACCATTTACATCTTTATAAGGCTTATCCCAGATGCTCTGGTTCTTATGATTTTCTGAATGATTATGCATGCCCTTTTCTTCCAGGCCTACAATACTCTTTGCTGTGGTTAAAAACTGGAAAGGTCTCAGGAAAGCAGCCTTGGATAGGTTATATCCTTTCTGAGTTATATCACCATTTAGTAGCTTTAAGTCCAGTTTCCGCAGTGCTAGTTGGACACCCTCAGGAAGAAGAGACACATTTACTGATGGGATTATCAACTCTTCAGGTGCACTCTCTTTTGTGCCATTTCGACGTCTCCTGACTCTTGGAAAGCGTTTTTCTTCTGGAATATCCTCAAATATAATTTCAGCTTCTGGTACTGAAGTTACACTTTTAAAATCAGAGTTAGATTTTTGCATGGAAGTTGTGTTCTGTTTTGGTTCCTCCCTAGTATCAACTTCAACAGCTATTTGCATTTTAAATTCTTCATCATTTTTATTTAGGAATGTAAGGTTAAGATAGATCACAGTTGTGTTCATGCCATTATGCATTATTAGGTGGATAGTTTTCCATTTGTTAGCAACTGACGCATGTCGGATAATTGGATTATCACTGTATGAACCCTCAATTCCTTTCTTGGCTATTTCACTGAAGCTGAAGTAGGGCAAACATTCACCTTTGGGAATAACATAGTAGGTCTGATTAAGCTGAAGCGCCACCTTGTACATCTCTTCAAAGTGATCTGGAAAAAAAACAAACACAAGAAAGAAACAAAACAAATTTCTATTAATTTTCAGCATGACATTTATCTTTCACTCTTTTTTAAATAGTAATATGCCCAGCTACAGTCACTATATTAACAGCTTTCTGAAGGAATACTTACTCTAGTTTCCAGTTTCTTGCTCACTTATCTACAATAAAGGATGACTAGAACATACTCAGAAATATAAAGCTACCAGACACTCCCATGCTAATTCTAAAAGCCAGTACAATTCATCATTTTTTCAGTCTCTACCTGAAGAGCCTGAAATGTCTTATTATCATGTCACTTAAGATTATGTATCAGTCATAAGTAGCTTGCCCATATTACATTTTTGCCATATTTTAGGAGAGTAATGTTACAACAGCTGGAGTTCACTGCTGCAATACTGCATCTTGATTTGAAATTTGCAAAATCAGATAGGCTGAAAGGAACTTCTCCCTCCCACAGCAGAATACAGATTATCTGTCATCTCCAAGTTGAACAAAACCTCACTGCTAGCAATAAAATCACCAGAAACACATTTGTTCCAGCTGAAATGCAGAGGAGCCTCTGCTCTTCCAAACAGGACAAATTCTTCTCCTGCATATAGCAGACAGCACTTCCAATCACTTTGTTCACTCCTTGCTAATCTTTCATATCCAAATGAACTTCAGATAAGTTCACTTGTGACTGAAAGCAGCCTTTGGCAAGAGCCCAGAGCCAGACTTGAACTCACACTGTCAGCATCAGAGAGGTTCTTTAAACTTTTTAACTGCTACAGGCATCATCAATTCAAGCTGTCCTTAGTCAGGTACTTGTACACCTTAGCCCTATTTGAGAGTAATGATGAACCAAGAAAGGTCAGGCAATTGAAGAGAATAGGAAGCTCATAAGCTGTTTACATACCCTGGCCACAGTCACCAGCATCAAATCCACATGAGAGGACATTGCAGGCCTGGTCACAGAATTTGTCTGCTAGCCAGGAATTAGCACAGCCTTGGTTACAGTATGAAACACCACTTATTCCTGCTCCAAACTGCCATGGTGGGCCATTCCCAATACCTCCAACTGCACCTCCACCAGCGACATAGCGATTACTCCCACTGTTACCTAGAGAAAAAAGAAAAACCAAACCCACCAGAAGTAAGAATTTCAAATTCTTCTTACAGAAGAAAAGCACATTTAGGCCACCATGTTTAAGCTAGACTGAAGACTAAACAATCATCAGTGAAATTAAAAACGGGAAAATCCTAACGACCTCTGTGAGCCAATCCAGAAGTACCACTTCATTTTATTACACTACAGTCCTGAAAATTTTATCTTGGAACTAATAGTGAAGCTTCACAATCCATTATTATTTGGATTCTGAGTCCAAATAACATATAATACTGTATATTATTAACATATAATAATTTAAATTTCAAAACCCCTTCTTTCAGCTAAATCAAATTTGATATCTAAAGAAAGATTACCCTATGCCCTACTATTTCCTGTCATTTTCCATAGAAACTTGTAGTTTGCAAGGTATAAGGTAAGTCTGCAAGTCAACTTTTTAGGGTTTTTTTATTACTAAAGAAGGTAAATTCTGTAGTTTTACGAAAAAGACAAATAACAGAATTATCCTTGTAAGAAAAAAAGACAGTTCACTTTTTCATAAATTAAACATTGCTGTTTTACCGATGCAATCACCTCCATCCCAATCACATGCTGAGTTATTACAGGCTTTATCACAGTAACCATCTTTAATCCATGAGCCAGGACATCCCTCAGCACAGTTTGGCACAGGCCAAGTCAAGTACACCTGGAACAACATAACAGTTTGAGACAAGGACTTGCAAACAGAAGTCAAATGAGCTTGTTTCTTTGAATATGGAGACTTACAATGATGTCCCCCTGTGTACAGGGCCTTTAGATTACACAGAGCTTGGCAAACAGCATTCACACCCCATAGCCTTTGAAGTAAATGTTATCTCTTTCAAAGGGAAGGAAGAACTGAAGAATTCCCAAGGCCATTCAGCAAATAGCAACAGCCAGAAATGGCAAATGGGACTTCCCAAATCTACTTCTGCAAACCATATTCCAATGAAAACTAATATCTTCTCTTTTATCAGATAGGAAGGGTGAACTTAAACTCTGAAATAGCTTTGCTTTCACTCATTCTCCTGACTCAGAATGTGTCTTCATTACTAACCAGTCATGAAATAAGCAGCACATGTTGAACGTAATCCCTGAAGCATCTCATCCTCTATGACTTAAATAATCCTCAGAATTGGTATCATAAAAAAAAAGAGTGCATGTGTGTGTGTGTGTGTTCTTTCAACTGAGGAGACATTAAAAACCCCATACATTTTCCTTCAGACTTTATTGTTTAAAGATTTTAGCAGCACATTTCCTACAAATGTGATCACTTGCTGATCAGGTTATTACAAACAACACTGCATCTAAGATGACTTCATCATCATAACTGGGATGAATAACTAAAGAACAGTACAAATGCTGTAACAATATGGTTTTGCAGTTATATGCCTCCATCCTTAGAGATTTAAAACAACTAAAAGCCTCCTAACATCCCCAAGTACTGAATCAGTTATTTTAATGTAGCTTAAACTAATTTTGCTCAACCCTTCTGTACGCAAGTGTGCATATCTGCCAGCATAAAATGTTTAATTCATTGGTGCCTTGTGTACTCACTGCTGTAATAGAAATAATAATATATTAATCTCCAATTTTTTCCTCCATGTCACTCTTGTAGATCAAGCTAGTGGATGAAAACCCTCCTGGCAGCCAATGCTTATGCATAACTATTGCTAATGTTTCCTCAGCCTGCTTTCCTTCCTTAAACCCCAGTTGTTGATAATGGGTTTGTTGAAAGATTAAATTCCTTTACACACTTAAATGTGGAACAGTATCTATTATTTTAGAAAAAAAAAGTATATTTATATTATATGATTATATATAAATCAGCCATTATGGGTGTCTGAATAGAGGCAATTAATGGTAAACTTCAATATTAGACCAGTTCAAATGTTATCTGACCTCAGTGTTCCCACAGAAAAGTTGATTCTTGTTTGTTTTGAATATTTCACACAAAACAAAAAGAATTTACAAGGAAGGAAGACTGGCAACTGCCAAACACCACGTGAGTTTTACCAGTGCTCCAACAGAACGCAGGAGAATTAATGAATAACACTGAAACTAAAGTGAATCCTGACAGAGAAACCATTATAACCACCCAAATGTTGGAGTGAATATGAAAAAGAGTAATCCTACAAACACAGCACAGATTTGAATACAGAGAAGCGCCTTCCACACCCTCGATCTTAGCCAACAGTTCTCTGGTTAAGAACAATGAACATTTAGAAATAAAAGGGGGACTGAGTGCTCTCCCTTTCAAAGTAGCATTCCTTTGGCTTTTATCATTAAAGTAGAAAAGTTCTACCTCCACTGAAACATCTTTTCATAACAGCTTACCTTTTGACCTTTAGAGTGACTGTAAAAATCATCAGGCCAAACATCCTTCCCAAACATGACATCATCATTGAGATAAATAAACTTCTGAGAAAGGCCACTGATACGATGAATATGACTTTCAATAGCTGGTGAACTGAAGGTAGGCAAGTGACTCACATTCTGAAATATTTCCTAAAACAAGAAAATCCCCAACAACCAAAACCTGTTTCAGTCAGGCAAACAAATACTTCATACTTATCTACTAAAAAAACTTTTCAAGAACGAGGATAGATACAAAACAAAAAATGTATTAAAGCAAAAAAACAACAACAGGAAAGACTTGAATATCTCTTTCCCCACACAAAACCATCTCCAGTTCTGCTGCTTAACTAAGAAGCTGCACCTGATTTGACAAAGTCACAAACTTTCACACACTCCTCTTTCAGTGAGACTGGACCAGTCTCATAGCACACATTTATAATTCTCATGAATTTCAGGCTGCACAAAATTTCTAGCCAACTGAACCTATTGCAGCATTCAAAAAGTCAGGACTGTTCCATCTTTTTCAAGTAACTTCACCAACAGACAGCAGAAGAAGTTGTTTAAATATCTCTTCAGCACTTCAGTTGTCCAGAATTCCTACGGCATGACCAGATACCAAAACTACTTCTCAATTTGTAACAAGCTACTAGGGAATTTGGTTTCACTTATTCAGGAAGCTTGAACAATTCCTCTTCTCTTTTTAAATAACATTTTAGAATGCATAGCTTCTTTTTTTGTAGCCATCTTCTTAGTTCCAGTAATTGTAATCCATCCTATCTCAACACAAGCTTATTAGGTTATTACTGGTTCTGAGAGACTGTTTATAGATTCAGATTACATTTTCTTCTCCCCAGGGTTTTATAAATAGATGCTATAAGGGAAATTAGACATGGGTATATGTCAGCTGAAGCCTTAATATTTGGAAGAGTGTGCTAAATACAGGCTTTACATATATTCAGCTATCTGGTTAATCAAAGTATAATGACATACATATAAAACCCTGGGTGAGAGAGGACAGAGGTTGTCACTTCTTCGAAATAAAGTCATCCTTTTGCTGCAAGAGAATAACTGCATTTCAAATCAAACAGGATATCTTTGCTGGCTCTTTCACAGTGGCAGTTTTGTTGAGTTTTACCTGATGTGTCACAATAGTTATCCGAGGATTATCTAGGTTAAGCCAGGAAGGAATCTGCCCATTGGTGACGATGAAAATATGCCGTACCCACGGGGCGTGTCTCTCTATTGATCGCAACGAGTACCGCAGCTCTTCGTTATCCTCAAAGCGGCTGGCGGAAA
>VWZU01009146.1:128191-148966 GCA_013397095.1 Sterrhoptilus dennistouni | reverse complement strand
AAAAAAAAAAAAAATCCTTCCTTAGATTTTATTTAGAACACTAAAGTTCTGATCCAGCTAGGTAAGGACAGTGTGCTTTGGCATATGGGTGTATAAGCACTTCTGGAGTTAGACATTCAAAAATAAAAAGTACATTGATTATAACCATTATTCTTACAAAGAATCCTATTCTTCCAAATTATCGAGGTGAACCATGCAGTGTTCTGACATCACTGGCTGATCACCAGGTATCATTAGGATGTCTACTGACCATGCTGAAAGAAGTTCTTGAAGTATGAAGCAGAAAAAACACCCCCTCCTGCATTTGAAACCAGTAACATTACTATTCAGAAATCCAGTTTCAAGAGGCTGGGGCCTTTCAAGTACATTGCATCATAAGCTGTATATAAATGTCACCTAATATAGATATTCTGGAAGTGCCATGATGTAGCTGCTCTTTAATTATCCCCTGCTCTATTATTTTTAAAGAATTTAAGCAGGAGAAAATGAACAAAACTTAGCCTAACATTCACTATCAAATAGCTAAATGTTTCCATAGATTTTTATTCAATAGAAAATGTTTCCATTAGAAACTCATCAGTTAGATAAAAAATTTAGGTTATAGTACACTGAAACATATATTTCTTTCCCAATTCATGAGAACTTAATGACCTCTCCTAAAACCAGCAAGTAAGGCTGCCTAAGAGGAACTTTTCTAAAGCCCAAATGAAACAGAAAACTCAAGAAAATAGTTGAATGTTTAATAATTACTATTTTCACTGCAGATTTTACACACTGTATGTAAATTTTCTAGTATGTACAGTAATGCAGCTTTCAGATTCACAAAAAGAGTAACAACTGATAACATTTTAGCAAGATCAGCAGCCATTGGCTAGGTGCCCATTCACAAAATAAAGTGTAATTTCAACATGAGGAAATGTAAAGTTTGAGCTCAGGGTTGGTAGATTTCCCCAAAAGTCCAGATCACAGGATATGAAGAGAGACTGCAAGCTTTTCAGGAGTGGGCACACTAACCATGCCACTTGACATTTACCCTTAAATTAAATTCCAGCAGGAGGAAAAATCCCAAGATTACAGAATATCTTATCTTGAAACAGACACCTTGTTATTTAATTTCCTGTTCTTAAGCCAAATATCCTTCATTGTATCAAAAGCATTTAAAATAAACCTCCTTTCTTTACAGATATCTGTATTTCAGGATTTCAACATTTTTGAAAGAGAAGCAATTAGCACTTGCTCAGCATAAATGATACTGCAAAGCAAAAAATGTTTCAGAAATATATTGGGAATGAGATAATCATGTTTGTTAAAAAACCCTCTATCTCCCCACACAAGAAGCCTGCTTATCTGCCAGTCAGGATCAGTTAAGCTTTTCAGGACTTGAATGTATACAGCTTTATCAGAACATGTGCAGAGGGCAACATTTTTCTCTTAGTAGAGAACATGAAAATTTAAATTAAATATCACACTGTTTGATTCTTATTTCCTTCCAATTGATTTGAGAACCGGACAGTGTTCTTGTGATGTTTTCTTACAAGCTAATAAATATTTGATTCTTAATACTTCCAAGCTTCTGGAAAAAATCCCATGTTCCTTGTCATTGACTAGTTAGCTTCTACCTGAATTTTTGAAATGTTGTAACATTTATCTGCTGTAAGAGAATTTACGCACCTGACTGACAGAGCTGAGGTCCCACAGTAAATAAGCAGGATTAAGCATCAATTCTTTCCCATCTATAGTCATGTTCTTCTTCGCTTGCTTGCTCAGTTCTTGGAAACCCTTGGGGTTATTCAGTTGCAAGAGAGCCACACTGGCTTCTGAATAGAGCTGCAACTATACAAGCAGAGAAAACAACTCCAGAGCACTCTTCAATCTTTTTGTTGTATTATTCTTACTAGAGTTACTTATAAGAATGACTGGTAAGCGCTGTTTTTAAAGAGCTACAATATTGTAAAAACGTGAAAAGAAGTAGTAAAATGCAAACCAAAAAATATTTAAAGATACAAAACATTATGCTTAATTTTCACTTTGCAAAGTAAATGTCTCTTTACACAATGATCCAGCAAGAGTAAACCTTCTCACGTTTTAAATACTTTGGGTGTAAATAAATAGTAAGTCTCCATCCATTCTCTGTCACTCCAATAATAAAAACCATGTTTTATTAACACTTTATCATGACTGAAAGAATTGTCCTTTTTGTTCTCATCTTAAACAAGGAACAATCTTCCCAGAAAATTAGGGCATTGATGTACCATCACTGTAAGAAGCGTGAAATGTTCAGAATGGTTTACAGTTAGTTCAACCTGCAGCTCCGAAATCTGAGATACAAAGGGCTCCAGACTTAATCCATGTGGATCTCCAAGTCCTTAGTGCTGGTTGCCAACATGCTGCTAAGGTAATTTCTTAGTTGTGGACTGTTTGATCTGCTTGCTGTTTTTATCTCTTGCCACCAGTAAGTCTGCATATCAGGTTTCATAATGCACAGGATCAGAGGCTTGCACTACACACCCTAACAACAAGTATAGTTTACAGATCACAGGGCATCAAAGCAGCTCCCTAGGAATATAGCACAATCCAGTAAATGCTGTGTTTGTCATACAAAGTACGATGAGCAGACCCAATCAAGCTAAAAGCAGGACTGCACTCTGATTTTCCAAGTGCATGCATTCAACAATATAATTAAGAATAAACACAGTTAATCGTTATTATTTATTTGATGCTATGCTTAATTTTTATTCCTTCAGGCAACATAAGACAACCACATCTACCAAATTTTCAGTGTAAACACAATTCATAAGCTATCGAATTTGAATAATCATGTTCAAAACAAGCAAAAACATCACAGTTCCCTTCGTAACAGCTGTAAGTGGTTTTATTTATTTATTAAATCTGACCCTTTCTTCTCATTTTAAAACAACACTTGTCCCAAAGTTAGCAGCCCTTCCCTTAGCAAGACCAGCTGTTCCACTTGTGACATTTTAAAGCTGTTGATGCTTTGACTCATATGCTATTTGAGATCTTTCAATCTGACTTATGAGGCCTGTCATTAGAAAAATCTGATAAATCTCAGACCTTCCAGGGAATCATCTGAACTTATGGGTGGAAAGGATGGCTTCAGTACCTAAATGTCTGAGGTATAGTTACAGACTGCAAGCAGCAACCTCCAAAAATACCAGCATTGAAATGCTGCAGATTGCAAAGCTGCCAGCACTGGGTATGTGCTTTATTTAGCAATACAACGGTGTCATACAGTCCCTTAGAATCTGTCTTGTAAATCATACAACAAACCAAAAATATTACCATCTTAGAGCTTTGAAAGCATGTAAGAACATGTATTTTCTCTTTAACTTGCTCCCAAACTTGGCAAAATAAGTACCTGTACTACAAACTCCTAATTAGAGTTATTACAAACACTTACCCCCCACTAACAAAGCATACATGCTTGTAGTTTTTTTTTTTAATTTGTAATATTCCAAGCACACACAGGAAGCAGTGGAAAAACTTGTTCCATTTCTCAGCATCAGTTTAGCTAACCCCTGCACTGAAGAGATCATTTTTATGACATCAAAGTAGGTTTTTTCCTAGTAATATCTTTTGAAGAAACCAGTCTTTTCCTAACCAGGTTATCAATAAATTAAACTTCAGTGAAATCATCTGGTGAAATAACTACCTAGATTCTAATAAATTTCAAGCTCTGCTCCAAGCATTTTGTTGCTGGTACATTCAAAATGGAATTGTCTCCTGGCAGACTTTTTAACGTATCACGGGTAATCAACCTCCTCTCTGTAGAGATGGATGCCATCACCCATTCCCTTAAAATATTACCTTCCAGAGAACATCTTCATCCTACCACAACAGGTCAGCAGATGCAAAGGTATTGTCAAAACGGAACAGGAGAACAAGAAAGTAGATGCAGAGAGTCAGTGACCAGGTGAGCCTCTGCTAATGCAAGTGTGCAGAGAACACACCTTGCAGGCACACTCCCTGACCACCACTGGGATACATTACTATCACACACTTGAAGGAGAGACAGGAAAACTGCATTATCTCTACCGGGGAACTTGAAATGCAGGTTCTCCAGCAAGGAGCCAGCATGTTGCACTTTAGCTTACTAGACTAGGAGCCAGGTGAGCCCAGACACCTCATGGAGAAGTAAATACCCTCACTTCCACTTTCTCAAGGTAAATGCTCTCAAGAGCATTCTTTTTTTTTTTTTCCTCAGGTGTGACTTAGATTCTTAACCAGTCCTTAAATTATTATACTTTGTCTTCTAAATGACCAAAGCTGATTATTAAGGAAATAAGAAGCTCCCCTTTTCCTACTCCATTGTGGATACTGGGAAAACTCATATGCCCACATAGCAATGGAAAGGAAGCATATGCTGAAGAATTACAAAAAGGTTTACAAATACAAAACACTGTTGTATTTACAAATGTCTCAAGTGCCCCTTATAAGATGACATAGTAGGAGGGTAATTTCTGAGTCAAAACTAATGCAATGCCTTAGGTTTTTCTTCTACAAAGAATCAGAATCATTAGGTCGGAAGAGACCTCCAGGATCATCAGCTTACTTGCTACCTCTGTGTGATCATAATACCATCTCCTGGAGCCACCTGTTTGCTCCAGAAATGTTGATGAGCAGCAGTAAGAATGCCAGACCCCACCCCATCCTCCAGTGAGGACAGCAAACACCAAACATCACTGTGCCTGCAGTTTCCCATGTGGATTTACTTCCATTAGTAAGACAAGGTCATTAAGACATCCCTAAGTTTCCAACATAACTTGTCTATATTATGTAAGTGTGTGTACATGTGGATTAAAGGAGATGATATTTTGAAGGGAGGGAGATCTACAAGTTTTTAGTTGTCAATGAAGCAATCAGGATATTAAATCTTGAAGGAAAAATGAGCTGTCTCCAGAAATTTTCACTACTGGGTACCATCTCAGTAAAAAACTGTTAGCATGACAGCCTCAAAAAACCCAAAATCAAATCAAACAAATCAAGTTCTTAAACAAATGTAGTTTTTAAGTTACAAGCATCTCTTTATGCTGAATAATAGTCTCCTTTAGAAATGTAGTTAAGGTGGGGGCAGGAGGGAAGTGAAAATGAAATATTCAGTTATTCTTCACATATAGGTCCAAGATAAGGTCTTTGGAACCCATAAAGAAACAGCTCAGCAACCATCAGCTTCACAACCAGAGTAACACCTCCATCTAGTGGCATTCTAACACTCGGTTAAGAATACATGGACAATAAAAAGCTGTCAAATACCATTTTCAACTTCATCTGTCATAACACACAACCTACAACAACATGACCAGGAGACACACTGCTGCTCAATTTTCATCTTGAAATAAACTTCTGTATCATTACATTACAGTGCAGGCCATAAGTAAAGAAAATCAGTAGACTCTAACAGATATAATTCACTTTGAATATAGATCCAATATATCATGAATCTCCAGATTTTAATCACCTCTAGTTGAGCTCAGCTGCTTTGCTCAGAGATTTAGATTTTTATAACTATCTGGTCTAGATGAATAATTTTTGGTCTTCCTTGGATTTAGAAGTTATTTCAACCAAACTAAAGCAATCAAACCAAAATAGCATTATCAACATACAACACAAATGCACCAATAACTACACTCCTCCCTTTCTCACATTACTTCCTTTCTAACAGCAGCATTGTTCAAAGCTTTTATTATTATTTCTTTATTTGTGGTGTTGAAGTAAGAAACAGCCACTTAACGCACACAGAAACCCATTAAGCATCAGAAGGCATCTGTGAGACATAAGTCTAGTTCAAGCTTAGTGCAACTTTCTTCCTCGCCACCAAGCATCTCACATCACTTCAGAGATTCCAGAAATTATAGCAAGAGAGGAATTGTTGCAAATGTCAGTGGAGACTGTAAATAATCGACCTTTTTTCTACTTAACTGTACATTAACCCTTTGGTAAGAAGAAAACCACACTTGGCTGTGTTTACCATTACTGGCTACCTACCATATCCACTGAAAGAAGAAAAGACTCTGAACTTAGAATCTACCAAAGGCTTCTATAGAAATAACCACATCCACACTTGATGTAAAAACCAAAGTAAAACATTTCTTACATTCACATACATAAGTTTCTCCATAACATACATGAATTGCTGCTATCAAGAATAGAGGGCTGGTTGGGAAAGAATTCACAGCTGTGACCAGACAGGGTATAATAATTCCGATTTAATTGCTCTAAAGCATCCACCACCAAGAAAAGAAACACAGACAGCAAAGATGACTGGAAAGAAAACCACAGAATATTGTGGATACCTGAGAAAAAAATTGTTTATACAGATATATATATCTGCCTGACCAAATTGCAGAAGAGGAGCTCTTAGGAACAATCGCAGTGGCAACGTTTACACACAGATAACACAGCATGGAAAAGGAAATCAGCACAAATAGATGACACATGACCAATGACAAACCAAAAAAACACAACCAAGACAGGGTAAGAAAAAATAATATAGAAAGATAATAGGCACAGGATGTCACTTCCATAAAGACACACAAGGAGATGGGAAACATGTCTAAGACACACCCCAGAGATGCAGCCCTTATGTTCATCTGGACAGGAAGGGGCCATATGAATATCTATTGTTATTTAACTGCCATGACACTAGAGATGCAAAGGCAAAAGAAAATACCTATTTAAACTTAAATAAGTGTTTAGAAACCCTCTCTATTAATCTGTTTTAGGGCATGTAGGAAGAGAGGCACAAATGTGTTTACTTTGCAAAGTTTCTGCCATTAGCAAAGCTCCAAGTCAGCTAACACAAGTCAAGACAAGAAAGAAGAATTTCAGATTGCATTATGTTGGAGTGTGACCAGGCTTTCTGTGACCAGAAAGGAATTACATAGGATAATTTCTGCAACAGAGTACATGAGTTTTTAGCCCAGCCTACCAAAGGAAAAAACAGAAGAAAAAGAAAAGGGACTTCATTCTCACCTGAGCACCAAGAACAAGCTGCAAATGAATTAGCCCATATTACAGGTGTACATCAGACTAATGGAAAATGAACTACCTATGGATTGCCATCCCATTATCTCTGCTAACTCCTTCTCCTCGACAAACTCCTTGGCCTCAATTCTTTTCACCCCATGAATCACGTCTATCTCCAGAACAAAAGCCAATGCTTTCAACAAACTTCTTAGACTTTCACCTATCCATTAAACCTGACTGGAACTTTACAGGTTAATAGCAGGGAAGAACAGAGGGCACTAAATGGCAGTCACACAAGTTGCAGCTGGGTCAGCTGACGTGCAACTTGCTTAAGACCCTAGAGAGCATCTGGCAAATAGAATCGCAGTGTTCAGTACTGTTACTGTTAAGAGAGCCAAGAGGAAAGAAAAAAGCTAAGAAGCTAGATAAACAAAATTCTCTCACATTAAACAAGCCAGTGATCTAGAATTCTACAGCAAGAAAATAGCCTCCTGTAAAAAGCTGATAAGGCTGCCTTTTAATCAGCTGCAGGCTAGCAAATGTAATGCCTAAGAACTTGTAGTCACAGAATGGACAATTGGTCTTGGCAGGCAACTCTTTGAGTCACTATTTGCTACTCTTCACTACTCAGGGAAGTGTCACACAAAAATCCCAGATTACTCTCAGAAAAATCCTAAGTCTCCTAGGTGACGAGATTCCATACCTGAGCCATTCCAAAAGACCCTAAGGCACTCTTTCCTCCAGAGCCTTACCAGTTTTACTTTAGAGGCCAGTCTCTCCGGCAGTTTTGTTCGTAGCTGGTTTGTTTCTTTGAATGTAGCTGGAAATCCACTAAGAATGGCCAAGTCTTGCATTAATACCAGACCTGGAACTTCTTTGTCTGTAGTCTAAAAACAAGAAAACAGGTTATAAAGACCATTTTAAAAGTAGAATAATTTACATAACAATAAGGATTGCTCTGAATGTTTTCACTTCTTACTTCATGCGAATTATGGAAAGAGAATAGCACAGAAACTTTCTATAAATATACAGAACGTTTAACACATACAAAAACTAATCAACAGATTGTCCAGATACATACCAAGTAACCCCTCCATGCTATCTGTTTGCTGTTGTCTTTTAACATTCCAGAATGGGCAGCTTCAACTAGAATACATAAAATTGCAAATCAAAAATTTCTTCCAGTATAAAGTCACTTTTTTTCTGTTTTGTAGTAACCAAGAAATACTTTTGCAAATAAAAGATATTTGAGTATTTATAGTGTGAAAAGTTGTCTTTATAAATAGTAAATAATTCTTGGTGGTAAAATAAAGAACAGTGGTTGGACTAGTGGTCAGGCACTCCATATTAAACAAAATACAAAATTCATACCTGCTCTAAGACCTAAGATGTTAAACACATGAATAATTTTCTTTTACAGTTGCCAATCCTTTGAACAAGGTCAGAACATGCAGTAAGCATGTTATTCAAACTAGACTTCACAGCAATTAAAAGAGGATTTCTAAAACTAATCTTCCCAGTGTAAACCGCAGCCTCTTGAGATTATCAGAGCATCACAGATATTCAGATATCAAACCTGTTTTGCAATAGCTTTTTAAAACACAGTACTCTAATCATCTGTAATCTGTTGTCTGGGAGGTAAGCAAACAGTATCATTAATGTCATCATTTAGAGAAACAGTTTGAGGGCAAGAGAGACACTGAATGACTTGCTAAAGTCAAACAAAAAACCAGCATCGAAGTCAGTACTGGAGGGAAAAAAAACCCAACCCCAAAATTAATTCACAGCAGCTTACAAAACTTGCTCTAGAAAACCGGATAGAATCTGACAAAGAGCTTCTTACCGTCCTCAGGACTATCAAAAATAATTATGGTCACATTGGTGGAAGGATTTTTTGGTTTTGCTACAAAGAACATATTGTTAGCAGCTTGTAAAGCAGGATGCATGGATGGCAGGTCTTTCAGCGTGAAGTTGGCAGGCAGCGCAGGATCCAGGACAAGCATGGGCACTTTGATGCAGTGTGTCAGCAAACACTCCAGCTGCTTCTCACTACAGCAAAATACCAAAGGCATATTTAACACCACTAGAAAATTTAAGATAAAAATCAATTTTGGATGCAATGAGAAAAGTTTTTGTAAAATCTGATTAATTATTTGTAACATTTGCTGTGACAAGGGGAAATTATTGAAGAGCACACTTATTTTCCTGCAGAAGGCAAATATCTGACTGGTAGTGTTTAGTCCATTCCCATAACTGTTTTTTCAAAAGCTTCCAAGATTTCCAAGTCTGCCCACAGAAGAGACTTTATAAAAATCTCTAAATAACGAAAGGACCAAGCCAAATGACTGGGACAGACCTGGTCCTGCTGCTTCCTGGCAGCAGAGCCACAAGAGGCCTGGACCCTCTACAGAAAATTACTTGCAGTGCCATGTATACAAATCGCAGGTGGAAGCAACATTGAATTTTTAATGAATATGTACCTGGAGTTTTATGATTCAAATGCATGACAAATTTTTCATACTCAGAACAGGAGCTAACCCTAAACACTGAGACGGATATGCATTCCAAACTCCAGAAACTGTTATTTTTTGAGAAGCTCGTTCATATATGTCACAATAACATTACTTTTATTCAGCACATATATTATCATGCTGTCAGCTCTTGAAGTGACATAGCAAAGCCTGCATAGGCTATAGAAAACCAAACCTTCCCTCCAACCAGCATCTGCTTTCAGCTAACAATGAGCAGAGTATCATTTATTCCAATTTGTGCCCAAAAATCCCAAAAACTCACCTCTTCTTTGCTGGTTCTGTTGCATTCTTTCCAAGGATTTCCCTATTACAAAGTTAAAACAAGGATATTAAATAACACTGAATAGACAGTAAGGAATTTCAAACTAAGTAAGTCTAATTCCAAACTGTTAATTGAGTCAGGGACACATTGTCAAAGCACCAATAACCCAGACAAAAAGCTGCCAAGGCCATGCCGACACGTGCCCTTCACTGCTCATGGGCAGTATGGAGCTCAAAGAAACATGGCTGTGCTGAGAACTGTGGCATCAGGACTCCCTCTGCTACCACAACTTTATGGGGTTATTATTAGGTTACTTAACAAAAGCAATGTTAATGTGAAAAACATTGATAAGAAATCAGGATGAAGTAACCTAAAACTGGGTTGACTTGATTGTTTTGCCTAACATAAATATTCTGATAAGGTCTATAAAACAGTTCCGTTTATAGCAGTGCTCATTGATTTCTAAGGACATGAAAAAATTATCTACAGGGGAGGGAATGAGGTCTCCCTGTAGATTGCAAACATGGTATAGACAGCAGTTTTATTCATAAGGTAAACTCAACTTTCCAAATCAGTATTATGGAAAAAAACATGTGTTTTTCCCTTCCTGAAACAGGAATCACAGTATGAGTAATGGCAAAGCTGAATCCACTAATATTAGCTATAGGAACTGCAAAGAAAATATTAGCATAAATCTGAAAGCTTTTCAGAGCAGAGACTGTCTATGTTTAAGGTCAATGAATTTAAATTTTTAATATTTCCAGTATTTAGCTAACAAAGAAAAGATCAAGAATTTCCCTTGAGATCATACTGTCTCATCATATTGCAGATGTACCCAAACTGCAAGACATAGCATGCCAAAAATCAGATCAATCCGCTAACTTGCGGACTTCTCATTATACTGAACTAAATTATTATAACCCTTAAAATACAGACTTGTCTTCCCACTTGGCATATTTACTGGCAAAAAAACAGATCATATGAGTGGAGTTGCTTATCAGAAACTAAATCAATGCTTACAAGACATAATCCAAAGTATCTGCAACAGCTTGTGCTTGTAGGCTTAGATCAGTAATTTTGCAGAACTCTATAGCACAATTTACAACAGCATATACAGCAATGCATGTATTTGGTTCTATAGATAAAGGCCAACTCATACCTTTATAACATGTATAAATTATTTTCCCATTTTCGGTTTCAGTATTTGTGAGACTAGGAATCTAACTAATCTAAAAATGAGAACTTAAAAAACATGCTAGGTTTTACGAAGCCTATTATAAAAAGAAATACCAGGGGGATGGGGAGAGAAAAAAGGGATGAAGAGAGGTTATATATCTGAGGCATAGTTTTATTATTATTATTTACAAACTGTTATAAAAATCAATACAAAATTACATACACAATGCACAGTTTTCTACATGGCATTTTACAAATTCATAACAGAACAGCCTTAATTATTATGCTTATTTTAAACAATTTTCTAGTTAGACAGTACTTGACAGTTCTAAAAGTAGAACGGAAACAAGGTTTTGGGAATAATCAAATGAAGAAGTGTGAAAATGTGCTTTTAATTTTCATGTTGAGTAACATGGGAAAAAATAACAACAAAGAAAACTAGTACAGCATTAGATTGCTGCTGTTAGTTTAAGAGAAAAATAATCTAAGATTATTACCTCATTATTTTCTGTTCTTCCTCCATCTGTTCCCTGACCTGTTGCAATTCTTTGATCAGTTCCACATCTGTGCCATTCACCCAGGTGTACACTACATCAATTGGCATGGGTAAACAAAGCCTACATAATTCAAAGGAAAAGCTACATGAGCTGTTTAATATTACAAGTGTTCATGGCATCCTACAATAGCAATTTCTGTCTAACAACAGAAGTACTCAGTGTCTGGGCTGCAAACAAGACAAAGCAAAAAGGTTCTCTTTAACTATATGTATCATGTCTTAATTATACACAAGCCTTTGACAAAAGAGCACAGACATCAACCAAAAGGACACAAAGTGGTTTTAACTGTTTACTAACTAAAGGAAATCCTAACTTTATGCTCTGAATTTCACTGACTCAAACTTATGGCCCACCTTCTTTAAACCCATCAAATATTTTTCAAGCCACTACCAAGACCTACTTGTAGTTCATCAACTAGTAATTCACTAACTACTTCAGACAGGATAGCATGAAGCATAACTTAAATCATACTTACTGTTATTTAATTGCACAGCCAGTAAGACCTCAGCAGGACCAGGTCTCTATCCTAGGAATGTCTCTCAGATTGTATTAACAAGGCATTTCATAAAACAACTATCTAATTTGGGTACATGAATTCAGACTCTAGACACGGCAGACAAATTCCTGACACAACTAAATATCCTGGAGCTGTTTCTGGAGAGTTACAGATTTTCTAGCATGTATAAGGCTAGGTTTGGATACCTTTTTCCCATTTTTTAAAATCATAATCTCCAAGGCCCACAGCTTTGTGTCAGCAGGTACTCCAGGCTACTGCCATAGGTGAATCTGAGTCCCATATAGCAGAAGTATACCTCAATTATTATTTTATATAAAAGTTCAAGTGTCAAGATATTTAATACCTTCCTAAATTGTAGATGGCCTAGTAAACATTGGAAAACATCATCCTGTGAACCCATGCATCTCAGCATTAGAGAGGTTCGAAGAAGTTCTCTCTCCACCCACTGCATTCTACCAAAAGCATTCAAAGAGAGACAGAGCTTACAGGCAGGTATTTTGTCCACCTGCCCTTCCACAGCATGCCATGCAGAGAGCTTGCACCCAGCTTCATTTTCTGCTGGCTCAGGCTCAACAACTGGAGGACAAAATTTGGTACAAGGTCAGCCAGTAACTCATCACAATACAAGGGGCAGGAACATTTTGTACTCAATTTATCGCTGCTCCTAACTGAACTGCAACACTCAGAGGATAACAGTGGGGCATTCTGAAACAATTTGAACATTTCAGCAGCAGTGCTGCCCTCCTCAGCAGCACCACCCAGAATGTCTCTCACATTTGCAGGCAGATATTCTCTATCCAAAAAAAGTCAATTTACTGAATACAATTACCCTTCTATTCAATTATTTCACTTTTTTTTTTACCAGAGATAACTAACTTCTGGTTCATTTACAAGACATGTTTTGAACTAAAATGTCCTCCAGAGGAGTAGAAATTCAATGGCAGGAGCTCTTCCAGCTTTTCTACATTTGCTGTGATCAGTTAAATTACTGGTTTGACAGTCTCTGGAATGCTACAGCTCAAAAAGGAGTGTTTTAGGAGGAAGCGTCTGACTCAAGTCAGCGTATTTCAAAAATGCCCAACCTTCAGTCTTCTGGGCAAAGTGCAGAGTTTATTCACCCAGGCTTCACTGAAGAACACAGCATGTCCAAAATCTCTGACTCTTTCTATGGTATGAGGCAATTTTGACTTCTGTAAAGCCTCTCTCCATTTTACCATTTCCTAAGTGTGTCTCTATGCGGTAGTACATATACCTATGTAATTTCCTACACTATACCACATACAGCCAAAAGCTAGTAAATTCCACAGAGGAAAAGCATTTTTGGTCAGATGCAGGCATTTCAATTCAATCAACCCTGGCGTGGCAAGCTCATTCTTCATTACCAGTGGCAATAGAGACAGACCAGTTTAAAAAAAAAAAAAATAAAATAAAAATGAATTGTTTGCAGATCCGCTAGTCTAATTGCTTAAAATTTATTCAAATACTCAATAAATTTTCTTAATGCACCTTTACAGCACACACTATTTCAGAAAGTAGTGTTTATCAAACATAATAATAAAAACCAGATATGCCAAGTCAATTTGTTGTTTCCAATTAAGCCAAGCAACTCTCTTAAAACTGTACCTTTCTGGACTTGGCCAAAGCTTTCTCCATGGTTTCATGGCTTCCTAAAGTACACTGAGAGTTTATATTTTCAGAAGTATGTATTGGAATTTTGCTGTAAAATGGTTTAATTGAAAAGGAACAGATACTACACTTGAGTAGTATGGCTCTCAAACACTATTTTAACATTCAGAGTCTTTTGCAGATAGTTGAAGTTTAGAGAAGTTCAAAAACTCTCTCAAATTCTGTAGCTGTGTTTCCTTCATATGGACTTATACATTCGGTCTTCATCAGAAACACCAGTCTGGCAAATGGGTTAAGCCCAAGATGACCTGAGTTAACTTACTAAATACAGCCACCATTCTAATCAGCTATTTCCCCTCTTTGACATGACTACTGGTTCACTAACAGATGTGACTCAAAGGTGTAATTTGATTCCAAGTGGGAATTATCTTAACATCTTTCCACAGAAAATCAACACTTTGGAAAATTGCTTGAAGATTGCCAAACAATTACTGAAGTTTTTACAGTTTTCTCTTTACAAAATATACCCATTTTTACTTGCAAATCTAAAAACATCATAGGCTCCTGCTGGAAGACAAAACCAGAGCCACCAGTCCCCCAGATAGGGCAGGGGAACACTTGCTCGCAGGAACTTCCCATACCCATGGTGTGTTTACATAAGAGAATCATCATCACAGCTGAGACTGTAGGTAGAAGACAAACTTTTGTCTCGACATCCACTGTTGCTGAAGGACTACAGCAGATTTTGGATCCCTCCCAATATACCATATGGTGATCTCCAACATCGCTGAGCCACTTTATGAACAATAGAAGTCTAAGCTGCTCATAGTAAACCTGTTCCAGCTCTGTAACTACACACTAACAGTAGCCGAGCTGTTCCATTGCTATTCCTGCTCCCTGATTTGTACGTGTTTTCCTCTCTCCAGTTTCACTCAGCTCAGCAGTTAATGGCTGGCCAACCACTGACAGCTCTCGTTGCATCATACTGAAATCAGTCTGCACATTTTAAAAGGTGGGGATTATTCCTTCACATCTTTCCATACATATTTTTCAGTTTTAAACAGGACATCCTGGAATAGTAAAGTTACATTTTACAGTAAGTAAACTATACTTATTATACCATTTGCAAATAGATAAAATAAATTGCAGTCCTCACTCAAAACACTCATTGATGGACCTCCATTATTTAGTTTCCTTTTCTCCTCTTTTATTTTCATATCAAAACTTAGTCATCAAAAATGGGTTTGGATAAAGTGCCTTGGTAAAAAGCCCTGGAATTTCTAGTGCATTCTCTCAAGCTGTGTAAGAGCCCAAGCTTACACAGTTTAGCAACTGATTTGGCTACCTGAAAAGTTCCACAGTTAGGATGCCAAGAGTTTGCAACAGAAAGGAAAAACAACCAAAAGCAATTGCTAAAATCCAAGGCAAAACCAGAAGTCTGCCTTCGTCTGGCAGAGGAGAGTGTTCAAAAGGTGTTACTAATGATGACATTGTTCCTGTGTAATGAGCTTTTTGAGTTTATCGTCACAAGGAGCTTGCCCACATACACAAATTTGTCTACAACTCACACTGAGGTTTTCTCCATAGAAGTTGTAAGCTTCTATGGAAAGAACAGAGAATTTCACCTGCAAAGCTCCTAGAGAACAACACAACTCAAATTCAATTGAAGACCTGCTAATATTTCCCAAAGGCCATGCAGCTTTTACTTTCCACAAAGCAGTACACCTGTTTAATTTTATAACCAATAAGCCTCTTGCTCTCCAATTCTGAATATTTCTTCTAGCACTAAAATAGGAACTGATTAAAATCACTGGACAAGCTAGATTCAATCTGGAAGTCCTCATTTTATGCATAGCTCTGTATGTTGCATTGACGCCAGCCTAAAAAATTCCACCAAACCAGCCCTGATGCAAGTGCCTGCTGCAAGACAGGGTCCAATACTGCATTTGTGAAGTTTGACAATAAAAAATAATTGAACCCCTGCCAAGGGACATCTAAAAGTTAACAAATGCCTAAAAGTATGGCTCCACAAAGGTTTCTTGTTGGTATGAATCATTAGAGGAAGTTGATAGCTGCACACAAATATTGCAGCAAACTTCCCTTTTACTCCTGGCATAAGATTGTTAAAGGCATATGGGTGAACTGGAATAATTTAAGCACCCATCATAAAACCTTAAGCTTTTGCTTAGGCAGCAAATAGTTCCTCACCAGGCACTGGATGTTTTGCTCACAATCCACAGAAATGAACACTAGCAAAGAAGTACTTTACACAACCAAAATGGAGTAAGGAAACACTGCAGAAATGGGAACAGACTAGATCTACACCACAACAGTAAGATCTGTCGTTTCGTTTTGGAAAAAGTCAATGGTTTTATAAAAACACTCCAGTTAATTATCACTACGCCAGGCATTTTAGTAGTGACAGGACCAGACTACCATGTTTTACTTCAGTACAGCTAAAACATGTAAGCATTAAGCTATCCATCCATATGAGCTGCATCATTCCTCTTTTATCTGTCATCCATTGGAAAATGGGGGAGAGGAGTAAGAGAAGAGACTATGAAAGTTCCTACCATTCACCGACACCATACAATGCATTTTACAGAATTATCTCACAGCAACTAAAGAATGACAAATTGATCTGATAATTTCTACTGTTCCACAATGCAACAAAGGCAGATTAAAGCTTCTGCTTTCAGGGTTAGTTTTTATCCTGGTCAAGTGTATCAATATTAAGAGTCAAATGATACTTGCTTAGCAGCTTTCTTCCACCTACCAACTCACAGTCCACTTCCGCACTGAGCAATAGACCCCATGGCGATTGTCCTGAGTTGCAGTGTAGGATGTACACAAAGTATTTATTCTATCACCATCTTCATGAACTTTTGAAACCAGGTGGGGCAGTGTTTTCCCAAGCCCCTGCCTTTGGGGTGTCTTCAGCTAATGGCCCTATCAACGCCTTGCCCATGACGCACGGATAACTCCCTCCAGGAGTTATCTCTGTTTAATGGGCCATCAAGGACCCACTTCACACTCCTCATCCCATTGTGAGATGCTCTGCCCAGGGGGAGGAGCCAAGCAGTCTCACCTGGATATAAGCTGGTATGTGGGACAGTGCAAGCAGCCCTGACCCACTGGATTCCCAGAGGACCAGGGCTACCAGACCTTTCTACAGGATCACTGCTTCAGGAAGACCATACCATCGGGACTGCTTCCACTATCCTGCTCAGGTTGTATTCTGACTCTGTCAGTAGTCCTTTGTGTTACCGCATTTATTTTATTTTTACCTTTTTACCTTTTTTCTTATTAAATTATATTTCTGACTTGGAGCCTCTCACTCGTTTTGCTTTCAAACCACGACAGCAATTCAGACATGAATGATGAAATCACAGAAAGTCAGCAGTTAACATGACTGAAATAAATGACCCATACGATGCGGTTTCCAACTTGCTGTGAGAGATTCTCCTATGCACTCAGCTTTTAAAAGCTTCTTACTAGCTTTGTGACTTCTCTGCTAGATAATGATCCTCATAAGACATCACAGAAAACATAAGGTAATTTAAAAACAACTTCTCAAAACACTGAATATTGAAATGTTAAGCACATAGGAACAGTACTTATGTTTTCCAATCTTAACTTAGAAAACGTGTCATGGCTTCCCTTCATTGTTAACACTGTCACCATTTTGATGTTTCATTAGAGACTGGAGGAATTAAACATATTAAAACCATAAATTTATTACAAGACTAGAGCTTTCAAAAGCCAATACTCCAAACTGGGAGATTATGCACTAACTAAGCATTCACTAAGTTAAAAATTTGCCGCAGATTTAGAGTCCATACAATAAGGTTCTAGTCAACAGTATGTTACTTCAACTAATATATTTTATTTAAGTATTTAACTAGAAAGTAAAATATGCAATAGTGTCAAGTGTAGGTAAAGCTCACCGATTCTGAAATGATTTGCCAGCAACGTTGTCTCTGTACGAATCAAACATAACATGATACTGGTCTCTACTCCACTCCAAGACAACCTGCAGAGAAAAAAAAAACAAAACTACTTGATGTCACCACCTTCTATAGTTAGACACTAATTTTCATCTCTTGAAATGTTTAACTACAATCAATTTCATTCAAATTGATCCATGCATTAATGAACGATCCCACAATCCCAACTAAATTATGACACTGAGGCAGCAATCGGACCCAGAACTGAAGAGCACTTAATTTAAACAAATCTTGCTTTTCTCTGCAACAAAGAATTTCATGACTTATGGACACTCTTTTTAAACTACTTTTTTTTTTAGGTCACCTCCCTCTTGCTTCTTAGCATTTAAAAATTCAGGAACGTTTTCGCAAAACTGAGACCTAAATCAAATATACTTTGATACAAGCAGGAAAACCCTAAGACATACACAGCCCTGCACAATTTTGCTCATCTTTTTCTATTCTCATAAAAGATATACTGAAGTATACACACCTCCAAAATCTGAGCTTTGCAAACAAACAGCCAGGAAAAAAACCTACAATTTTTCAACACTAAAAGTGGTAACTTTTACTTTGGTAAAAGTGGTAACATGCTTTGACATAACAAAGAAGTCCAAGTATTTCGAAACAGAAGTAATATATATGTTCTCCTCTAAGATAAACTTGATATGACATCTTTTACAGTCAAAGTCCAACCTTGAAAACTACAGTAGCATTTTGTGCTGTTTTAGAGTTGAAGGCACACTGGCCTAATTTACTGGGGTAAGTATGTATTTGTATATACTGGAGAGGGAAAAAAAACCCCAAACAAACTAACAAAAACAACAAAACAAAAAGAAAGAAAACCAGGAAAGCACAGCACTCACAGTATTTGCTTTACATCACTCTTCCTAGACTTCAATGTTATTATCGCTTATTTCTTGTATTGTGGGAAGTATGAAATATACCATTTCTCTAAGGCCACCTTCAAAACCATAAACAAATCGTCTTCCCTCTTAAGAGGCTACACATCCGTCTACTCTCATTGCCGCTAAAGCAAATTAAAGCCTTCCATAAAGCAGGGAAGTTCCACCATGTACCTGGGTGACAAGAGCACACATGCAATTCCTGCCAGAGCTGCAAGTGGTCTCTTTGCAACCAACATGACATCAGCACACTTCCATGCCCCTCACACAAAGAACACAGATTGCCCAGACAGGCATAAAAATCTCCTCCCTTAAATACCAAAGTCAGGAAATGTCTAAAAACACTATTCCACTTTTTTATGCACAAGTCATTAAGTCCTCCTGCCAAATGCCAGATTTAATATAGTACATATTGGAAGTTCATATCCACATGGAAACATTTGCTCCTACTGATAATGACAAATTGACACATTGTGACTGATTTGTGTCTCGAAGAAATACAGAAGTATTTGAGTAAAAATATATTATATAAATAATACATCTGTCCAGAAGAACATTACCCAGTCGAGCCTTTTTCTTTTGTCTTTTGTGTAACTATAGTGAAAAGGAAGAGGACAGACCTCTTAGGAACACATTAAGGAAGAAAGTTAAAAACTCTTCCTACCCATTTTTTCCCTGCAACTGTTTCCTCCTCACACATTATGCATGGTGAATAATGCCTGGAGGCTGTTTTGTTTCAACTTTATAAACTGGTATTATAAAACCACCAAGGGAACATTAAAAAATAAGGGACGAACACACTGCATCAGACATGATAACATGTCTCTGGCATGTTCTTGTTATAAAGCATTTTACAAAGCAGAGCTACCTATAGAAGGATGGCCAAGAAGGGTTTATAATCAAACTGCCCTAATACTTAAAGTTCATCTTACAAACAGGGAACAGGATTGATTTAGACCTGGCTGCCCTGTATGTTTTTGCAGAAATATTTCTCACTCATGTTCAATGCCCTAGTATTTCACTGAGCTCAAGGTTTTCCTTCAAATGAACCTAATTTGCAGCTTCTGGTTGTGAGAACACCATTACCAATCTCAAATTATTTGCCCTAATCATCCATTTTTACTCCACCAGTAATACTGGTATTATCATGAATCTAAGAAATCAGACCTAATTTTGCCTACTAGAACAGAAAAAAACCCTTGTTCTGAGGATGGGGGAAAAGCAGAAGTGCAAATGCTGTTCAGACACCAGAGTCTGATAAGCGCTGCCTCACGCTGCTTTTTATTGCTTGATTTTCCTGCAGACAGCTAGAAGTGGTTAAACTGTTAATTTATAGAAAGATTTCTTGGTTTCATTTTCCAAACAGCTTCATAGTTTTTTATTAGTTGCTGCCTTGCAGATTCTTTATGGAAGAAGAGAAGCATCCATGTTCATTCTCACAAGCCTTGTCTCTCCTAAGTCACTGAACTACCACTGTTTACCAAATTGCAAAGGCAAAAAGCAAGATGCATGCAAACATCTCTCACCAGGCTTATCTAATACATTTGGGAAAAAAAAAAATAAAAGGTGCAGGGTGTTTTATCTGGGTTTTTTTTGTTTTGTTTTTTTTTTTTTTTTAACCCCATTACTAGTCACTTTTGTTTTTTCTTCACATATAATTTGGAAAATCTACTCCTAAATGAATCTTCCTGTTCTTTTGCTCACTCTCTAAATTGTATCTAAGCTTTCCAAGTAGCTTTTAAAGGGCTGGAAGCAGCTTTTTTAAACTAAGCTTTAGCAGGAAAATCTGAGCAGTGATTTTGACTGACTCTCACCAAAACCAGCCATAACTTAGACAACTACTGAAATATTTTTGAAAATCTTCAAAGTTCTATGATATCCTAAAGCTGTGTTTTAAGCCCACATTCTGAAGAAACGCGAAATTATGTCAGTTTCACAGCACCACGAAAACTACACCAGTCCAAGTTGACAATCATGAACAAACAGCTGCCTATGAGTACTTTACAATTACTTAATTTGCTGATGGCTTTGAAGTGTTTCAGGAACTTGTGGTCCCCGCAAGACAGCAGAGATTAGTACTTTATGGAAAGATGTGTTAATACACAAAATAAAATTTCGACTGTGGTACATGCAAGAGTTTCAGATAATACTCTTTACGGCTCTTCTTTTTTTCCTCTCTATCTTAAAGAACTCATCAAATTAAAACAGATGGGGGGGGGGGGGGGGGGGCA
>VWZU01009146.1:107345-126966 GCA_013397095.1 Sterrhoptilus dennistouni | reverse complement strand
TGTTCCCATCGCTGGGGGCTTGCGGACATCACACGGATACAGCCGAGCTGCGTGCTGAGATTTAACTTAAGCAGTCCGTGCGTATTATGACACAGAAATGAAGTGTGAGGATGGGATCGAGGAATGGAAATCAGCAGGCTAGAGAGGGTGGCTGATGGAGTTCTTCAAGAACAGCTCTTGAGGAAAAAACATAACAAGAAACTAGTTAGCGTTCAGTAGCTGACAGCACACTCTGGATTCTGCCATGAAGTTCAGTCACTTGCACAGGACGGACGCTCTTGTTACCGCCGCTGTCAAACATCGATGAGGCATAGGCACCGCTGGCGGCCGGAGCAGAGTGATGGGATGCAGAATGAGGCCTGCAAGAGGCCCAGCACAGTAGCCCCTGCCTCTGAAGTCTATCCCTGCATCAGAAGGTCTTCTCAGTATTTTTTAAAACTCCCTGCAGTGACTTTTCAGAGTCACAAACATCGTCCTTGTGATCTTTTATTTCCTGTGTGAGGTAACAATGGCTGACCCTTTCCAGAACTTTGCCCCAGTATATTTACACAGTGGTGGTGTGGGAGGACTACAGCTGACCGTACTTTAAAAAATGTCCAGGAGGGCACGGCTCTTTCGCACATCTCCCTCAAGCCACTGAGCCCTTCTCTTATTTAGTTTTTAGTGTCACAGCATTTTGTCTTTCTCCAGGGTTAGAGTAAAGCTCATGTCCCTACAGACAATTTGATGGGTGAAGGTATGAGTGTTAACGTCTTTGAAATGGGACTTAATGTCCCTACTGACTCTGGGCAGCAGGTCTGTTGCAAAGCCCAGACAGCTCGGCTCCTGAAACAGACTGCACGAGCCTGAGTTTCTGAACTTTAGGGTAAAATAGTAGGTTCAAGGGCCGGATATGTGGTAGGTGGTTCTGGAAGGCTGTACCTTCCCTGTACCTCAGCCAGTGGGGAAAGGAAAAGGGCAACATGTGGCCTGGAGTTAGGATAAAAGGAGCCGATGTCCTCCAAAACCTTGAGAGAGAAAACTGGGTGTGTGCCCCAGTGGACTCTCTCACTTTATTCGATAAAGTTGCAGGACTCCTGTCTCCTTTTTGGACATAAACCTCTGGCATTTGTGGATTTTTCTGACAATGGGCCATGGGACAGGATGGTGAATTTACCAGGGGTTCCTTGCAGAGCCTCAGAGCCCACCTCATAGTTCTGTGTTTCTCCTTAAGGTGTGTTATCAGCCTGATAATACTTATTTGGCCCTTTGTGATAACCCAGCCTTCCAGTCCTGGTACACAGAAGACTCTAGCTAAACTTTTCTCTCCTTCACATGTTCTCACCCATGTGCCAAAGTACTGCCCTAGGGGAATATAATCTTTGCATATTCCTTCACCTGCCCCTCCTGCTCAAGAAGTGTGCTATTATTATTAAACTATTACTACTCAGCTATTATTACTGCCTAGCAGCATCTCTTTACCACTGCCTACAGCACTGTGCTGCGGTACTAGTAGTTAGTTTCTTGCTAACTAGTTTCTTGCTATGTTTTCTCCTCAAGAGCTGCTTTTGAAGAGCTCCACCAGTAACCCTCTTAAGTGATGGTCTGGTATTCTGAGTCAGGAGATTGAGGTTTTCATTGAGAACTGAGGTATAGCACATATTCAGATTATGAGAAAACCCCCTATTTCTGGTAAAAAAAAAATCTATTTTTGGTTGATAATCCAATGTAAATGCAGAAATGAAACTGAATGTGCTGAAAAGATGAAGCTGAGAGATACATCACCAATGTAAAGCAGAAAACCAGTCAGGAGAAGCTGAATTACTTCAAGACGTAGATTAATAATTAGTACAAAGTATGAGATCATAAGTTTATACAGACTAATAAATACGTCCATATGATACTAGTGTGATAAAGCCATTAAAATTCACATATTCTTTAAATTATTTTATAAAGTATCAGACAAAGCATACCATTAGACACAGAGGTATAAAAAGGTGCTGAACAAATCATGATGGCACTATATCTGTCCTTTCTTGTAGAATAGCTCTATTCAAGGAATATATATTTAAATTGAAATAGGTGCATGGAAAGGAACAACCAGATCCTTCTTTCTAAAAAGATACAAAAAGGTTTTGGCTTGCTCGCATCATAGAAATGGAGATCAGAAACTTACTTAATCTAAATACAATGCTGTCACCAGGTTAAAACAAAACACAGGAAAACCCAAAGCAAACAAAACAAAACACAAAAAGGAGACAAAACCATGTTCTGGAATATATTTCAAATAAGAATAGCATGAATACCTAGCAAGCCTTGAGAGGCAGCCTCACCAGTTTGTGACAGGAAACAGGACTCTGTATTCCAGATGTTCACCTTTATTCCATTTTGCCATGGACACATAGGCTCTTCCTGTCTTCAGTCCATCGAAGTTTTAATTATTCTGAATAAATGAGGTTGTTTGGTCTGCAGGAGGAGGCTCAGATGGGACCTCATTGCTCTCAACAGTCATCTGAAAGGATGTTGGAGTGAAATGGGAGTCGACCTCTTCTGCCATGTCTCAAGTGAAAGGATGAGAGGAAATGGCCTCAAGTTGTGCCAGGTAGGATTTAGATTAGATATTAGGAAAAAAAAAAGTCACTGAATGACTGGTCAGGCACTGGAATAAGTTGCACGGGGATGTGTTAGGGTCACTGTCTCTGGAAGTGTTCAAGAGGCGTCTGGATGTGGCACTTGGGGATGCATTTTAGGGATGATTATGGTGGGTTGATGGTTGAACTGGATGATCTTTAACCTTAACATCTTCCAACCTTGATGATTCTGTGAAAGGCATGGAATATGGATGAAAACAAGGCCACCCTCAGCTTGCTAATTAATGGAAAGCTACTAAGGTACACATAGCAGATGCCGGCTCAAATACCTTTTGAGACAATCTGTCAAAGTTGCTGGGATTATTTTAGTCCATTACTAGAAATTATTTCCATGATCAAAACCAGAAACCAAACCAGGGGCCTTGTATCTCTTTGCAGCTGTCTTTGTGGGCATGTGTCTGAAAGGAGCAGGGCTTAGGCCAAATTCTGTTTTCACATTTTATCTAATGCACTGCTTGAGCAATTCTCCAGGTAAGAACTTCGTAATTGTATCCAAGAGAGCAATACTTAACTTACTCCATTTCTCAGAGTCATTGGAGATACAAATGAACCCAGATATTCTGCTAGGAGCAATAAATTCCACTAGATGTCAGGATCTGTAAAAATTAGGTGCTGCCATTATAATGTAACATATACCAAAGGGCCTTGCCAAGTCGTTATCCATGTAAACCATTGGACTCTTGGGATAATCTACTTGACTGTTCTTGTATTTGTATTAACTCAAAGGTGCACGTAGCAGCGCACAACACAAAGGCATGCCTCCTGTGGATTATCATGTAATCTAAATAAGCAGTCAAATAGTTATAAACACACTTGATCTTAATCTTGATTTTCTGCAAATTGCCTTCACTAACTTTTTTTTTCTCTCTTGGCTCTTATAAAACTGAATTTTAGATGTTTTTCTTACTACAATTACACCTTTCTAAGAGGGGGTAGAAGCTACTTTGAGAAGAAAAGTAATATTTACTTTCTTTGAACAGGAATGGAGATTCTGTAATGCTCAAAATCTTGAGGAAGGTAGAACTTCTTACTGGACATGGTAAATTTGGCCAGTAGTAGCTTTTTCCAGGTCTTTTGTATTCGCATTTGCTGGGGAAGGAGAACAGTAAGAGCTAAACATCCAAGGCAACAGTGTAATTATCTTTGGTTGAGGCAGAAGACTAAAAATATTTAACTAAACATCTCAAGCTTTTATGTTAGCCAAGAATATTATTCACTGGACATTTTGTGAATCTTGTTCTAAAGAAAAGAGAATTAACATCAACATAGGTCTCCTGTATTTGTCTCTGTATAGTCTCTTTCATAAACATGAATTAAACTTAAACTTGTAGCACTTTTATGAGGCAAAAATTATTGACCACAAAGGTAGAGACAAAATTCAGCCAGTTTGATGCTTGTTCCACTTGAAGTCTGACTTTTCAAAATACAGGAGATAACTCATAGTATCCTGAAGGCCCAGCAGTTGACTCCTAGGGATTTTGGTTTCATTTGCGAATGCTCTGATCTTCTGAGCATTCAGAGGTGTCTGAAGACAGGCAAGTAAAACTTCAGAATAGAGACGTAGCGACTTGCCTGTGGAAACTTTGTCACTACTTTGAGGAGCTGAATAAGCAGTCTTTATGGAAAGGAACTGTGAGATAACTGTGCCTTCTAGGACTTCTCTCTCTGCCATTCCACCCTCCCAAAAACTATGATATCTATGCTTCTGAAATTAATAGCTTGGTATGGCACTGTGAACTTGGTAGTATTACTATCTGTCAAATGCAATAATTAAATCACATTAGTCACTCAGGACATAAAAGAGTAAAAGACAGTGACTGAGCAGTGTTCTATCCTTCAAAACATAATCTTATTTTGACTCACCATTTATAGAGCTCTTAGGCTCTGGTGAAACTCATTCCCACTGACATTACCTCTAAAATAGAGATTGAATATAAGTAATTCGTTTCTGAGAGGTACTGTTAGACCTTGCTTCTGTGTCTTATAATGGATTATCTCTTAATCAGTCTACAGTAATTTTAGACTCATGAGCAAATGCATTCTAATTATATACAGCTCGCGAGTGTTTTCACTTAGTACAGCTGCAAAAGTGAATATTTTAAAATCGTGTTCAATATTTCAGTACTTTTGAAAACCCTCAGATGTTCAGCTCCCAACCCTCTGAACAGGTATGCAAGGAACATTTATGATGTTTACTTGAAAATTTTCTTCATAGCATGTAGAATCCTAGCTTTTTTTTTAGCTTTTACCCATTTCTCTACTGGAAAAAATGTCTCTGAAACATCAGACAGTTCCTACCATTTCCTCTACCTTTTTATTTGTCCAGATGCTGGAAAGAAGGTTTAAAATAATCTGAAGAGCATGGCTGGTAAAAATGAAGTATAACTAAAGAGAAAACAGTAGTATCTCAGAAACAGATGAAAAAGCATTGCCTAGAGAGCAAAGGACTGGAACAATGCCATTTGAAAAATCTCTGAAAGTGAGCATCTAGATGAAGCTGAGGCAGCATGTGCATCTGGCAGCAAAATCAGATTTTCTAAGCATAATATTTGCCAACATTTTGCTCTAAAAGATCTGTTATTTCCTGCACACTTCAAACTAAAATAATAAATGCTTGCAGAAAGCCAGAAGAAACCTTTTGCAACTCAGCAGAATCTGGCATTTGCTCTTGGTTTTGGTTGGTTTGGGGCTTTTGTAGTTTTCGTTGGGGTGTTGTGTTTTTTGTTCTTGGTTTTCTTTATAGCAAGCCCTTGCTTTTTAAAGAGATATGCTCTTAGCAATGTTAAACTAAAATTTAAATAGATGGTGGCCTTCAAACCAGATCATATCTGTATGTCTGTTTCCAAACTCCCTAATGAAGTGAATGAAATATCCTGGAAAATCTCTGCAGGCCGTGATTTAATATATTTAATGTATATTAGAAAATATATGAATGTAGCCTTATTTTCAAAATAGTAAATTTCATCATTCTTTTTGAAAATATACAGGTGGAGTTGATTATCCTTGGTACTTAACTATCATTTTAACTAGAGTAGAATAGAATAGGGTAGAATAGAATTTCTCACAGTAGTCTGGTTCTATGAAATGTTTGATTATTATGTAGGGTAAAAAGGCATTATTTTTTACTTTAACACTAGAAACACAGAGACTTTAGTACACCGATGGCATTGTTAGATCATAGTGATGGAATTTATATTTCTTTTGTTAATCCTGCCAGGTTGCAATGGCACAGAGAACAGACTATAGATTGGACAGTTGAAATGGGCAGGGTAGTCTTTTAAATCCACTCAGCAGCACAGAGCAGAAAATAATGGAGGTGCTTTTAGTGATTTACAGTGGGTTGGATTTTGTGGCTGGATCAAATAACATGTACCTTTTACATCACAGTAGTGAGATAGAGACTCAGAACATTAGAAAAGCATCTAATTTTGGTTAGTTAGCTCTCCATCATTTGGTATGGATCACAGTAGGAGACAGAATGATTGAATAGTTAAAGGACCTCTTTAGGATTAATAATTTCCTTTGATAGTTGAAAATATACTTTTATATTTAAAAATGCTCAAGAGACTACATAGAGAGTAGAGTGGGAGTAATTGCTACAATACCTTTTTGGAAAGCCATATTAGCTGTTCTTCGTATCTATTTTATTTCAGAACATAGAGACAAAGAATAGTTTGAGCTGGAAAATACCTCTAAGACCATCGATTCCAGCCATTAACTGCTGCTCATGAGTGTGAAGGAGCTGGTACAGACAAGACATGATCTTGCCTCTGGGACTCCCAAGCTGCACCAGCTCTTCCCCAATTCAGTTTCATCTACAAAAATCCCATGGAGCTATATTAAAATCCATTGTTATTTTATATTTTTATACTGCTAGGGTTTTAATATAATTTATTGAAAACAAAATAAATTAAAGTACATAGACCTTCTATGAAATAGTGTTCTCAAGTCCAGTAAATGAAACTACTCATCCCAAGTTTATGAGTAACCTGAATTTGTTACTCCGTACAGTTTCTAATGATCTTTAAAGATCATGCTTCTGATAAAAAACAATTAAAGATCACTGCTCAAATTATATGTTGTTACTGACTCCCTTCTACAATAAAGTTATAAAGAAAATGAAACATCATGTGAGCTGTAATAAATGTTTACATAGCAATGAGAGCCTTTGCTAGTCACCAAACAGTCAGTTGCCACCTGCTTGAGCCAAACGTGTCCTTTTTTTCACTCCAAATAGTGTCCAGGCACTTCAGAAAATCATGTGAATTATTTAAATACTCAACTCACACTTAAGAGTAATTTATTTACTACTTACAAAACTATAAAGGTAGCACAAGGAATTTGCAGAACTGTGGAGGGAACATTTTTCCAACAATGTGACTTAAATGTTGATGCAGTAAAATAAAGTGAATTCCATCCTCTTTGCAAGGGATCAAACCAGAATAACTAAATTACTGATACACAAAAAATTGTAAAATTCTAGTGCTATAAATATAATTATCATTGAAATATTTCTGCCATTCATTTATTTACCAAAGACGCTAGATTTAGTTCCTCTATAGTATTTCCTTGATTTTCAGTTTCAAGAGGAAAAAAACTAAGATACCTGATATTGAGGCATGCTTAAACAGAATTTTTTAAACCAGCATGTTAAGACAGCTCAAATATTAGCTCCCTTCCATTATTTTTGCACCTTTAACATAAAGAGAAATAAACCTGTTCTTCCAGTCAGAAATTTCTGTCACTCAAAATTACTAGAAGGCAGATTAGCTGTGGAAATGTGAAGTATGAATTTGTGGCATGAACTATTATGCTTAATTTATGTGTTAAGAACATGAGCAACTTGCTACTGCCAAGAAGAAGGTTGTAGACTATCTCCAGTCTCAGTGGTAATTTTTTTTTTTTTAACTTTTCTGTACTTGCATTAAGATATACTGTCCCTAGTCCTTTTATTTAATTTTTATCTCCCTTCCTAACACTTTCAAAGGCATGCCAAGTACTCACATTGTGTGCATCCACCAAAGGGAATGTGCACCAAAGGCAAGACCCTCAATACATTCTCAGGGAGAGAGGCAGAGTATGCACACACGTCTTTGAAGCAGAATGGTGACCTTGGGTTTAGATGATTTGGAAGGCTGATAACTACAAACAATCAAAGGAAACAGAAACACCCTTGGCAGATGTTGTCAAGGCTCCAGGACATGGCTTCATGTCCAAAGTGAAAATGCTGAACATGGCATGATTTTGAATTAAACTACGACTAAGCATGTGGAAAAGTGAATCTCAGGGAAGATTTGCAAATCAAGGCTACGTTATGTGTTTGAAACGAAGGTCCAAGGCGAATGAGGTGTGTGCAGGACTCCGTAATGGGACCTGCACAGTTTCTGACTCGGTTTCTCTGTCCCCACGGCCGCTCCCCGGCCGGCGAATTCCAAAGAGCACGCTCATACTAGACCCCGTTTTTAGCCCTTTTAAAGACGACTGTGAAGGCACAAGCCGCCGGTACGACCCGCAGACCCCGGCTAGCACTCCCTGGCAGCACCTCACCGCCCGCCTCCCTGCCCCGACGGGGCGTGTGCGGCCCGGACAGCCGGCAGCGACGGGGACACGGGCTGTGGGCTGACTTTCTGCGGTCACTAACTCTCTGAAGCGCTTCAGGTGCCGGCAGCGGTGAAAGGCGAAGGGGCCCACGGCTGTCCCTGGCTCTCCGCCGCCGTCAGGGGCGGAGAGCGCAGCGGAGAACCGAAAGTGAAGGGAAGCCAGNCGAGTCCCCGCTCCCGGGCCGCGACTCCAGAGCGCTGCCGCCCAGCTGGCGATGCCCCGGGCAGGGCAGTCGCCGGCGATGCTGTGCTGCATGCCCGGCGTGGCTTTCGTGCCCGCTTTGCTCGTCAGCTGGTCCTCGGCCGCCTTCATCATCTCCTATATGATCGCCGTGCTGGCGGGGCACGTCGAGCCCCTCGTCCCCTACATCAGGTGAGGCGGAGGCGCGGGGGAGCGGCCGAGGTGCGGGGTTTGTATGTGACCATGGGCTGTGTCCTGAGGGGCTTCCCGGAGGGAGTGTGGGGTCCCCAGGGGAGGAGAGGCAGTGGCGCCGGGGCCTCCCGGTGACAGGGGGACACGTTGGGCACTCCCGGCACCCAGCACACCTCCCGGGACTCTGAGAGCCACAGCACACAGACGCTGGAGACACGATGGAAAGGACATGAAAGTTTTTTGCTGCAGCGAACGCAGGCCTGATCCTAGAAAAACTTCACGATTACCTGGTCGAAGTGTGATTTTGTTTGTATAACTCCAGAAGTAGGCCAAAGTGCACCAGTGGACCCAAAGCCCTGTGATGGCTTTTGCAGTACACACATCCCCACAAACATGCATTTTTTATATTTCACTATAGGCCCAATGGGTTTAAAAGACTTCCTGAGAGATGCCTCACATCTCTTTTCTATAACCTTTTTCATTTAAGTGCAATTCTGTGTAAATCATTCTTTGTGCATGGCTTATGTTTAACGTTTAAATCTAAACTATGAAATTTAAACTAGTATTTATTTCTCAATAGATTGAAGGTTAGCCAGAAATCCAAAAGTGTCTCTGATATACAGAAAATCTAAACAAAGTTTTAAAATATATCTTTCAAGATACATCTAGACCTAATTCCTTGAAGGACTTTTTGGACATACATCATTTCAGAAGCCTGCTAACCTGATCATCACATGCAAGAAAATTTGATTAAAAATTAGGGTTTGCCATCATAGGCAAGAGCAAATGACACCACAACCCACAAGATAGCTGAGCTTCATTCAAACTGAGCCAGAGAAAGTTGGGCTTCATGCTTATATTAGCAAACTTTTTAAGACTCTCTGCACAAATCTGGAAAGCTCTTGGAAAGCCTTGTTCTTGTACTTGAGCAAATATCCTACTGCTCATCCTTGATTACACACAAAGCTTTACTAACACAAAAGTGCTTGCCATCAGTACAATTTATCCATTATTAACTAACAAAAAAAATAATTTGATAAAACTGTACATGGTTTGTGTTCAGAAATATTTTGAGATCCTGTAGTAAGAAATTTGACAAATTATGTTTCTTATGTTAAAGTCATGTCATAGAATAAAATATATGAGAAAATGGGATGTGTTTTTTATGTATAGTTTTGTTTGCAGTTAGGATTTTGACAGCCCAGCTATCTTAATTGTGTCATTGTTTCTAAAAGTGATGGACCAAGCCTTTATGCTACAAGTGTACAACTCTAATGAATGTATCACAGCTTCCATATCAACTTAATGGAATAGCTCCCAGAAAACATTGTTCTTATCCTTTAGCTATGGAATCACAATAAAACTCCATATGCCCTAAAAAAACTAAATAAAACAAAGACTCAAGAGGCTGCACCAGTGATTCCCACTCACGTTTCAGGCCCTCTGCATTTACTAGTAAAGCTTTTTAAAACACTTTTTTATGTTACATCCTTTCAACAGCACATTTGGACTAAGGCTGTTTGTTGACTACTGGTGAAGCACCTGCAATAATTCTAAAGGCACATGGTCTAAGCATAAGATGGAAGATGTACTTGGGAATAATACAAGATTTTCTTCTAAGTACTCAGGACAATAGTCATACCATATTCACATTCTTAATAAGCAAGTCATTACTTTAGCCTAAGAATCTGAATCATATGATTGAGAATGTGATTTAGTAAAACTAAGAGTGTTAAAAAACAGGAAGAATGTTGCAACATTTCATTTGTGCAATATCTTAAAATGAACTATAAGAATTAAATAGAGCACATATGGGGAAATTCCAGTTACACAAAGGAGAAGGATACTGACAAACTTTAGTTCAACATTGCTGTAGTTCTTATATACATTCCTCAAGTACTCTGTGTATGTCTTGAAGTAACATGAATTTTATTTGCTTACTATGTAGCAGCTGTCATAGCCAGAGACCACACCTAGATTTGTCATTGAGGCTGTGCTAATGTCTCATCAAGTAAACCATATAAATACATTTCTTGGTAGATAAAATGAATATGATTTTGTGTTTTCTAGCAACTGAGTCCTAAAGAATGATGAGGTTGTGCCCAGGTTAGTCCTGTTGCTCGTACTGCTCAAAATCCAAACCAATTTTGATGTGCTGGGATGGCTGTTTGCTTGTTTGAACTGTCAGTGAAAGAGTAAAGGAAATTTTCCTGAAGGTATTTGCTACCAGTTGGTGCCTCTGGAGAAATCAGAATCCCTGTAGGTGGAATAGAATCTTCCTATTTAAAAAATTTGGGACTTCAGTTTGAAGAGAAATAGTTTATGATGGTTGTGAAGAAAATTCAATGATGATGAGTCTTTTGGCCCTAAAATATTTATTCCTTGTCTCCTTCACCTTCTTGTCTTTCCACTCTTGAGAAGACTGTTTTTAAAATTCTACTGCATGAGATGGTGACACAAATTGCTGTCATTTTCATACAGGGTTCCTCATCTTTTCCATGGTGATTGAGCTCACCTATGTACCAGCTCAAATAAGTGAGCACATTTTTGCTTCTAATATGCTGTTTCCTTTTATCTTCTTCATAAAAAGGAGAGGACTTTCACCAATACTTTTTTTTGCTGGTTTTTTTTTTCAAAGCAGCAGACTTGAAAAAAAATGAATATGAACCCAAATCTTCATTTAGCTTTATGGATTTTTTAGTGGAAAATATAGCATTAAGAAGATTGCATCCTTCAAAGTCTAATGCAGTAATTTGTAAATAGATTGTGATACAATATTCCTAGTATGAATTTTATTTACAGCATAATCTAAGATTGTTTAAAAATCCACAACAGCAAAAATCACCTATAAACCTTTAGCTTGAGAAAATATTTTATTAAAAAATGGAGCTCAGTGCAATTTCAGGTTATTTGGATTGCTCTTAAAATGTATTCCAAGAACTTCAGATGGTTTTCTATGTGTGTGCCAATTCCATCCTCTTCTCACCTAAAGCCTTTCAAAAGCTTTGAAGTGATTACAGTCCTGTACTTACCATAGAGTGGTTTCTGATTTGAGAAAGTCCTTGAAGATTGTCAGAAGTGGCCCACGTTTTAAATGGACTTCTTTGTCGTGTTAATGAAAACACTCTTGAAACAAAAGGAAAATATGAAGTTCAAGGTTAAAAAATGGGCTAAATGAAACATGAATTAAGATGATTTTAAGGAGTGTCAAACAAACAAACAAAAATACTTAGTTTACTGTTTTCATCAATTTCACTGTCAAAGAGAAACAAGATTAATACAGACTGCAAGCTGGAACAAGCTTTCAGAAAGCATTACAAGAAGAAAATTCAGGTGAATAGGGATTCCTAATGCCTGACAAGTTGTAGAAACTTGTCTAGAAGCCTCGTGCAAATTTTGTTGTCTGAGAATTTGGAACTAATCTAGTAAAAAGAAATATATGCATTTTCTCTTTTTTATTTTTTTTTTTAATCAGCTTTTCATGGGAAACGATCCTACCTTTATTCTAAGATTCCTCCTGTTGCTGATAAATCATCTTAGCAACTTTTGTTTAACAAATCCTTCTATAACATAGAAGGGGGTGGAGAGCAAACATGAATTCCTAAAATAATCAAGTAATTTGAGATGGTCATACTTTTCTGTCCTAAACTTAACAAAATTGTCAAAATTCTTGAGAGTGGTTGCTTAAGTAGAGAGTGCTTTCTCTTTTGCATGTGGAGGGTATTCATGCTGAGGTCATTTTGGCTGTACTCAGTGGTAGCTTCAGAATCTTAGCACTGAAACCTAATCCAGCCTTCCTGTTGGAATGAAGAATATTCATCTTCTTGGATGACATTAAAAAAAATCCCCTAGCTAGTACCTCCTTGTCCCATTATACACAGAATCACAGAATCAACATAGGTTGGAAAGGACCTCTGAGGTTACTGAGTCCAACCTGTAGCTGAATTCCACCACATCAGCCAGACCATAGCCCTAACTCCAGGCTTTCTTTTAGCATTTCCAGGGATGGTGATTCTACCACCTCTCTGGACAGTCCATTCCAAAGTCTAAACACCCTTTCTGTGTGGAAATTTTTTCTTAACATCCAATTTAAATCTCCCCTGGCACAACTTGAGGCTATTTCTTCTTGTCCTATTGCTTGTTATCTAAGAGGCAACCCCCACCTGGCTACAGCCTCATTTCAGGTGGTTGTAGAGAGCGGTAAGGTCACTCCTGACTCTCCTGTTCTCCAGGCTAAACATCCCCAGCTTCCTCAGCTGCTTCTCATCAGACTTGTGCTCCAGACCCTTCACCAGCTCTGCTGCTCTTCTCTGGACATGTTCCAGCCCCTCGGTGTCTTCCTTGCAGTGAGGGGCCCAAACTCACAATAGCACTCGAGGTGTGGCCTCACCGGAGCCAACAACAGGGAAACAATCACTGCCCTGGTTCTGTTGGCCACTCTTCCTGATACAAGCCAGGATACCACTGGCCTTCTTGGCCACCTGGGCACACACTGGCTCATTTTTAGCTGCTGTCAACCAGCACCCCCAGGTTCTTTTCTGCTGGGCAACTCTCCAGCCACTGCTCCCCAGCCTGCAGTGCTGCCTGGAGTTGTGGCCTAAGTGTAGGACCCAGCCCTTGGTCATGCTGAACCTCCTGCCATTTATCTTGGCCCATCAATCCATCCTGTCCAGGTCCCTCTGCAGAGCCTTGCTCCCCTCAAGCAGATTGACATTTCCACTCTAGGAGAAAGGTTTGTTCTCAGAATCTTTGCTCAGTGGCCACTAAACTTTGGCATTAGCTAAAATCCTTATGTGTTCACATACCTGATAGTAGAGTTTTTGGGTGCCTCTGTTCAAACACACTATCCTGCCTCTTGGTATTGCCCAGTAACTGAAAACTTAGCTCACATCCAAGTTATGTAAAGATTGAAGAACAAGATGTTTTCCCTGGGCTTGACCAACAGAACCTGATCAAATAGGTATAAACTTGTTGTATGTAAAACAAGAAAAAGTAGACATCAGAGAACAAAAAATAGTACAAAGAGGTGGCAAGATCACAGTACTGTTCTTTCAACAGAGCACTCACCTTCCACAGAAGAGTTCTGCTTGGGGGGGCTTGAGCCCACATACTCCCAGGAACATACGTTCATTCTGTGAGGAAAGGGCATTCTCTGGGCAGGTGTTTGCATATATGTAGGGAAGAGAGGGAAAAGGATTCTATGGTGAAGATGTTCCATTTTGTACAAAAAAAAAATTGTATACATTACATTTTTCATATATATAGACATGCATGTAGATATATATAAAAATTCTCTAGACATTCTCTCATGCTCCCTCTCTCTGTCCCAGTGAACTTCTAATAATACCCTATAAAGGTGAAGTGTTTCATCAGAAGAGACTTACAACACCTTGGAGATAGAGTACTCTTAAGCTATATCTATATTAGTAAATTAAATAGTTGCTAGGAACATTCCTGGGCATTGGAACACAGTTTGTTTCATAGGGTAAAGTCCTTTTAAGGAAATTAAACCCAATTCTCTCACATCTTAAGATAGTGATACCATTAGATATATTTTTACTCTATCAGAGTGTTAATTCAGCAGATAAAAGAAACGTTAATTCTAAAATGTCATTCATGTAATCATGTCATTCATGAACAAAGTACAGGTCTGTCACATCATTGCATATTGCATACAGAAAAAGAAGAAATACAGATCAAAGAGTATGCTTTCAAAATATGCTTTTTTTTTTTGAAAAGAATGATTCTCTACTACAAATAAAGGCTAAGTGTGCAGCAGAAGATGAATTGTCTTACATACAGAGCAGCAGTTCATGCAAATTATATTTCTCTTGGGATTTCAGTTGTCTCATTTATGTTTCACAGGTCTCAATTAACTTTTAATTTCTCTTTTTGCTTTAGCGACACTGGAACTAAACCCCCGGAGAGCGGTGTCTTTGGTTTTATGATTAATATTTCAGCACTTCTAGGTATGTATCAGGTATTTGGGTTGACCAGAAGGAAGAAATGAGAATTAATGATAGCTTCCTGCTTTAATTAAAGAAATGTATTCAGTATTCTACAGAACAACTTCTCCACAGTCAAATGGCATTATCAGGTAGATATAAGTAATACCTGGAGAGTTCGGTCCTTAGGAGCAGTTAGTGCAGGCTTAGAGGCACTTGTGCATCTTCAGAGCACCTCGTCGAGCAAAGTAGTCCACACACTTAAGAAAAAAGTGGAACAAAGATGGCATAATTACTCTGCAAAAACTCTGATGTAGGGAAACTTTAGGTTCTAAGATGCTGCAGCAAAGGAAAGAGCAGTGTTGAAGCAACAATGGTTTTCTCCACAATGTGCTTATTTCTCCACAAAATGACTGGTGTGAATCAGGAAGTTTGGCATTTTTCTATTATCTTTTAGAGGATGGAGGATCTAGAACTGTGTACCTCTGTATACATGCAGCTATGGTGGCCTTAAGGCAAAGTGAAGATCACATATTTTGCCTTTTATAAGAGCCTCGTTCGGTCACACTATCTTGGAGTGTTTCATGTAACCTCATAGTGCCTGGGCAAAGTTACCTGATTTATTTTTCCAGCTGTAGATAGGCTGAAACTGTGTTCTCTGCTATGGAACTGTGGAATTCAGTCTACAGCTTATCTTCATCCTGAAGAACCATGATTTCCCAATTCAGTACAGGTGTTTTCCAGGAGTGAACTGCATATTAGGGCCAGGTATGCAGTGACTCTGCAAAAAGGAGTTAATTCTTCAGACCACCCATTATAAGGAGATGTAGTTCTGGTACAAGACTGCATCTCAGAGGAGAATAAAGCTTCCCACTTCCAGCTTATGGTTCTTATATCCCTGTAACATCTGCTCCTAATGTGGAATGGCAATGCCTCTGTGCCCAAAACACCCAGGAGAATGGGATTTAAATTAGTGCTTTTCTTGAACTGATGTGCAGTTAGTTCTAGAGAACAAGAATGTGCAATTTTAAGATGAAGATAATGTTGAAGTTCTGTCTGAAAGTTCATCTGAATTAACTTCTTCGTTCTAGTAGAGTTAAAGGTACTATTTTTTATTGTATTGTGTTTATAATTTTATTCTGCATGTCATGTGTTACAGGAAAAGGTGTTAAAATGTTACCAATATATGATCATGGAACAAAACACTTTTTGTTGTTTTTTTTCAGCTGCAATTACAATGTACATCAGATATTTATTAATAGAGAAACAAAATGAATCATCACACTTTGTTAGGTCTTCATGCAATATGTTTACATTATGTATCGGATTGATGGGCTGCACTGGAATGGGGATAGTTGCAACTTTTCAGGTATGACCATAACTTTCTTAACAAAAACGAAAAGAAAATAAGATTGTTTTACCATTAAAAGTTTCAAATAGGTAACAGTGTTTAACATTATCCCATGTGGATCCTTGGAAAATGGAGTAAGAATGCCTTCATTACTCTTGCCTTTTTTCAGTAGTTTTACAGCAACAGATTTATTTCCTCCCTATACATGAGAATGTTTGCTTGTGCAGTTTTGCCATTAAGGAGTTTTCTGTGTGCTTGTCTTGTAATAGGTCTGTACTATACGGGCTTTTTCCTAGAAACCTTTTTCTGCGAAAATTTGAATGTAAAAAACTTTGCTATTCCAAGTTTAGTTCGTCTATAATCAGGTAGGGCAGAATAAGTCAGACTAACAAAAGCATCTGCATTTTTGGCTGAATGATGGTACACTCGCAGCATTTTCTACAAAATAATCTTACCTGAAAGGTTAGAAGATTGAGAACAACATCATCCTGTTAAACTTTTGTAGGAGGTGGCGTAGAACTAGTGCTTACTTTGCCAGAAAGGATTAGACATCTCATTACAAATCAAAGTCCACCCCTCGGTGTCTGAAGGAAAATTCAAGAGGCAGAAAAAATTACTGAAGCAGATTATTAATTTCACCTTTTCTAGTGATAAAGTACATAATAAGGTAGATTCTGACACAAGTATTAGGACAATTGCACTGAAATCTTCAGCCTAAAATCAAACTAAATTTAATTGGCAGGCAGCTTGAGATATTGCCTTAAAATCTGTGGAAACAGTTGCATTATTCCTTTTAAAGGATGGTCTACCTCGGAACATTTTGTTAAGTACTATTGTGCTCATATAGTGACATGATGACATACAGAGAAATTGAAAATAAGGATCGTTGGGGCTTCAACAGCCACTACAGTATTACATGTAATGGAAATGCTATTTTCAGACAAAAAAACCCTCTGCCTTAAGATGGTAACTTGTTCTTTTTAGCTTTGCATCCAGGCAGTGTGTGCAAATTGCAAACATCACAAGTACTTCAGTCTATTCTAATCATATTTTACTTTAAAATATCTCTGTTCTTATTGATAAGATTTATATGTAGTACAAAAAAAAACCCCAGAAAACAAACAAACAAACAAACAAAAAAACCCAGTTGAATGATGTCTGACTGAAATAGAAAACAAACTTGGCTTCAATAGGGAAAAGACAAACCAGGAATACAAAATAATTTGTGAGAGTCAGGGAAGCAGAAACTTTTATCCTGATGTTTCCAAAGGGATTCCTTGACATTTATAACACTGGTTCTAATCTAATCTCTGTTGTGTCTCATTGTCAGTCCATAAACTCCTTCCTGTTGCAGACAGGTAGAGATATTATAAAAGAAAAGCCTTATAAAATATGGTTTAGGCCCTACTACTCTAGCTAAGCTACAAGTAGCTTGTAAGTTTCCATAAAGAAAAATTATAAGAATGAACACAACAACCTATTCTTGGAGAGAAAAACAAGTCTGTACCTCCATAAATGGTAGATCTGTCCCATGAGAATCCACAAAAGAAAAATGTAAACACTTGAATCATAGAACATCCACACAAATCACCTGATGGCCAATGAATTAAATAGTAAGTAAACTACTAGCCAATTAAAGTTGCACACGAGGTCTGTGAAAACTGTATAAAAGTGAGTTATGTGGATAAAGAATAGGCTTTTCTTGCATGAAGAAACGAGAGTCCTGGCTGTTTATTATTACAACACCTTCATCACCTAATTTTTATTTCTTCTGCTTTGACCCCACTTTCCATATTAAGTGCAGTTTGTAGAAAGGGTTCTGAGCATAATAAGGATCTAATATAGCTAAGCATCTGACCTAGCAGATTTTCAAGCCTCCTTAATTGCCCAGGAAGTTGGAAATGATGGCTTGCAAGTCTTCAACCTTTTCACTGTACAACTAGTACAACTAGTGATTGGTACATTCCAATCCCCATTTGCCAATAGAATAACTGAGACATGAAAACGATGTGAGATTTGCTCAAGGTCAGGTGATGCTTCAAGTCAGGAGACCAAAGCAAAGCTGGAATTAGAAATTACTTCCTTAGTATTCAGTCTAGTTCCTCTAATCAGTGTATCATACAGAAAAATTACATTCATGTGCACTATCTGCTAGTTTCTTCAGGTAATAGCAGCTAACCATTGTGCTGATTCTCTTTCCAGGAGCTAGCTGTTCCGAGTGTCCATGACATAGGAGCTTTGGTGGCATTTGGCTCGGGTGTTGTATACATCACACTTCAATCTCTAATCTCTTACAAGTCCTGCCCACGATGGAACACTTACTTTGTGTGTCACATAAGAATGGCCATATCTGTCATATCATGCATTGCTTTCATTCCCAGTATCCTTTACGATGTATCCCATGGTTTTCCCTTTATGTGTTCATAGTTTTCCTTTTAAGTTAAATCATTGCTGATAAAGAATAAAAATAAGGTCATATTCTTTACTTAGGGCTCTCTAATATATTTAATATAGCATGTTGAGACACCATTAATAGCATAAAGATGAGTTTGGGGGGCTTCTAAAAAGCTTTATCTCTTATTTCAGTAGTAAATTTAAAAACAATGCCCTAGAGTTCTTCACAGAATCATACACTAGTGAAACTAGAACAAATTTCTAGCCTCCTTTACTTGAAGGAGTGTAGGAAGGAACGTCTGAAAAAGGGAACCACTGCTTCTACAATGAACACACAGAAGTTAAAAACATAGGTGGCGTACAAGCCTAAGCAGATGATTTTGACCATGTTGCTTGTTTCTTGACCTCAATAGCCTCTTTTAAAGTCACACTACATAACTTCCCTTGGCATGCTATAATTAGAGTCATCTCACTAATTTTATTGGCCGTGCCAGTGTTGAAAACTGATTGCAGCAGCTCATTGCATGAGTCAGTCAGCTACAGCCTGCTTTTGGTTTCAGCAGCTGTGAAAGGGCTTTGAAAGAGGGCCTCAGTCTAGAGAGGAAGTTATACAAACAGATCAAGGCACTTATTGTGCATCACTGGAAACCACTTGTTCCACTTCTAACAGTGCAGGACTCTGCTCCCACAGTTCTTGGTCACAAATGTCACCCAAGTTTTGGAGTGTCTTCCTTACTGTCTATACTTTGAAAGAACCTACGGAAACCTTCATTTGTGGAGAATATGTGTTTTGATTGCTGCTACCACTCTACCTTGCAATAATATGTTTCATTTACTTGTATTCTTAATACCTTGATTTGATATTCTGGTTGTTTCAAATCTCCTGTGCTACAGAAAGGGAAGATGGTCTGATCTGTGTTTTTTGTAAGCAGGCATTTTCACTTTTACTCTACTATAGACTACATTGTATAGTTTCCTTTACACTGTTTTCCCCAGTGATTGTGTTTGCTTCAAAAGTTTCCATGACAAAAATTGATTGGACTCCAGGTGAAAAGGTAAAATCTTACTAGGTAGCAAATTTCCCTTGTGTGATTTTATTTGGGGAATGGTGTTATATTTATCTTAAAGCATTACAAACATGTCAGAGACTTCAAATAGTACATCATCATGAACAGTTTTGTGCAATGCTGGTTTCCAGTCACTTCTTTATTAAAATGATGTCTGTGGTGTGGGTAAGAAAACTTGTTATGGATGATCAATCTTCAAAGAGCTAGACTTTCATTTTGACCAAGAATTTGAAAGTTTCCCATAGAAAAAGACTAAAAAAA
>VWZU01009146.1:60375-107315 GCA_013397095.1 Sterrhoptilus dennistouni | reverse complement strand
AAAAAAAAAAAAAAAAAGCCTGGAAATTAAATGTTTTACTCCCTTTTGTAGTCAATTTTCTTGGAAATGAACTTCTCACATGAAACGAAAAATGAACCAATTTAATTCTGTAGTTTTGGGGGTTTTTTTACAACATTGATTTTCTCAGCTTTTTTTTTCTTTATTAAATGATCTTTGATATTGTCATAAATTTTTGGAGTCTGACCTAAACCCTAAATCAATTTGAATTGATTTCAGTGTTTTCAGAATGCCAACTATGAAAACTAATTTTTCTTTTTGGACAAATTTTGCTAAAAGGATGTATTCAAAAAACAGGTTAAATAATGCAGAAAGTATATCCTGCTTGAAGAGCTTAATAAGAGCACACTTAGTAAATGTACTTCAACCAAACAGTGGCAAGGCAGCTGAGATAAATCTTTACAAATTAGACAATCTTAGTAATATCTTCAAGGATTTTGTGGGTTTTTATGAGATGCAAGGATGAAAAAATGGTTTTACTGAAACAGATGGTATATTTATTGATGGCACGTTAAGAAACATTTGGAATTCTGACATAGATTTTCTATGACAGTCTTAAAAACAAAAATCTGGTCAGGAATTGTCATGAAGGGTAGCCCTCCATTTCATAACACAGTGAGAATTTGCTCAGGATTACTGAGCTCAGTGGCTTTGAGTGAAAGTTTGGATTGTGGGCACTTCTGTAATCTTAACGTAACAACTGAATGTTTTCAGGTTTATATTATATTCAACCTTTGTTTTAATACTGTGCTAACTGCAGTTTTCTTGCTCTGCCTTTGATGTTACTGCACAATGTAACATGTGCAACCTTGATACATTTACTCACCATTCTGTAAAAACAAAATATGAATTGACTTTTATGCAACAGGGATGATGAGTTATAAATCTTACTTGTTGAATTTGCAGAAGGAAATGTCTATATCATTCCACCCATATTTTGTTTAGCTGTTTTATCTGATTTTTTTTTATGTTTCCTTCCGTCAGGATTATACTTACCATTTTATGAGTGCAATCTGTGAATGGACAGTGGCCTTTGGTTTCATCTTCTTCTTTTTAACATTCATTAGAGATTTTCAGGTTGGTATCTACATATTTTAGCAGTTACTAAGTGCTATGAATTGTGTAACAACAAATGCAATAGAAAATTACGATTCTTTACCTAGATAGATGCATCAAAGCTATAGAGAAACAAATTTTACCAGCCACAGAACTGATTTCTGTTTACATAATGAATATTATATCCCTTGATTATACAACATAAAATTCAGTTTATTAGTTCAACGTGTCTGTTCTTGAAAGTTACTAACAGTCAATTAATATATTCTTCTTATTTACCAATCTTTTCATAGAAAGAGGCCCTCTAAAGGTGGCATAATATTAAAATAAATGATGCAACTAAAACTTCCTTTCGTTCTACCTGAGGAATTTTATATACTAATCCAAAGCATTTCAGCCATTTTGCTATATGTTTCCTCACAGCACGAAGAATATGAAATACTTTTTGGAAAAGTATTGACACAAAAAATGTCTGGTTTGGGTAGCTAGATTCAGAGTTAACATACATTTTGCTAACCAATAGCAAACATTTCCATTTCTGTTTAGATTTGACTTAGTACTGAACAGACCATGGCTGTAGGGCTTTTCCTTTAAAAAAAAAATCTAGGTTCAGCAGAAAAAAATCCCTGCTTTTGGAAAAGAAATAGTTGTTCAAAATTACACAACATATGATCTTAAAGGTATATAATTGCCTTCTAAAACTAACAGAATTATTGAAGAACCATTCCAAAATGTATGCATCATTTGCATCATTTAATGCATCATTTTTGGAGGGAGGTATTTATTGCCAGTCCATCACTCTCTGATGTCTATGTATATGATGGCATCTCTTTTATCAAAAGTCAGACTCTTCCCTTGGAGATAGAGATTTGCAGGGCAATGCAGTAATTCTCAGAATATTTATCAACAATCCTTAGTTGATAATTCTGCTTTAGACACGTAAAAACTGTTACTAAGAATAGATATTATGAAAATAAGAGAAAGTGATGAAATTAAACAAAATAGAATCATGGACATTTTAAATTACAGGCTATAAAATAGCATTAATCCAATGCTAGTGTTTGACAATGACAGAAAATTTTTTTCGATTTTACGGTCTTTTTTCTCAGTGCTCAGAGAAAACCAAGCTATTGATTCAGTAAAAACCCCCTGCTACACTCTAAGAAAAATAAGACATTTTTCTAATTTTTTCCCACAGTATTTCACTTTAACAGTTTTTTCTTCTGTTTTGTTTTATCTCCTTATACTTTATATTGCAGAACTGTAAAATTAAATTACCTTAAGATGATCTTGCTTTATTTTTCTTTTAGAGATTTTCTATAAGGATATCAACAGAAATACATGAAGACTCCTGATAGTGAAAAAACAATATTTTATACCTATGAATATTCTAGGTTTCTTTTTACATATAGAAAAAGTGGCAGAGGGACAGGGATTGATAAGGTTGTATTAAGAACCCATGCCATTAACTTTGCACCAGCAACCACTAAAAGGTTTTAAAAACTCAGAGCAAGATTCCTCTTGCCTTTTTGCAATATTTTGTAATTTTTATATGGTTTGGTATATTAAAAATACTGTAACAAAAGCAGTATCTAGAAGCACATTAAAATCACTCTAGGACTTGATCTCCTCAGCTCTCCCATTTTGGACATATCTGTACTTTTTAATTTGCTGTAGTGTGATTAGTAGCATTAGTTTTAAACTTCAGAAAGTACATTTTGCAAAGAGGGAAGTGTAAAGGCAATGGAAATCACTAGGACTGAATTCCTACTCTGTTAAGTTGCAAGGGCTGGAAAAAATGGTGTGAGCAGGAGTGGGCACCTTTGTTTGAAGAAATTTGAAGTTAGTAGATGGCAACACTATGCTACATATTTGTGATACTGGGCACTGTACTGGAAATACAAATCCTAAGAGAAATTTAAACTATATTGCTTGAAAAAAGTTTTGTAATTGTAACTGCACTACATGTTGTAAAAATTCACCCCTTTTTCCCTTTTATGCACTGATGGCCACAGGAAACATAAAACAGAAGTGGGAATAGAAAGTAAATGTATATCTAAGCATGATGTGCTAGAGAAATCTTATTACAATTTTGTTAATATAAGCAGAATTTTCCAGCCTGTGTTTTAATCTACAGTGGAGTGAAGAAAGTCTCAAAAAAGTCTTTGGGAATGAATGGAAAATAAGAAGAGGCACCAGTAATTTTTAGGTGCTTAGAAATAAATGTATGAGTATTATATACATATAACTGAATTAAAAAACAAACCTGGAGAGCATCTATAATGAAAATATTTGCTGCTATAGAGTTACTTCTGTAATGAAAGACTTGGAAAGGAACTAATTGAGATGTCAGAGGTTACAAGTATCTGCAGGTTCTTTCATGGACTGATTCACCACCTCCATTCAGCAAGTTAACCACTTGGTTGTCAGTTATGTTCTCTGAAAATTACATTTTCCACACTCTATCACAGTTTATGCAGAAATATTGTTGATTTTCTGTAGCTAATATCCACTAACTAACGTGTGTTTTGGAGAGTGATGTCTTAAGATTAGTCAGCTGTTGATATTTCTTTTATTGTGTATTTTAAACTGTATTAAATTCAGCTGTTTCACAACTTAAAGAGTTGATGTTTTCTTTATAAGTTCTTCTAGATATAAACAGTAAAAGTGTTTTGTAGCTGAATTTCTTAGGGAAAGAAAACATGATTTATACATAGATATTGAACTACCCTAACTGAGGCCTGGTTGAGGCCTAGCTGAGGCCTAGTTGAGGCCCAAGGCCTATGGCACAGTAAAAATTTCTCAGTTAGTTGTGGCGTAATTAGAATTCGGTATTAAGGTGTTTGGGAAAGATAATAGGGTGTTGAAGGTCACTGAATAGAATTGTTAGTATGCAGGTGTAAGCCACCTTAAGGGTAAACCAAACAATGTATGTTTACATTCTTTCCTCTACTGTGTGCCAATGAAAAAGTTGTTACATGTATAAACAATGTAGAATAGTATATATGTAGCTGCACTGCACTTAATAAATGGACTTCGTAGAATTAACCATATTGGTCGTATCTATGTCTGTCTCAGTCCAACCCTCTCTTATTATCAGGATCCCTGGCCTTTGTGTTTTTCACTGGCAGACTTGCTTTCCATAGTATTCAGGTTATCTTGCAGAGGTTCATAGCTAAAATCAAGTTAAAAATCAAATCTAGTGCTAAATAAAGGAAGGACCTTATGTCTTGCTCATTTGGTATCCTGTAAGGGACACACATTTCTTCAAGTGGAAATCATAAGGAAAATATGTGTCAACCACAGAAAGTGACATCATATTATTTTCGAAGCTCTGTTAAGAAAACACCATATTTCCTAGTGGATTGTGTACTATTCTTTTATTGCTTTTTATTCTTAGCTTTCATAAACTAAAGTATAAGAAGCTTGAAGTTGCTATTTCAAATGATAGCCAACCTTTGCAGTGCTTACATTATCCTAAAGGGAAGAAAAAATTTCAGAGAAAGTGGCTGAATCAAGATCACTTTGTTCCCTGAAGTCAACTGGTAAATTCAAGTACTGAATGAAATATTTCCTATTTTTCTGAACTTTATTGTGATACATTTTAATATGAGTTATATTTATGACTAAAAGAATGCACCAATTGTGTGCCCTTTATTAAATCTGTTAGGTCTAAGACCTCAATTTGCATTGACATGCAGATAGAAGCAATGGATTATTACTTTTTTATTTGTGCAGTGAACAACTATTGAAAACACTTTGATTATTCTATGGCTCCAAGCAGATTTTCAGTCAACAGCTTAACTATTTTTTTCAGTTGAAATGTGAATTGACAAGTTGCAAGCAACTGCCAAAATAATATTCTAGCAAAGTATAATTTAGCTGTGGCTGACTCTTTTTAAGGACTGCACTTTAATTTTTTACAGGCAAGTGATCTCTAGAGGTTAACACAGATAATGTCACAGCACATTTCTGTTGCTTTGCTCTTTTTTCTATATTTTCATATTTCTTAGCAACAAGAAATAGCTATTTTTTTTGTTGGAAGCTATGCTAGAAATATTTTCATCATCTAGTCTGCATGATTTTCTGTATTTGTCAGCCCATCATGAGTGATTGAGAAATTCCTTTTGCATAAACTACAGTAAATCACATGATAGTTGCTGTTATTTTTAGTGGTTATGCTAAATCATTCTACTGCTTCCAAAAGTGGAAAAGCTCATTTTTCTAGGTTGTGCAGCTTAATCTGCTGATGAAATACCACTGTTGTGGTCTCTGTCACAGTTCCAGATTGTGTAAGGATGAAACTCTATCAACTCGAAATGCCTGAAACCCCCTTTGTCTTAGGCCACTGTTACTTGCTCTGCCTTGCCTTCCAGTGTGCACTTAGACAGTGATGACCTTATCTTTGGCTTTTCTCATAAGGCACTCTAAACTTTAATTTCTAGTCTGCTCAGTTTGCATACTGCCTTACCTGTGACGGCATCATATGTTTGACAGGAGTACAATAATATTGATGGCAAGGCATTTATTTCTTGCTCTTGATACTGGTAGCAAAACTTCCAAGCAGATTAGAGGCATTATGGCAACATGCCAGTGAATTGTGAACATTCCATCATGAAGTTTGTAATGATGTTCAAGAGCTTGGTATTTGAAACTCCTCTGTAAATACAGTCTTAGTCTCAATATTGACCACATTTTTACAACCCTTCAGGCTTTAGAAGGTCTGTTTGAAGACTGCAGAGGGGTTTGGGTTGATTCCCAGTGGTTTTCAAAGACCATTGGAATATTGTCTCTGGAAGAGGCTGGAAGAGCTGTTCTCCTCCAAGAAAGAGTGAAAAGTAGCATGGTGCATGTATTTTAAGAAGGGATAATGTTTGTTTTCTTGGAAGATGAATTAGTTTCCATTTATTTGTGAGAAATGTGGGGAAGTAGCAATAGGCTTTAATTTATAAGTTCTCTATAACTTTGACTAAAAACTGTTAGAGCTGGGTCTGTCTTTGACTGCATTTGTGTGTATGGCAGTGCCTGTGTGGTCATGCGTGCAGACACAGACAGGACTGGTATGATGAGGCCTGGCAGTGGTCAGAGTCCTGCATGCTGCTGAAATACACAGAAATAAAAATAGATGCTGTACTTCATAAACAACTGCAGTGATTTAATGAGCTTTGGCTATATTTTGGATTGATAATGTGATTCAGAAAGAGCATTTCTCTCATCTTAAGGAGAAATTAGGCAAGTCCTACATGTGATGTCTGTATTTTTCCCCATACACAATAGATGGCACTAGCAGACCACACGACCTGGGTTTATTTCCCACGTTCAGTCAAGCAAGTACAGTAGTTTGGTAGGTAGCTTTAGCTGATTTTAATAGTTGTCTGGAGGCCCAGTTAAATGGGTTTTGTATTGTGCCTTTGTGGAAAACAAGTCAGATCTAAGTTTCTTTGCTATCCCTTCCTGTCTTAATCTAAGTAAATATGTTTTGTTACTGCAACATGTAGTCTCATAGCAACTTCAATTTCACAATAGTTTGTCCAAGTCAAAGGAACCACTTGCTGCAATTATCACTGACACGAGCTGACATCCAGCTCTCATTACTGCACCATTTCTCTTGGGAAGGTTTTCCTACCCTATCACAAAGAAGGTACATTTCACTCGGTTGCTTCAGTAGAATCCTCTCAGTTTGCAGTGGAGCTTTAGAAGACAATATAGGCCTTGTTTTCATAAGACAACAATTTAGAAAGAGCAAGATTTTAACATTTCAAAATTGCATTTAGTCTGGACCCAGAAAAAGTTACGTGCCTGGTTGTAAAAAAAAAATCAAAGGTAGCTGCTTTATCTATTTAAAAATGCACTTTGTATGTAAAATGTCTTTTTTTCAGTTATGTCCTTGCCTAACAAAACAGTTAGCATTGTGTTCTATGAAGTGTAGCAATAATGCAGGCTTTCAAACATTATCTAACTTGGAATGACACAAATTTAGCATTCACAGTCCTAAATAAACTATGCTGAGCAGTATGGATGTTTCTCTAGAAACTCCCATCAAATGTTGTATGGATTTTTAAAAAATAAATATTAAAAGTGCTCTGACAAAGTATGAGTGATTCATTATTAATAAACATCTTTAACACAGTAGAAATTTCTTATTTCATGAGCACTCTCCCAACATGCACTCATAAAATTCATTATAGGTACATTTCAAAGAAGGTTTCTCTGATGAACATCTAGACTTTCATCATGAGACCTGCAGGAACATTCTCTGTAGCTCTGCTTTTATTAGAGATATTAGCAGCTGACGGATCTCCATGCAAAGAGGTGTCTTTTCTTCCTCTCACACGGCATCAATTGGCTGAAACATATTAGATCATTTGCAGGGAGGTATTTCTTCTGGTTTGAATTATTCAAGAGGATTTTTTGATAATAAAATAATTTGTAGGGCTTTTTCCTTTAAAAAATTATAAATAGAATTTTCTGTTCATTCGAAATTTTAATGGGATTACATATAAAATCTTGTCTACTACTTAGAAAGGATTTCGACATAGGTCTTGCTCTTCAGGCAAAAATGTAATGTTCAGAAATTCCACCAAATGAAATATCCCTCTTTTGTTTTAGAGATCTATTTAGCCTTTGAGAATACAAATTTAATAAATTTAATAGAAGATAAGAACCTTTGCTTAAAGGAAAAGTGATCTTCTTGACTTTAATCAATTAAAATCAAATTACAAGCCTTCTACTGCCTTCAGCTGTTAGTATTTCTTGCTCTGCTGAGCAAGTGCATATGTTGTTCACAGAGCCTAGGGATGTTTCCTGGATAGATTCTGGTGTCAGCAGAATAATATCATGGACAAATTTGGAAAACAAGTTATCTCCCTGTAAGCAGTTTGAAGGAGACATCAAGCTCTAAGGCTCTGCTTGTTCTGCCTCTGCTCCTTAAACCCAGCTTGTTTTCTTGCTGAAGAAACAGAAATTTAGAGTTTGAAGTGAAGTATTTAGACCTGAGTTCTCAGAACCAATATCACAAGTACAACAGGATGTTGATCTGATTAAGCCTCTAAATGACATTTAATTTGAAATTCAGTGCAACTGTGCGAAGATGGCACTGTGACAAGATCTGAGACATCCCCAAGTAGCTGTCTTAGAAGCAAGGAGCCAAGCTACAGCAAGCACTTGTTTTCTCAGGAGTGTGGAAGCTTTCCTTTGGCTTGGCTTCCTCTGGGTTTTGGGGGCACAGAGATGGCGCCATTTCTTATTTCTCCCTTTGTCCTCTGTCCTTCTGTGCTACCTAATACTCAATTCACACAAATTATGTTGGCAAACAGCTCTCCCAGTATGTTAGTGTTATGATGTGGTTTCTGTGATTCTGTTCCAGAAATCATCTTTCTTCATGACAGTCAACAAATTAGCCTTACTTTCTTCCATTTTGCAGTCTCAATCTGATGTCTGGGGAATTTAAACATATGCAGGTAGTAAGTCATGGGTGCCTTCTGACGTGACTGCAGACCAAAATCAACTCTCAACTGAGATGCTGCTACAGCTGGCATGACTGGTTAGCTTAAAAGTGTTGAAACCAAATATTTGGGGTAATAATAGTATTATAGCAGATTTTAAAGGGCGATTGCCAGTGCTGTCAAAGGGCGAAGCCGACATTTTCTCAGTGCCCCTCCTTGCCAAACAACTTTAAAATTCGAACACTATTATTGTATTAGCATAGTTCTTTCGTCTTGAACTGAATTTAAAACATGCTTACTGTTTAGGGTAGGCAATACAAAATCCTGATCGCTACTTTCCTGGAATTTCAACCAAAAGGAATGGTAAAACATTATATAATCATGTTTTTTAAAAATCAACTTGTAGTTTTACATGGCATCTTGTGTCTGCTCGTAGCAGCCAGAACTGAGCGTTGCCATTGAAAACAGAGAGTCATGGCAGTATATTCACTCCAAAAATACCTTCTGGTTTCAAAAATATTTAACAATGTTAAGACTAAAGAGGAGTGAAAGGAAACTAAAGAAAGACAGGATTGGAAACTGTTCATTGCACTGTCAGATAAAAATTCACCATGGAAAAATGCACAAACAGACAAAAAACCAATTATTGGAGTAAAATTGCAATCCAGCAGACCACTGGGTCTTCTTGAGTAGGGTTGAAGGATGAAAACAGGTTGACCCTCAAACCACCTGGTTAAATTCACTAAGCAGAAAGCACTGGGCATCAGGCGTTGAGCTTGGGACTGGGGACAGATAAGTCTCTCATGAATTTCTAGGAAGAGCAGAAACTCTGACTTTGCATGTGCGTCTTTTGGAAAAGAGATTTAGGAAAAATAGAAGTCTTGGAAACTGAAATCCTTGCAATACCATGGATAGGTTATTGAAACCATCCCATAAATCACAGTAGCAGTTAAACAGCAAGGCAAAGCAGGAATTAGTGATGCCTTTTTCTTCAAGGGGAGCTGGAGATGGGTCTTCCTCTGGATTGTGTAACCATGTTGCAGAACCAGCAGTTCCCATGTGTTTGGGGCAGTTTTGTCAGTTACTCTTGAGGCACACAGACTCAGAAACACGCCTAAAGATTGGATGCTGAGGGAATGGGTGAGAAAGATAGGAGTCCCTGTATAAGAGAGGGGAAGGAAGAGGTAGCAGCTAGCCTCGAAGACTGTGGAAATAAGCATGATAGTTATCGCTGGCCTCAGTGGAAGTAAAGAAATACAGACAGACTCCTTTATTACCCTGTAAATAATTACATTAAATTACATCAAATTACATAGAGGAATCAGGAGGCACTTTTCCTCCATTTTCTGGACACTAAGGATCAATACCTTGGCAGGTTTCTTGGGAGTCAAGTTATACTGAAATCACAGTCCCAGGACCTGGAGAAGAGTTTCCGGCTCACGGATTGCATCAGGAGTTGCCCTTTCTGTGTATTTTCAGTGTAGAATTTGGAATAATAGGAGGTTGTTCTTGCTTGTAAAGGTCCCCACAATAGCTTCTGGTGGGAAGACACCAGATTGTTTGGCAGTCCCATAGGGAATACAGAGGAGATTATTTTGCCAGCAAAATCACAGACTAGAAGAGGAACAGAGTCTCTGTAATGAAACACTGAGAAGTGAGCTACACAAGATGGTTGTGATGATAGGCTTTTGTCCCCATTGTCATGTAGAAGATTCTGAATAGGGTGTCACTGTGGGTGCTTGATTGAGATGGGTTCTCCATTCCCAGCAGCCAAGTGATGGCTGAAATACGTCTCAAAGAAGCATGGGAAGACTGAAATCTAAGTCCTAAGTGAGGAGACTGAAACCTAAGTGAGGAGCCTCGTGCTCATCACTGAAATTAAAAAACAAAACAAAACAAAACAAAACAAACAAAACCCCCAAAACAAACAAACAAACAAACACACAAAACAAACAAACAAACAAAAACCAAACAAAAAAGCCTCCCAAAAAAACCCAAAAAAAACCCAAGGAAAAAAAAAATCAGTGAAATTGGAAATACAACGGATGGCAGTTCTACAAACCTCTGGTCAGTCTAATGGACCAGTACCAGTCTGGGGAGACATACAAGGAAGAGGACAATGCTGATCCAACTGGAAGAGCCTCAACCTAAATGATCACCTTATGTAATGAAGTCTTAAAACATCTGTTGATGATCAGGAGGACAGAGACTCCAGCAGAAAAGGGTGAAGATGGCTTTTCTTACCAATGTTTTTATTGGCCTGCATTAGGATCAAATGTGCAGTGATAATTCACCTAACCAAGCCTATGGAATTAATGCTCATCTATTAAATACTCCACACAGGAGACAGTTCTGTTGGTCTACTGCTAAATCACCGCTTAACAGAAAATATTGCTAATCTGAACCCACTCCTTAGCATATGTTTATTGCTGCCCTTATAATTTCTCTGTGGGTTGTTGTGAATTTTCAGTATAATTTTCTTTAAACAAGAGAACACATAATTCAGAAAGTGCCAAACAATATCTTTATAATTATTATGAAATGTCCTATAGACCATTTCCTGTTAATTTTCATAGTGTTTTGAAGAAAATTCTTTTGAAGGCTTTTATAGGCTCTTGTCCAACATATCTGAGGAGTCTGTTTTTCAACATCTAGTTTTACTCCTTACCATTTATTTATGGCCACTTCAGTCCCTTTAACTTCCTAGAATTGTAAAATATTTTTTTAACCACATTACTGATCTTAGATTTGCACAAATTTGGACAAAGGCCAGCTGATTCGCTAGTAATTAAGGTATAATCACAAAATTGTTCCTAAAGCAACTTCATTTACTGCTGGTGTTCTGCTTTGCAATGCTGTGTGTGAAGAGGTGCACAGAGCTGGCTTTGTTTGGGCTGCCCACAGCTACACCAGATACACTTTGTCCAGGGAATGGGAAGGAAGCTATAGAGGCTGAAGTTCACTGCAGGTAGGACATATTTTTCAGTGAAAGTGCCTTTCAAAAACCAAGTCATTTTTGTCACCTTTTTCCTTACTATTTTTTTAACTTTGTTTTTATACCTGCTTATTTTTAAAGAATTCCAGTTGAATTTTCCCCACCCCCTTACTTATGAGCACTTATCAGGGCTGCAATATAAGATCTATAACAGACTGGAATTATTTAGGCTTCTGGTACTTCCTGGCTGCTTGTAAAAGTGAAAGTAGCTGGCAACTTCTTCTATCTGTATTTACAGTGATGGAAGCAGCTGTTTTTATAATGGATCCTCTTAAACTTGAAATATAAATGGAAATGTCTATTCCCTTGAGATCATGTCCTGTTTGCTGCTGCTTTTGATTCTACGTATTGTTCATGGCAATTCTTCTGCTGGTGCAGTAAAAACTGGTTCTCCTTTGCCTTTCAACTCTGCCCATAACACACTGCTTTGTACACAGCTCATTTTACAACTACTTCTACACAGGGACTGTCCTGTTTCAAATAGGGCAGGAATGGCTAAGCCCATCATCCTACTGCCCAGGTACCCTAAAGACAGCATGTCTTTCTGCAGATCATAGTGCAGCTGACATCTGGCATCCCACACAGAAAGAAGGGATTCTTTGGGTGAAATGTTTTCAACCAGTAAATACTTGAAGGAGCTGGAAATTGGAAGTATATGAAGGGTCTCCTGTTATGTAGGACATCTCTCTGTAGGATGTTCCAAAAGAAGGCCCCAGGAAAGAAAATTATGAAGTGAGAAACTGTGTTAAGGCTAAATTGTTCAAAAAATTAGTATTGTTATTAGTTCCGAATTAGCTCCTCTGATGCTACATCAAGCCTTATTAGCCTTCTTTTAGCAGAAAACTAAGGTTATTGCTTAACTTTCTGGAGCAAGCCATGAATTCCTGAATTCCATTGTTTTTTCCAAGGCTATGGTTTGATTCCCAGAACCAAAATTAATCTGATTCTTGAGCTGGCATATACTCTTAAAGCACTCCTAGATCAGGGTTCTGAAAAGAGAGGCTTTGGTTTCAAAATCTCTTCCACATTAATGGGTTATTTAGGAGTGATAATGGTGCAATTATGAGAGATGGAGAACCAGATTGAGGAGTTGCCCTTTTCATGTTCATTGGATGGGAAGGAGTAGACATCAGTGGTCATGGTGGGGGGAAATTTGGCCTAAGGAGGAAAGCAAAATCTTCTAACCATGTTACATGGCATCTACTATGCTGTTTACAAGAAGACTCATTCAGCAACATTGAAATCTTGGGGAACCTTTCCATGCCACATGAATTTAAGTTACATTCTGTTCCTGTCATGCTCATCTGCTCATTGCCTTCAAGGGGCACTTGCAGAAAAAACCCTACTGCTTACTATTTTTGGTTGAGAGCAGCTTGTGAGTCAGGTAATCAGTGGTTACCAACACTACTTTTATCTACTGAGTACTAGAGTACTCAGTGCACAATTGTTACTGGTGGGGCTGGACTGTGTAATTTCTGTTTTCTGTTTGTCATCGCCTGTCAAGCAGTTGAATGCATTAACAAAAATTTAGTTCCAGCTGTACAAATTTATATGGGCTTATCATTGCCCCCACGTGTGTTTGAATAACTGGCCATGGATTCTGTACGCTGCTGTGAAACACAAATAAACATGCAATTCTCCTGTAAAGAATAAATTACCTGTACTATACAATGACATAGCAATAAGGGTATCACAGTAATCAGCTTGTTTGGCACCATGTCTCTGGACTATTCACCCTGACACATTGGGTTAATTAGCAAATTACAACTGGCCCTTCATTTATCATTGTTTCCAATCTCTTATCCAGAAATGCTGCTCTGCGTACAGCAAGACCTATAACAAGTATTTGTGTACAAGAAGACCCAGCAAAAAAAAAGTTTTGTGCTCATTTACGCTCTGCCTAAGACTACAGGCTTCCCTGAAGAGCTTGCTGATACCTTCATGGTATCAGTGTGGAAATGCCCAGTAGAGCTGGCAGGCCAAGGGTTCAGCATTCATAAGGCTGCAGATGTAGAAGTCTGGGACAGCTCTGTTTGTCAGTCCAGTCTGCATATGTGACTCCTTATTTGACCTGGTGCTTGGAGCAGTGTCAAAAAAAGATATCTTACATCATAGGTACCTATCAGAACTATCTAAATATGTGCTGGACCATGTATCTGGATTCAAGAGTAAGGACTCCTGGGTGGAAAATTTCAAAGTTATCCTTTTTAGTGACCGATGCTGCTCCATCAGATGTTATCTAATTAGTAGAAGCTTGTCTTGGTTTCACAAAATGAAATCTCCAAATGGTTGTTTTCTCCCCTGCTTTTTTTGTATTTTTTTTAAATCAGTCCTGTGTTTAAAATTATACTAGATTGAGGCAGAAAACTAGAGAACAGATAGCCAAAATCCAGTGTATATCAGCTTTGATGACATACCCAAACTCCACACAGATTTACACTGTGATTATATTTGTTTGGGAAAATTATTTTATGTGCCAGGATGAAAACTGTTAAGTTGCTGTGTTCTGAAGCTATTTGGGGCAGCAAGTCTTTGATATTCTTGTGGAAGAAGCCCTGGAAGGCTACTAAACAGGTGAGCTTTGAATATTTTGCCTTTTTTTAGGGGACATCCTGAAGAGTAGAGCGGTCTTTCTCCCTTACCCAGCACTTCAGCTCTCCTGCAGTCTCAGAACAAAGTCATAAGGCACAAGTACAGGCCCTGTGAACAAACAGATCTTAGAATCCTGTTGCACAACAGTGGAAGAAGCAGTGAAAAAATTCTCTCGGGTTGTTAGTTGCATGCAATCTGATGTCATTAAGTGACAAACCTTCTGTTCCTGTCACAAAGAGGCAAAATAATGTAGGTGACAAACTTTTCTTATGAAAATCTGCACTGTCAGCCATCAGCATTTAATTACCCTAGAATAGAAATGTACTGCAGAAGACTTATTAATAAACCCAAGGAAAGTTTTTCCTGGGAATGAGGGAGGTTTTTTAAGTGGCAACACAAAGCTACACCTCATGAGATGAAAGAGGAAAGATGTACTTATAGGAATCACTTTGGGCTTTTTGAGGAACAAGTGGCATCAATCTGGGCAGAAAAGTCCATTAATTCTGAGTGAATACACCTAAACTCAAGAACTTTTCTGGAGACAGGCCAGCCAAATGAAGAAAATCGAACTATAAACTCTGTGAACTTTGTATGATGCTGAGATTTGTTTATTTATAAAAAATGGAGAAAAAAGAGGCAGGAGCACCTATCTTGTAACATGAACTTCAAAGTGCAAAATAAATATAAAGCTAAGAATCAGTCAAGTCCAGGAATCCAAAACAAAAATGTGAGCAGAGGCACAGCTGTTACAATGCTGATTTAGCATTCTTCAGGTTTCAAAGGAAAGTCAAGCCCATCAATATTTCCATATCCAAGTAAATCTATACCTAGTGTTAGCTGCAGACACTGCTCTCATTCACCAGAAAATAACAAGTCAGTTGTCCTTAGACATTAGAAAAAACCCCAACAAAACCAAATCAACCAAACAACATGTGAATAATCACACAGTGATATCATATTTCTGCTTGCTATATAGAAAGCAAATTTGACTTAAAAGTTGTCATAATTTCAGTTATGATTTGGAAAAGCGATTCCCAAGGAGAGTTTGTGAACCACTAGTCATCCACAACAATCCTCAGAACCATTGATGGTCCAGACTCCTGACAGAAAAAATCTGCAGGTTGGCAATAATTCATTGCTTTAAATTTTTAAATTATTACTGACTTGGAATATATTTTTTCTCAATTCTTTTTCATAAGAGCAAATCTTTTTTCTACAGTCAGTTAAGTATTTCACTAAGTTTAATCCACAGCATGCAGTTTAGGGAGCACGTTTTTTGTCCTTACTACCTAATTGACTACTGCAAATTGCCTGGAGGAAACTTATAGAAATAAGACAGGTTTTTCATAGGTGAGTTATGCTTTACCTGGAGAAAACAGGCTTTATTTTGCACAGTGTATGCAATTTCTTTTTTTAAAAAGGGTGAAAGTCTACAGAGTGTATTTCTGAAATGTTAATATGCTGACAGATCAGTAAATACAAAAGCCGAGAAATGAGAATTCAAGTGATTCACTCCATTTAACCAGAAAGAGAATTTGCTCCCTGTCTCTTTGAAGTTAGAGAAGTCAGTGGAGTTATTTTCCACAGCCTTGCTGACCCATGAAGGAGGACAGGTGTTTCCATGGCTGGCCAGACTAACAGCGGCAGGAAGGATGGAACCACACTACATTGACTTCATCTTAGTTCACCAAAACAAGGTTTCAGCTGCTGTTTTGAAGAAGCAGAAGACTTGAATGGCCAGTGGCAGCAGCAGCTAGTGAGAAGCAGAGCAGAGAGCAGCCTGCTGTGAGATGGATGGGTGGATGGATGGGTGGGTGGATGGATGGATGGATGGATGGATGGATGGATGGATGGATGGATGGATGAATGGATGGAAGAATGGATAAATGGAAGAATGGATAAATGGATACATTGGGCTGTCTTCAGTGGGCTCTCATAAAACTGTGGCTGGAATGGACACCTGTGGACTCCCACCTGACAGAAAGTTTCAGGTCACTTGTGAAAGCTGAGTACAGGAAGGCCAAAATCCCAAAGAGGAGCCACTCTTGGGCATGATGAAAAAAAAGAGGGTCTTCCTCACTGCTGCCTTCATCCTCACTTCAGTTCATTGCTATTGCAGTCTTGGCATGGGAGGCTTTTACAGTGCAAGACTTGGCATTAATTCTCCCATTATTGTTCCTTGTTGCTGTTTCCAGTCTCTTCCTGACAACACTTAGCTTGGTAAAGTAGCACAACTGCTCTATAAATCTCGGGTACAGTTCTGTTGTCTGTGAGTTACACCAAATGGCAGGTCAAAATCTGGCAACTCCCTGCAGTCTGCCTACAGGAGGACTTCAACTTCTCCTGCCTTTGGTGGATTAAAATCAGTGGGAGGTAATTATTGCTATTTTTAGCAGAAAGCTAAAGTACAGGAACTATAAACTGGCTGGAAAGGTCTAAAATGTGGAAAATCTGAAATTATTCAAAGGCTTGTTTCGAGTCCCCAGTTATTATCATAAAGCAGCAAAAGCTGGTTCTCTATCACTAAAGTTTTCTTACTGACTTGTCTTCCACATTTCTGCTGGCACCTCTCAGCACATGTGTATTTGATCCAGCATTTGTATCTCTGATTCAAACAGTAACAAAGGAATGCAAGTATTTCAAATCTGAATTCGTTTGGATTGAACGTGAATTTTTGAATATTTTTGGACAGATTGACTTCTAAAAGAAGCAACATAGAAACAAGGAAAAGGACTCCCTCCATCTTTTGAATTCAGTTTTCTGCACTGACATGGTGGTCTGTCTTCCATCCCACTCCCTCAGACACCCTGCATATTTACTCTAGTATTTGTAGAGTAAGTTCCTTATGATTTTGCTTTGTGGAAAACTACACACCAGCATTAAAGCTTCTACAGTAAGTTTTTATTTATGAGTCATTTGTACCAAAACCAGACACTTTTGGAATCTAACGCTGCCCAGTTAGGACATCTAAAGAAAACAAAAATGAAAATTAATATTAAATCTTTTTTAAAGTTCCTTTTAATGACCTGACAGCAGGAAAGCCCCTGCCTCACATGATATCTAGAATTTCATATTTTGTCATTTACTTACCTAATTATATTGAAAGAACCAGACATAATAATTTCTATTTAGGCAGCATGTCTGCATTTTTGCATTATAATAATTATAATGCATGTCTGCATTATACTTGCTATTTTAACACAGGTGATATCAAGAACGTTTTTGGAACCGTCACCCTTTGGCCACATGTCCACATATGCTGGTGTAGAACAAAGGTTTGCTCAGCTGGAGCTCACACTTTCTGCACTACCGTTACCTACTGGGGACCTCAAAGAACTTTTATCATGCTGATCCAGGTTGATATCTCTCTTTCTGTCTTGCCTTGATGGGCCTATGACCAGAGCAAGTGATGGAAAGAATGAAAACATTCATACCTGCAACACACACAGTTCTGCTTTTTCCTTGAGTCTTTCTCTCCCGTGTGGCAAACCATCTTCTACATAGATGAGAAAAGGAATGAATGCAATAATCAGTAGAACTTTGTCAATCAGAAATGCCTTCTGGTGTGCAATCCAAGCCATCCTTTTGCAAGTACAAGCCTTTTTCTTACTGCAAGGGTGCTGGGGAAGTTAAAAAGCAGATACTGCAGATCTTACAGTGATGGTGTTAATAAAGACCAGAAAGACTCACAGCTTTTAAAATAGGCAAAATCACATAACATGAATCATGCAACATTTCCATCTCTGGCAAGGTTCAAGGCCTGGTTGGATGGGGCTCTCAGCAACCTGGTCTAGCGAAAGGTTTCCCTGCCCATGGCAGGAGCAGTAGAACTGGGTGATCTTAAAGGTTCCTTGCAACCCAAACCATTCTGTGGTTCTATGACTAGATGATATTTCCTATTTGCATGTTTTAAGTAAGAGAAAAATTATGGGCTCTCTTGTTCATTCAGTTCCTCTTTGGTAATAAAATACTTCTGGATTAAGTGTGAATAATTCTAAAAAGCTACATATGTAGAGCAAATATGAGTCTTTCTACTCCTTTTTTTGAATTTAAGACAGGATTGGGATGAAAAAGAAAGCCAAATCAACTCACAGTATAGAATAAAGAGAATAAAATACATCATATCTTCTTTAAAACAATATTAACAGCTTTACACAAATATTTCTGACTGACCATAAAGATTTTCTAAAGGAAATGTGACAAAAATATTCTAAAGGAAATGTGACAAAAATAATTGGTTTAAAGTTTCATATATATCAATTACACCTCCTTCCAAGTAGCTTCAAGTCTTTCAAACCCAGAAAACTGGTTAAAAACTGTTTTTTTCCAGAGTGTTTTTGTTTGATAGACAGGTGTTTGCTAGAGAAGGCAGTAGCCTCTCTTGGAATGAAAAAATGTAACATCCTTCTTTCTGAATTATTATTATGAAATTAAGGGGCTCTCAGACAAAGAAATGAGAATAGGAATAACAGTTTTTTTACTATTATGTATAACAAGGCAAAGGAAATAACAACAACTCCGGCATTAACAACAAACAAACAGAACCACAAACTTAGCGCCAGCCTCCTCAGCCGCAGGCACTATCCCGTCGGTGCAGTTCCGATCACAGCTGGCAGGGGCGCTGGTGGCTCCTGGCTGGGCAAAGATGCTGCAATGATTCCTCCGAGGCTGCAGGGGGCGCTGTGGCGCGATCTCAGGAATCATGTGGCAATGGCGGCTGGGCCGAGATGGGAAGGGATGGAGGAGAGACTTTGTGTCACAAAACCCTGGGGCAGTTGATCTTGGTGTCCCAGCAGGACTCTAAGGAGCACCAAGTTGGAATGGCAGGAATGAGCAAAATTCCTAGTGGGTTAGACAAGATGTATGAGGAGCTCCGGAGCTGTGGCTGGAACAGCAGAACATCTTGGCAGGCAGGGGGTGCGGGCTACAGAGTAGCGAAAGCTCCAAGCAGTGCTGAAGAAGCAGCAGGGGCCGGACTGTGATGGCCTGGCTCCCAGCAGGGCAGAGATGGGCAAGCCCAAAATCCTGGCACTCAAGCAGATGGGGACAGGCCCCTCTTTTAGTGAGGTGGGTGTTAATAGGTTCCCAGTTCAGTGGCTGCTTTTACAAGCAAAGGCTCATCCCATTGCAGAAGAAGCAGCTCTAGGCTAGGCTTGGTGGCAGCAATGAATTCCCTTCCCAAGCTGCTGCTTCAACTGTTGTCCTCTGAAGCCAAGAGTGAGAGAGAGTGAGCAGCTGCCCCAGCCCCATCCCCTACCTACCCAACTCTTGCCACACCTCTGCCCCTCCCAGAAAAACCCTCAAAAACAAGAGTAGTGCTACCAGACCCTCTTCTCAGGCTTCACCACCTTTCTTTTGTCTCAAGTACCCAGCCATCAGTGCTTCCTGGCAACTCAATGGGAAAAAATTCCACAAGTAAAAAGGAACAAAAAGAAAGAAACCCAACGCCCAACACAGAGCTTTCCATTAAACTTTTCTATCAACTCTTTGAAACTCACTGAAAACAAAATTGCTGCACCAACATAGATGAACATCTTTGCAGTTGTGGAATTCAAGCTGCTGCCCATGTAGTGCTCAGGCAAATGATGCAGAGTCATGCTGACAGTTGTTTTGGTAGGTGTCTTGTTTGCTTGTTTGTTTCTGTTAAAAGGGAAACACTAACTTTTCGTATCTCCATGGTTCCACCTAACCAATTAGAGAAAACTTGCTAACATATGGGGCAGATGTCACCACTTCTCTGTTTAACTATTTGCTACTATCTTTTTTCATTATCAGGAATCCAAGTTACTAACCATATCAGATGGGAAAATACACATTTACTGACAGCTGCAACTGAGTTTTGCCTCTGAGGAAATGCAGTTCTAACACGTTGCCTCAAGTCCCTGCGTATATATTTGGAGATGGCCAAGATACACAATTTATACCATTCAGGCACTTTCTGGACATTTACAGTGGAATAGAATTTTCTTTAATCCTAAATTTGCCTATTTTTCCACTTCACCAGCAAAAAAATATGTGTTTAGAGGATGCATTGTCAGTGTCTGTAGTAACTGGGTATATTTATCAGGGCATCAGATGTTGCACGTTTTTACTGGACTGTCAGAAAAAGTATTTCCTTTTATTACAATCGGAGTTTTCAGTTTTCTGTCAAGAAACCCCTCCAATATTGAGACAGCCTTTCAGAGTGTACTACGAGTGCCAGAAAATAAAGTTTTACCAGACTTCTTCCCAACATCTAGTTTATATGCATCTCTGCCTATTTTTTATTAGGTGTTACTTGGTATCTTTTCCACACTATCCCTCCTCACACAAGAAGAATGAGTCAACCCTTTTCTCTCAGTCTCTGCTGCATATACATATCACAGTTTCAAGCCAAAGCCAGTCTTTGAGAACATTATATGTTCTCTTCCCCTAAACACGCAAGCTGTAAATTGTCAGTTTTAAAGCTACATCTGCAACAGTATGACCTGAGATTCCTCTGTAAGTGCAGTGCCATTCGTGTTTTGATTTTGCAGTTATGCTCTGTATTCCCACAGCGAACCTCCAATTTTGTTATCTTTCCTGGACAGAGGTGCAGGGAAGCCATTATTTCCATGATTCTTGTACATGGTCTTTTGATGATTTTAAGCTGAAAAGTTGTAGCAGAAAGGGACAGCGGAATCTCTGCTGTGGGCTGCTGCTCAGGTCCTGAGTCCCTCTCACTCCTGCTGCTGTGGTGCCAGGCTGGGGGCTAGCAGGGGCACCATCCTCACTGCACAAGGGGAAAAGTGGGGCTTACAAAGATTTTACTGAAGGTTGTAAAGTTCTGGTGGCGTTGGACCTCTCTGGGAGGAGAGAGACAACTGAGAAGGCCAATCACCAGTCTTGAAATTCTTTAAGAACACCCTCTGGTCTGATTTTCTAGGTTGGCTCCCTCCACACAACAAACATGCCTGATGATCACTGCAATGTGCAATGACTGGGTGTTCTCTGGACTGGAATGTGAATTGCAAAGTCAACTTCACTTCAAACCTACCCTGCCACTATGGATTTGCCTGTGATCAGGACTTTTGGTTCAACTTGGCCTGGCATCTGGACCCTGCCTGCTCTCCTCTTGCATGGTCTGTGGGAATGTGCTGGTGCTGACCAGCTCTGCTCCTGCCTTGCCACCAGCCCCAGTTCCTGTCTTGCCCTCCCTCAGAGGAAGAGAACCTCTTCCCAGCCCTGGGTGCTGCCTGGCAAAGGCCTTCCCTCTGATCTAAATGTGAGAACACTGAAACTTTTAAAAAGTACTATTTTTAAAAAACAAACAGAAAGAAAACCCTGAAATTTTTCCCCAATTTTCTTAAGAAAGCATTTTGAATCAGAAGCTTCAGAAACAAATCAAACCAAGCAGGGCACCTGGTCTGGAATATTTAATCCAAATGGTTAGAACGTGGCAGCTCTAAAAAAATCTGCTCTAAGTGGGTCTGAATTTTTTATAAATTATTTTCTGACCTTTTGCAGGAAATGGTTGCAGGGGATGAGGAGAGGGGGACTAGGCAAGTCAGTGAGGCATCAAGAAGGAGCTGGAGGAACCAAAAGGAGCAGGTCAGTCTTTCCTCTCCAGGACCTCCAGTTGTTCCTGTGAAAGAAAAATGAACTGAAAATTGACTCAAGCTGCTGCAACCAGCTCAGATTCACCACAAGTGTAAGAGCTGGCAGGAATCTGAAGTGGCATCTTGACCAGTTGCACTCAGAGCTGACATACCTTTGGGAAGTATGGATAAACGCTCTGGTTTAGAGAACTAAATATTATTCCTTCTATTGCCATGGGACTTTTTATGCAAATTAATGTAATGCAGAAAGGTTTTAGAAGGCATGAAAAACATGATAGCCTGTAAGACAAAACACTAGGGATAGCAGAAATGAAAGAGACTCTTAAGTCAGACCCCTAAACTTTAGCCTTTGTTTAATCTCAGTGACTCTCAGTGACTCATGGGGAAAAGAAAACCTTTGCTCATGATGTATTCTTTATCTTTTACTGAAAAAGCTTCTACATATAAGACACAAAAACCATAGAGAAACACAGAAATAATAGGGCTGGTGCTTCTTATATTTGGAGTCAACTACAAGTTCAATTTGTATGTCATCTTGGGAGTAAAATGGAGCTGACAGTGGTTAAAGCAGTTGTAACTTCCCCATCCTCATACAGTAGAGAACTAAGAACTGGAGATGTCCCTCCTTGAAAATAGAACATTTTCAAAAATACTTACTTTACTGTGTCTTGTTCTACAAATTTTTTTGTGATTTTTGTTGTCTTGATTTTTTTCCCCTGTTTCTTCCTTCCTTGTTTCACATGCAGCACAGACCATTTACAAAGAGAATTACAGGTGGTTTCTTGAGAATGATGATACAGGAAAAGAGGAAAGGGACAGCAGCCCTAGGATGGATGTTTTCTATTTACAAATCCTAACCAAGAGGCTCTGTTCCTTCTCATGCAGCTTTACAAAGCTGTCTTGTCTTGAAAACAACAACCAAACCACAAAATAATTCTGCTACTGCTTTCTCAACATTACCATGAAATAATTCAGATACTCAACACCGTAGTGCTTTGGATCTTGTTTTTTTCTTTTTACTTGTGTTCTGTTAAAGAACAATTTTTCTAAGGCTAACCTAACATATCTGTGATTTCTTCTGGGACTCTTGAATGGAGGAGAAAATCTTTTATGTGGTTTTGACTTCTCCATTTCTTCTTTCCTGATCTAGAACCATCTGATCTTGGCTTGTGCCTTAAGGCAAATAGACCAAAGCTGTAACTGCAGTGTGATGGTGTCAGTGATCTACGGAAGGTTTCATCGCAATGTACCCCCTTCAAATCTTAAAGTAAAGTAAAAAAGAGTAAAAAACCCACTATAAACCAAAGGAAAAACCACTTCAGGGCAAGGTGAGGAGAAGCCAGAAAAGAGTTTGTGATGGCAGGAATTAGTAATGTGTATTGCCACCACTCCCCCACTTAATGAACTTCAGCTGAGTATTTTTAAAGGCCCTTGGGACAGCAGTAAGACAATTTCTGATCTCTGAAAGCACCAAAGAAGTTTACTTGGGGTGGTTTCCATTCAATTACCAGCTGCTATAGTTAAAAACCAAACCTGCTATAATCTATTTTGTTAATTCTTTGTTTATAAAGAAAAAGAGTAGTCCTTGTAGACAAAGGTCATGTAGGTCACTAAGGTTGCAAAAAATACTATGTAAATGCTGTCATAAAACCAAACAAAGCAAAATTATTCTTCCTTGAATAACATGTGGTTACCATTTGTTTACAATTTATTCCAGCTATCAAAACAAGCTAAACATTTTGCTAAACAATTCACAGTCATTTTAGAGGGAAAACAGATTAGGGGAGGAAAATGCAGCATTTGCTCTTCTGGCGTCAGCAGTGCTGCTGAAGCTCTGCTCCCTGACCAGAAGCTCTGCTCCCTGACCATCAGGCAAGATACACAGGTTGATTGTATTTGCTGCTCACTGCGCTGTCCACTGAGTAGCTGATCCCACTGCAGCCACCCTAACATCTTAAAAGAAAAGAAAGAAGTGCAATGAATTAATTCCCTCTTCTTTTCATTTCATTCTTTATGAAAGAAAGCATAGAAAGAGGAGTGGGGTCTGGGGTTGACAACACATCATTTTTCTTAGTACACAAAAAACTTAAGACCAAGAATTGTAATTTGTCTGGAGGATAAACAGGGAAATGTTTTGCATGTGATGTGCAGAAGAGGAATGTCTGGTTGCCTGTGGAGACTGAAGGGAGGCCTGCTTCAAAGCCAAGTTTCAAATATCATCTGTTTTCACTATAATACTATGTAACAAAACAAGTCACAGTAAAATTTTTGTATAAGTGGGGGAGAATTGAATTGTTTTGCTTTTTTTCACTGTCATTTCTTCTCTGATTCAGAAAGATGTTTGAAGGAATTCTGTTTGCTTGCATCTTGAACATAAATAAAGAATGCGCACTGCTCGGGAACAGAGGAAGTGTTACAAATTGGAACTAAAAATATAAACATGTTGGGAAGTTAAGAGAGTGCATGTGAGAAAGGGTATGTGTATGTGTGGATGCATTTTTTTTTTGTGATGTGAAAGAGCTCATGTAATAAAAACTTCCAAATCTGAGGATAAAGATTCTGTCCATAATGAAGATAAGCATCAATGAATTTTTTTCTCTCCCTGTTCAGTGTGTCTGCATATGTAAGCGAGAGAGAAAAAAGATCAAGCAAAACTATTAAGTGGAGAGTGGCACTAAAGTGAATTTGCTATGCAAACCTAAAATCAGAAATGCTGTCTATCCTCTAGCTAAGCTGATGTGCATTGAATAAAGGACATGAAATGCACTGGTGACAACTGCTTGCAACTGACAGATACAAAACCTGGAACAGATAAGCAAATGACTGCTGATCATAAGTTTCTCTTGCATGACTGGGCATTCCTCTTGGCAGATGATTCCTGTGTGATAAGCAGTCTCCCACAAAAAAAGAGGTATACTAGAAAATGGCCAAAGAATGGCATCCAAAATGGCATGGCTGCCACCTCAGTTGATTGTGTAACATTAATTGTGGCTCTAGCTTGACTGTGTGCTCAGTGTGCCAGTGAAATGGTATGTGAGTTGCCCAACAGATACATACTAAAAGCTAACACACACACAAACCCCATAACCTCTTTTCAAAAAGGAAGCCCTTTCAGGGGAAGGTGGTGCTCATGGCTCCTGAAGTCAAGTTTGTGGGTCAGCAGAGCCCCATTGTGTGTCATCTGGAAAAGCCTGCCTCTGGCAGCATGTCCATTACTTATCACATTGTCCCAGCAAAGGCATCTGACAAAAGAATCCAGTGTCAAATATGTGGGCAAGATTGAGCAATTCAGCCTCTGGGAGAGGTGAAATTAGCAACACAGGGAGCAGCATCCAGCTGGGGCCTGAGGACGGGTAGCTGTGTTTGGTGCTGCTGGTGGCTGAGGCTTATTGCAATGCCAGGACATCCTGTGGAGAGAAACAGCATGTAATGGAGGGAAGGGATGGATGACCAGGAGGGACAGGTCCTGGAAAAAACAGCTATTTCAGGGTGGGCTGATATATGTGATGATATAGACACAATAATTGAAATGGAAAAAAACATCTCTAACAGCAGAAAGACAAGTTCAGTTATGCAACACACTCTTTATATAGCAAAAGGAAAGTTTATACTCCCACCTGATTTCCTGAGGATTGCCTTACACAACACCAGCACAGCATGGTTTGCTTGTGAGGACAATATAAATAATTCCCAAAGGGAACTATCCTATTGTTCCTGTCCTGTTTGCCAAGGCTACAGTCAGCACAAAAGCATGGCATCTCTCCTGATCCAAGCTGGTCACATTTTGAAATTTTTTCTGGTCACAGTATCCTTAGAACAAGAAGTTCAGGGAAATGAACAGAATTTGACTTCCTAGGGAGCCCAAGCATGTGCCTGACTGGCTTTGGTTTCTAAGATGCAAGTTCACGTGGGCATTTCCTACAGCAGGGCTACAGACCACTCAGCCTTATGCTCATAAAATGTTACAGGAGACCCTGGAAGAAGGAAGCTGTTTACTGCACCTCAGGTTCTATCTGCTGGTCAGACCAGTGGCCACTGGTTATAACCTCACTGACGATGAATCAGTGTTGTGGTGTTCGGCTGATTGACATGTGGCTTGAATAAAGAAAATCCAGGAGACCATCCTATAGTTGAATTAGGGCTGTAACCAGAGAGGGTTAAAGGCGTCTGTTGAGGGAGCACATCAGGGAAAAATGAATGGGGTACTGGGTAGCATCTCTCTGTGGCATGGACCACTCGGGGTATATGAAGGCTTCAGCTAGGGATGCTTCAGCTCAAATGCTGTTACACCAACTCTCCTTTTTACTTGGTTATTTTTTATCAAATCCATAAAAACCCCTTTCTTTGGGATACCTTCCTACCCAAATTTGACTGAAACTAGCCAACAGGTTCTGAAAATTGAGGGAAACTAAGGACAGACACATGTATAAAGTGATTTTTTTTTTCCTAATAAATCAAGCTAAACAGTTCTCACAATTAAAATGTGCAGAAAGCATCACAGAGTTATCCTGTAAAATGGAAAAGCTCAAAATACAGCTTGGTTACAAATATGGTACTAGGCCAGCTCAACAATGACTGAAGAGCAAGGATGCCGGGAGGATGAAAGAACAGCAAGAAAGCCTCACACAACAGAAGAGGAAGCAAATACAAAAGCCAGGTAAAAGGCAAGGAGAAGCTACAGTGGCAAAAATTCTGCTAATAAACTCCCACCCATGATATTTTAACTGAATTCAGCTATTTTGAAATTATCTTCTTGACATATGCTTTTGTGCAGGCAGGCAAGCTTCTAACATCAGTTTCCTAAACCACAACAAACACATCATAAAACATTACGAACCATTTTTTTACAATCGATTTTTTACAAAACTAGTGGCTGTCCTCCAAGGGAAAAGCAAATGATGAAACATCTGAGAAAAAGACAACTCATTTTCTCTGCTCATTTCCCTCCCTACTTCTGATTTACTTTAAAAGTAGGTGAACTGGATGCAGAAGATCAAAGGATCACCTCAGCACACAGAAGTGTTCTTTTCCAAAGAGTTGTTGGGAAGTAGTAAAGAGAAATCAGTACTGCAAGATGTTAATTGTGAACAGCTTGACTCTCACTGGGAAAGGATTCCCCATGTTCTGGATTGTGCTATAGGAAATCACACCAGGATTATGCAATCTGCTGGGAGCATGGACTCAACTGAACATTAGAGATCATTTGTTTGAAAGCGAAAAGTATAATCACAGTTCTCAGGAGAGCTATTATTTAAAATGGGGCTCAGAAAATTATTTCCACTGCCCAATTCTTTACAACAGTTGGTTCATGTGTACTCAACTTCTCACCACTGCGACGAGTGGCTGTTCGCCCAAGTGCTGCCAGCACTGGTCAGCCCTGACTCTGCCACAACACGGGGGCCTTTTAGCCTGCCAAGTGGGACCACAGCTGCGGCATGAGCGAAAGAAGAGACGGGACTTGTTGCTTCAGCAACAGAGGGATTTATTCCTCAGGGCCGGTGCTCCGAAGAGACACCAGACCCTTGAGTGCGGTCTCTTTTAACAGGGGGTGTTACACAAGGGGTGGGTAGAGCAGGGACCAATCACAGGGTTAAGGGGAGTGGCTCAACACATATCAATCATAGTAACAACCAATAACTTAATTTAGGGGAAGGGGATCCTCTGATTCCATCCAATCACTCTGGGCCTAGCCTAGAAGTTTCTAGACGGGGGAGAGGCCTGCGCGTGATGGACAGAACCTAGAGTTATATAACCAAATGATTGACATAAAACAAACTCTTGATAAACAACTTGGGGAAGAACCAAGGAAGGGAAGGAGAGGGGGGAAACAGGGAGAAACCATTCAATAACTACAATTATATTAGCATCATAAACAGTACAAATAACATGAAAAGAACCATTGGAATTTGCCCACACACCTCCACACACCACTACAAGTGACTTAAAGGATAAGGTTTATCAAACAATTGGTAGTAATCACCTATAAAAAGAACTGTTCATATAAATGTAAAAAATTGCTCTCAGATGCCTTTGTTCTGCCTTGTATTTTCAGCACTCAGATACATGCTCTTTCCAATAAAAGACTGGCCTATTTACTTTACTACTACTTCTGATTCTACAGACCAGGGCAGGATGCTATAGTGAAACCCAGGAAGTGATTTCTAGTACATATTCTAGAACATACAAGAGCTTGAGAGGCAAAGAGTGTACTACCTATTTACCAATTAATTCCTTCAGGGCACCAGTTCTGAAGTCTGAAGCAAAGAAAATCAACTGTATGCAAAGTGAATGTTCAGTATTTTCCTTTCCACTCACTCATTAACCTAAAAATGGGAAATAAACTGAATGAGAATGAGAAAATAATCCATTGACTGAAGGTCAAGACACAGTCTTTTTTGCTTTGTGCTGCATCTGTCCTTGCCCCATGACATGCATTTTAATTTATGGCTTATTGTTTCTTCAGAATGTGACACATCCTATGCTAAGCTTGTTTCTGTCACTCATTTTTTGTATGGCATGAGGAATATTATTTTAATTTTCTGCTTCATTACCCTCATAATGAACAAGCCCATGGAACTCCCCTAAAACAATATTATATAAGCAAAGTTACAGAGTCAAACACTAAGCAGGAATATCCACAGCTTCCCAAATTAATGAAATTATTTTTGGAAGCACCAACAAACTTGTAATTTAGTACTGAACATCAATCTCTGCTTGTGGCTGGAGTGAAGTCTTGGTGGCAGGAAAAGGGACTGCAGGACCACTGCGTGCTCCTCATATCTTCCTGTAAGGCACTCGGTACTGACTTTTAGCAGAGACAACTGCACAATTAAGCAAGCCACTGGCCTCAGTTAATGTGGCAGTTGCTGTTTTGCTTGCAAAGTGCCCTGAATGGAGAGACCATCACATCAGGAGAGCAACACTTTGGACACCAGGGCAGTCATTTCAGACAGCAGGATGTCAAATTTTCAGAATAAAAAAATACATGTCCCGTTCTGCAGACCAATTCATTTTAAGACTGTTACCTTGGATCAGCTTTCCAGAGAGAAAATTGGACTCCAGACAAATTGAGCCCATTATGAACTTCAGTTTCTTGCTATGTAACACTATGGAAAGCAAAACTGACCTGATCACACACAGCTCAAAGTGCTGATCTTAGTGATATTCTCTTTCCAAGTACAGGATATAGTTAGTTTGGGGTTTTGTTTTTTTTTCACAGAACATCAAACTATACACTTACTCACTGGTGTAAATAACACACACTGGAAAGAAAAACAACAGAGAGGAAGAGACTCAACTTGGAAAAAGAACCATCAATTTTCCTTTCAAATGTAGCTGAACAGAAGACTTGAGAGGAAACAGATTAATGATTACAACTGCTAAACCAGGACTTTACTGTAAAGTTATCATCATGTCCAGATGTTGTTTTTGCCTTTGATAGTTTTTGTGTATGAGGTTTTACTTACAAAAATACAGACATGCATCTAGTCTAAGGGTATCTACATACATTTAAAATGCCTGTAATACCATTAAGAAACAGACCTTTATGCATTCTACACTCCTGTTCACCTGCAAAATGAGGAATATGGAGGTGGGGTTAAAAAAAAGTTTGTTTAAACACAGAAGTAAATAATTAGTATCAACATATGCATTCATTGCTTATTCCAGCAATGCTCTACTGTAGTTTTCATGCCTATAAATTGTAATACTGCCCTAGATAATGAATTTAAATCCATGCAAAATTTGGGTATATTAGATGTGTATTACTGACACTTCTTAATGTATACTGTATCTTCTAAAAGTTTGTTGCTGTTGGAAGCTTTTAAAAATAAACGTCTCTTAAAAATGGACTTTTTCCCTTGAAAGTATTACATATATCGGATTACAGTGCTGCCAAGCTGAAATACTCCCTCCATCTTCTATTCCAAAACAGATGGCAAATAACAAGCACCTTGAAATATTCTCTGCTTATAGTATTTAGCTTGCAGTTAAGGACTTTTCAGCTTTCTTGGTTAGCACCACATCTCTAGAAAACTGCTGCAGATCAAGGAGCACCAGCACAGCTGACGTAACTCAGTCTCAAACCAAACTTCCCATACCTAATAGCTCTTTGTGTCAGTGTGTCCTAAGCTGAAACATCTCAGGTTGAACTTGGCTACTGCTTAAGAGCAAAACACAAGAGCCTAAAGTGGCAGAGGCACCAAAGGCAGTGGAAGCACTATGGCTCCTGAGACACTGAATTTAAAAAAGGGATGGTTTTATCTTCCCCCTGCCCATGCCCCTCCCCCCCCACCCCCCCCCTCCCAATTTAGACATTAGATTTTTTCTGTGTACTGTGTCACCACTCAACTGAGAGAGAAGACAAAGTGGCAAGATCTTTCTTAATGTTTCTGCAAGTTTACCAAAGTTACTCTACTCCAAAGTAAACTTCTACCCTGAAAAAATAATCCAATTCTTAAGCAGTTAAATTCACAATCCCTGTTAATGAACTGTTATTCTGTGACATATATAATTATATAATATCCCTTATTTTAACAAGTGTCTGTAGGCCAGAGGCTTTCTTTTTCATTCCACATAAAAGTGTATCTGCAGTGGTGTAAAAGGCAACTTAGGGTTTTTTCAAACTAAAATTATTTTACACAAAAAGTTTCTTCAGGATGTTAAACAACTGAAGCTATATCTTCTTAAATGCCTTTTGGTAACCTTGCTTATTTCTTTAGAAGAAAAATTAACTCCTATTTCTCAGTTCAACTCTTAAAATCATGATACTTCCCTACATAGGTTCATGTCAGTTCAAAAGTATCAAACATATAACATCCATTAATTTCAGCCTTCCTTAAATTTGCTTCTTAGAACAGTGGCTATGGGATATTCAGTTCTCCTGTAGTCAGAGTGCCATCTGGGTTAACTTTAACTCCAAACCCAATTTCCAAAACTCTTCCCTTAGGCTAGGCAGGTTGATACAACTTCAGCTAAGTTAGTTTTGGAAAAACATGAATTGCAGAGACATTGGAATAATTTTCATTGTCTTGTTTAGAAGATACAGGAATAAAATAAACCTACAACTTTGGTTTACAAAGTATAGTTTTATTATACAGACTGCTTAAATGAGTTTTCAAATGTAGATTTTAAAAATGAGTGTTTCAATATATACATTCTGAAATAATATTATTACATTTACATTTGAAATACTTATTGCTAATATGTTAATATATTTTGTGTTTTACCAAGTGTTTACTATTAAGCACATTTTAAGTGTTCAATAGTAATGAAGCCATCATTGAAATGCCATCTCTAGACATTCTCTAGTGCATATATGCTTTTGTAAGGACTCAGGCATTACTCTGATTTACTGGTTATGGAGAGCATGAATATGTCTGCTAGGCTTAAATGTAAACCATGCTTAAATTATAGACAAAAAAAAGCAACCTACTGAAATGGCACAAGTAACTGAGAGAGAAGGTATTGAGTCAGTCATAAAGGCTAAAAAACTTATATACTTGGAGCTTCAGTTTTAGTCTTCTCTTTCACAGCAAGAATGCGGAATACCAGAAAGTTAATGACTGCCTGGCACACAGCATTATGGTATTATGACAACAATCTGGGGAATTCAAACAGATTGTGAAGGATTTCATGTGGAACAAATTATATTAAAGAAGATTCTTTAATGAAATATCATTTTTCAGTCATGGAGTACATCAAGTAATTTTGAGGGGAATCTTCAGGGCACATCAGGCATTTCTTTATATTGTTCCTCACTGCATGCCTCAAGAGGTGCCAAGGTAGTTTTATCCTTATACAAATTGAATTTTAATTTCTTTGCTGAAATTATCAGAAAGGCACCAACTTGGAGGTGATTTCTTATCCTAAGCAAACTCTCAGCCACAGCTTCTTTCAAGTAAGGCCTATTAATTCAGAAAATGGTTTCAACTGACCCACATAACAGTGAACAAGTAGTGAGATTCCATTAATAATATCCCAGTCCCTTGCCTTTTTCCCAGTGTCATTTTCAAACCAACCTTACCATGTTTGTACCTTTCTACAACACTGCAACCTGAACTGGATCAATCAACCCTTCACAAGTAGGAGTTCCTTTTTCCGCTTCATACAGACTCTAATGTGGTATTGAAAAACAGTATTTCCTTTGCAAATAGATTCAAAATGGGTTTTAATTTATTTTTCAATTGTATTTTAGTTTTTCTCAAATCTGAGTATCACTGATTTGCAATCACCATAAGAGAGCTGACATATGTAATTCTTGTTTCATCTTGTTGCAATGCAGATATAGGATATTGATTAAAAAGTACAGTTCATCAATGAAACACTTTAATTTTCCAAAGTTAACTTACCTTTAAGTTATGGGGCAGAAAGAAAGCAACATAGGTTAAATGTGTTACACAGAAAATCTAACAAGATTAGAGACATGGAGGTTTAGAGATGTGGAATTCTTAGATCTCTCCAAAGTAATTTCAGCAGAATCAGAAACAAATCTGACATGATGCAGCATGAACACCGCAATGATCTCATGATTCATTTTCATTGGGGAAGGGTTCAGGTTGAAACGTGCTGCCTGTTAAACTTTCCAGAAGAGAACATGGAGGATCTTAGTTCTTAAAAATGCCATCAGATAAACTATGTCACTCATGTGATGCATGCAAAACCACTGTCTGCTAAAGCTCCAAACATGAACAATTAACAAAGGTTTCCAAAGGCTCTTCAGTCACTGAATGAAGACTCACTATCAGAAATGTCTTCTGATTTGCCATCGTCTCCCCAGGCAGGCACAGGGGCATCTGGGGTCCTGCAGGCAACAAAAACATTCTGTGTTGTATATCCAGCTGAGAACACAAGCAGCTCAGCACGTAACACCACTGTCCTTGCATGATAACTACAAGCACTTTATTGCCACAACATTTAACACATTAGCTGTTTATGGTTCACAAACTCACACCTTAGTGGTTGCTTCACCTACAACTGAAAAGCAAATACTAAAAACTTTAACTCACTGGACATCAAAACTCTGTAGACACCAATGTGAATGCATGCCTTTGATGCCATCAGAAATGATGACAGATCATTAAGAAGTGGTAAACACTTGTAGAAAGAGTTGAAAGCAGGCAATGATGATTAATTCAATTTTTTTTCAATCTTCAGAGGTTCTAGGGCTGAAAGGAACATTCTGTACACCACTGAGCAGTGTAAATAGCACATGAAAAAAATAAGACAGGAAATGAACAATATTGTATCCAACTAAAACTGCAGGCATAATTTAGTGAAGCAAAAAAGAATTAGTCAGAGTGGAATTTGGCTAGAACATTGGGTTAAATTTGACATGCAAGAGCAGCCATGGGATTTTTATTGACTACAAATGATTAGACCTCTTGTATTTAGTTTCAAAGAGAGTATTTAGGATGGTTCTTAACACTGTGGCAAAATGTTTGCTTGGGGAATCTATTGGAAATGAAGGTGAGAGAAGCAAGCTATCTAAAACCTAACTAACATTACTGCCTGAAGATACTGGCTCTCCACGCACTCTCCCTCCTAAGTATGTAATGAATTTGACGTAACAAGCAACACAGAGCCTGATAAAGGCTGAAAACAAGGTATAAAATACACACATAATTATACTTGGGGGAAAATGATATTCAGAGAAACTCACTTCCTGTATGACAGTTAACATCTCTTGGATAAAATACTGCATTTTAAACTAAGTTGACAGTTGTATTAATCATCCTGTTCTTATTTATCTTGAATTTCTTTTCCAACATTAGTTCTATTTAGTGTAATTTCTCTGTTGGGAATCCCTAAGGTAACTTTAAAGTGTTTCTAAACATTTTTGGTGCAAAGATGAGAAGTGTGTTAAAGAACTGCAGGACAGCCTTCTCCCTCCCCCCTCCACACCTCTAAAACAAATGAAGAAAGCATTTGCTTTCTCATGCAAATACCACTTCACAATATTATTCATTGTTTCCGTGGTAATGACAAAACAGAAGAGCTGTGCAAAGACGTGTGATCTGGAGAGACCAGTGCAAAACCTCTCATTTATTAAGAAGAGGAAGATGGTGCTGAATTCCTTTAGTTCATGAGAGCAGGACAAATTCTTCTGGAACTGAAGACAAGCAAGAGAGGAAAGAAACAAAAGTTAAAGATAAGTAAATTGGGAGCTTGATAGAACAGGCAGTTAGCAAATGCTGTGAAAAGCTGAGAAAGGAGCAAAAACCGAGGTGCAAAAGCCAAGAGGAGAGTATAGAAACAATATTGTATCATTAGAATTAGCACATCTACAGCCACAAATAACCCATGCTCAGCCAATGGCAAGGAGATGGGGGAGTCTGCAGTAAGTGACTGGGCACACAGCCCAGTCATGTGTACACTTTCCTAATTTTCCATGGGACTGAGTGAGCAGACCTAAGGAAAAAGAAGACCCAAGAAATGCAGTGTGAATGGCAAGATACATATAGAAGAAGAAGAAGCCTATAATATCAAGACAAAAATGCAGGAATATTGAAAGGTCACCTCTGGTACCTTAATATGTTCCACATTATGCACCTTGCCAAATAATTAGCTTTCTTTAATCAGTTTTCAAACCAGTAACATTTTAAAGAAAATCTCACTAAACATTACTGTTGCACAGATCTTTGAGGATGGATTTTGAGATCTAACCCCAAACATAGTCTGTGAGCCTCAATCCACAGTAATAATGTTTCTGTCTAAATGCAAAATAGACAATCCAAAAGCAGGCAGTTTTTAAAAAATAGCTTTTGAAATTTTAACCTATTATTTTTTGTTTTATTTACTGTTGGAGTTCAGGGCATCCCTCTGGGCGCCCTGGAAAGTCACAGACCTCGGTAGAGAGGCTTGGGACCCAAGAAAGAGAGTCTGGGGTCTGTGCAGTGGGGTTTGCCTGGCACAGAGCCCAGAAAGACACAGTCTTTGATTTTGGTCAATGAGAAAAACATCCAACAGAGAGAAGAATTGCAAGTCACAAAGGTGTTACTGAGAGTAGTGTAGTTTATCACTGTGTAGAAGAGTTTGTAGTTTTGGATTTTTAGAATGTAGATGCAAAGGGACAAGATGGAGATTTTAGGGCGGTGCCCTGGGTTCTTCTTCTTCTCCCTTGGCATCCATCTTCTGCAGTTGACATGGGCACAAAGTAGTTTCAGTGGATTGGGTCAAAGTAGAAATGACCCTGTTGGTATAGGTGATAGACATTGGCATAGAATTGTAATAACGGGTACGTAGTTATGTGTATAAGAGGTAGCGACCTCCCATCACGGGGGGAGTCACCTCGTGTCCAGGCTGCTGTGAACATCTTGGCCAGACACAGGGAGAATCACATCGTGTCCGAGCTGCTGTGAACATCTTGGCCGGACACAGAGAATTGTAAGATAAGAACTAATAAACAACGCAAGAAACCACGAAAACCAAGACCTTGAGACTCCTCATCATTCTCGTGCCGTACCAGAATCAGCACAAAGTCAGACCCTAAATCCTTCAGAGGTCAGGAGGGAAAAACACTCCCTCGAGCCCACACGAACCACCAGCCTTTGAAATCTTGGGTGAGAAGGAACCAATTAAACCCGAGAATTTACTATAAAAATCTGCAAAAACATGAAGAAGTAACAGCATTTATAGAAAGATATGTATTTGAAAGCACAGCAAAAAATACAATACATTTAACACACATATAGAAAACCCATATTTGCTAAACCTATCTCCAACTTGCATAGGGTCTTTTCTTTATTTCTCATTCAATGAGTTAAAAAAAATACCTGAGGAATAACTACTTTAGGCTTAGCTAGACAAGGAAATAGCTAAAGTGACTAATCATATGATGATACTTCAGGTTTATTTTATTTAACAAGTAGCTAGTTTCAGAATAAGCCTTTACAAAATGTAAAAAGGCTTCACTGGAAAGGAAAAATAGACTTTTTAATCCCTGACAGTTTCTGAAAAGAATGGAAAAATACTTCAAACATTTTGGTCTCTATAATGTAAGAATGAAAGTTAATATTTTCATCAGTTTAACAAATTCTCTGAAATAATACAGTAGAACTAAATTAAATGTGAACTGTAAAATAACAATAAAATTAATGGTCAGATAAGAAGCTTTGAAAATTACTATCTATTATTAGTAGTCTTCACATCAGGTTAACTCAATCAACAGCCAAAATTTTCAACTGCTGACTTCAATTTATACTGTAAATTTTGAAGTAAAGTTGTACACTCCATTTACTGAGAGAATCTGGAAACAACTGTGTTGTTCCTCATGCATCCAGCAAATTAAGATTGAGTTTGCTCTTACTACTCTAAAATAATGACATTTTTTTATGGGAGCGTTGAATGCAAGTATCTGGGAAAAACCTCATTTTACTGCCCTCTAAAACAGGGCAGTAAAAATGGCTACTGACCTTTTATTTGAGTCCTCATTGCCAAATGCACATTGTCAAATGCTAGCTTGTCACTGCTATAGTTCACACCACCTTGAATAACCTTTTCTAAGCATGTTTTTCCAAGTTTTTTAAACACACAGTTGTATTGCAGCCCTACTGGGAGTCACAAATTACTTACTCGAGAAGATCTGGATTTAGCCCCTCAGAAATCATTTTGTTTCGTATTGCCATTACAGGAACACCCTGTGTAGCAGGAGGAAGAAAATTATGAATAATATGTAACTACTTGACACAAACAGGTGAGTTAAAAAACACAGGTACTTTTAAACTACATTTTCATATAAATTTATGCATGTCACTTCTCAAACAACAGCATGGAACAATAATCTCAGTTGCCATCAGTATGAATATAGAAGCAAGAAATTACTGAGATTAAAGGGCCTTTTAATCCATTTTATATTTATGTCAAAACATCTAGAAAAATTTGCAGGGAGAGAATCAAGACTGGATAGATATATTTGCAATTCATGCAGACAAAATCATGAAACTGAAATTATCTGTATGGGTAAGAATGTGGAGAAAGCACAAAGTAGCACAAAGACAGAAGAGAAGTTGTGCTAGGAAAGACTTGGGCATGCTGAAGGTATACCCAAGAGAGACAGGAAAACCAGGGAAGTACATCTGCTACCACTCCAGAAAAATCTCTTAAGGCAGTGCTAAAAACTAGAGAAGCCTAGAAGTCATGGAGAAAAAGGCACACAGGACATGAGAACAGAAGCACAATTTAAAAGTGACTTCTCTGAATACAACTGCTTGTGTAGTCAGGCTTGAATCTTCTGCGACCTGTGCACAGATTTCAGCCAACTATGTACGTGTTAAAAAAAATCCTTTCCTTCACTGCAAGTCCTTCCACAGTTTCTGCATTTTATTCATCAACACCTAAACATCCTCTTATCTTGGATCACATAACCACGACCCAGGTCTTGTCATGAGATATATTCCAACAAATTGCTCCTATGTTTCCACTAGACTTGCTCAAAGGCAACTTGCTGCTTTGCCATCTCCTTTTGGGAACCATCAGAAATACCATCTGGATCACTCCATGCCAATATAGGATATGTGAAAAAAAAAAACCCAAACCAAACGAGGATACAATTTCTGATTCAAAAAGGACAAAGCTACTGGTAGTCCAAGAAATTCTAAATGAAAAGTGGTGTATTACTAGTATCTTTTGTCCAAAAGCAAGTAAAATAGTGCTAAAATAAAGGTCAGCTATGACTAATGTTCAAGAGAAAGATATGATTCTAGTGACAGTTCCGTAGTAAGAATCACAATCAAGGCTTGTGCATGAGCACTGTGGAACAGCACACACAGAAGTACATAGTTCTAGCAATCTATCAGGCATAATATCAAAAGAGGTCACTCAAATAGTTGCAACGTAATAGCTTGAAATAAAAGAACATCTCAGAACATCTCAGTATTTCACAACTAATGCTCATTACAAAGGTGAGTATTTTGAATATTTATTTGATGGTTTAAAAATTCAGTTATTCTAGTACAGATTTGGACACCAGGGATTGTTGTCTACACACCATCTTGTACTAATGCTTTTTCCCTGCTTGACAGCTCTTAGGGTACTTTTCCCTACCTCAGAAGTCACTGATGAGTTGTTTATATGTCAACTCAAACCAGGTGAAAAAATAATTGAGTCGGATCAGGCAAAGCAGAATTCATATTTGATTTAATCATAGGGAACTTGGTATAGGACTTCTAAGAACGGGTTGTTTCTATGTTCACACTTGGATTATGTTTTATTCCAACATCGTGTGCATTAAAATTCATGAGAAAAAATCCTCTCAGTACCCTCATATATCATAGATTCACAAAACTAATCTGAAGTTTAATCAAAATACCTTTTTAGGCTTCTTATCTGAAGGGAAACAATTAAGATTGTACCTGTATCTGTTTATAATATAATCAGGGCATTACAATTACTTTACCTTTCATGCTTTCTTAAATTTTAATCTGCAAATATGGTACTGCTTTTGTATGATTTCTTGGAATATTGTTGTAAATTTTAACAAGTAAGAATTTAGTATCATCAACTGCACTCCACCAAAATGAGTTTGTCACAATTTCATGGAAGAGCTACTTTTACTGTAGAATGGTGATCTTTTATACTACAAACATTGTGAGGAATAAATAAATTATCAGTTCAAACAAATCTTCAGCTAGAAACTTAATTTGGGCAAATAAATGACACTAACTGAAATACTTGACCGAACAAGGAGACAAATTTGGGAAATACAAAAACACACATTCATTTGTAGTATGTTAGTTTGACTTTCCTACCACACTGTTTACAACTGGCAAAGGAGTCACCAGGAACTGCCAGTACACAGGAGAAATGTGGAAAGTGAGATCTCATTCCTCTAGCAGTCACAAAAAAACCCACAACAACCCCAAAAAAACCCAATCAGAGTAATTAGACCATCCAGCACTTTCAAATCCACTTTGAAGTCTGGCATTAAATCAATACAGCAACACAGTATTCCACTCTTTGCTACTATCTCACTGCTAGGTTTTCCAAATGGTTTGTAATAAGCTACCCATAAAGTGCCAACTTGTGATTCAAGTGAAAAATAAAGTTTGGAATGTCATTCAAGGGATGAAGCAGACCAATTGTAATAATTTCTCTGAAGACTGAGTGAAATCATGAAGTTAGTTTTAACATAAACAACATTTTATTAATACCATGACAGTCATACTTTCCAGAATTATAATACATATTTTAGAGGAAAATTTCCACTGAAAAATTGAAAATAAATTGAAATTAACTCTTTGTTTTCAATCTCATTTTTATGTTTGTGGATGTGAAGCGACCTCTTAAAAGTATCACAAATAGTCTCCCACTGACCTCATTCCTTCATTAGATTTCACGCTTCTTAATGTTGCGATTACAATAATTTATTTCCTATTTATCTCTAGCATAGACCACAGATAAAGATGTAAACAAAACCTGCATCATGAATAATGGGAAACTGGAGTGGAACCAGATAGTGAAGCAATCCTTGTATCTCTATTTTGGTCCTTACAGAAATATCAAATATTCGCGTTCTGGACTATACTTGCAAAGCTGTATTTTGTACCCTACAGTAGAATCAGACTGTAATCAGTGTGGATGCAAGGAATGACTCCAGTTTGCCAGGACAACTCCACTTTCAGTGGTATCTTCTGTGTCTCTGGCTAACACCACTTTGCATTTACACATTTCACACCTTCAGTTTACAAGTCTACCAGCATAATTTTGTAGAAAAATCTTGCCAGAAGCTGTCTGAGGGAATATATTACATTAATTCGTACTTAATTATTAGAGAAGATAAGCTAGAATATTGTGATGTTATCCTACCTTAAAGATTACTGTTGTAATGCATGTTTTCAGACATTTAAGGTTCACTTACAGCTGTGTGGTTCATTCCACCAAAAAGTAACATCCTAGCCAAAGAATGACACGAGAACTGACTTACCACTTGTACCATTTTGAGGTATCTGGCATATCTTGGATCCTTGGCCACAGTTGGGACATTTTCTGTCACTGCCTCTGTTTTCTGTAACCTTTCTTCTTGTGTATTGTTCTGCTGTATGTGAAGAACAAACCCTTTAATGGTTAGGTGTACACACTACACCCATGGATTCCAATCCATAAACCCAGGTATTTTAGGGTAAAGTGCAACTCTTCTTCATCAAGATTATTCTGATCTACACTCACAAATTTAGAGGTTTCCTAGATGCATGAAATCACAAAATCCAGCTATTTTGTTGTTCACTTTCTATTTTCACTTTCTACTTTTAGATACAATTTTAAGTTATTGAACAATACATAAAAAAACAAAAAGCCCCTAATAACCTTGTTAAGTTGTATTTAATGAATAACACAGTACTAAATGTAAATGGTCTTTTTATAAAAAATATTTATAAGGAGTATATCAATGAATCTCCTCCAAAGCTTTTTTTCCTCAAACTATTTGATTCCCTGACAAAGGTTTCACCCCTTCATACAGATCATGTAACTTCTAAACTATACTTTTGAGTATAAATGATTACTTAAAGGATAATGTAATGAAATCAAAGATTCCTTGAAAGTATTTAATTTAAATAAAATGAAAATTGACAAGAAGTTCTAGTACTATTAAAAGAACTCAGAAAATTGTATTTTTTCTACAAAATTAATCACTTGAAAGCAGCACTGGGAACATCCTTTCTTAAATATATGAACTTTATATACTTAAATATGCTTTATACACTTTAGTATCTGAGAGGAGGAACATTTTAAAGAAAATGAACTCATGGTGAGTCATTCTCTAACGTGGCTGGAACACTAAATGCTGTCCAGTTTCTCTCCTGCTGCTGCCTACAAATCAGAGTTACAATCTTTGACAGGCAGAGTGCTCCAGCTGCTGCTTCTCCACAGCACCTTCCAACAAATAACAGAATGAGCAGAGATCAGAACTGAGGATTCAATGAGAAGAAAATGTAAGAGGAAACTGGGATAAGAACTCCATCTACAAATGGGCCAGAAAGCCTCACTTAGTTAAATGGTGATCACGGGATTTAAATGTCTGGGTTAAAAAATTAATTAACCACACACAATTACACTCCCCCAAATGACAAAAAGTTAGTTGCAGGGATAGTATCTTAATCCTGATGGCTTGTAAGAAGCTGGCATTTTCTGTACATGGAGGATAATATACAGAAAACCTTCAATGTAATAAACTCTAGAATAAAGCATGCTAGAAATTCCAATTTGAGCTAAAAGCTCACATTCTGAAGAAAGGAGAAAAGCATTGCAATGATGTGATTTGAACTATTATTTTTATTCATGACCTTCCCAGCCCCCTGATGTAATTCATGTTCATATTTTTAGTGTGATTGAAGAAGAGGAAGAAGAAATTTAGCATTCGATTTGAGTTAGCTCTAATTATTTAAGTCACATGGTTAGGAAAGGGTATAGCCTTTTTTTAAGTCACTTGTTCAAACAGTGCCAAGAGAGAAAAGGCTAGTCTTAAGACTTTTACATTTGACTGCTCACTTCCAATGGACTTGCTTCTTCTATCTACTTCAGATTTCATTAAAAACTTGACCTGGAGAGCTCTATTCCTTCAAGGTATGAATTATGCTTCATTACTTACTCCAGACCGAGGTGATCCAGCTGTATGTTGGTCTGCTGCAGCCTGTGCCACAGGACCGTTTGTAACACTGTTTACATTTGCACTGGATACTTCAAATTTGACATCTTCTAAGCCAGGAATTGAGGATAACTGAATGCAAAAAACATCATCAAATAAGCAATAAGAACTTCCTAGTCTACATGTACAACAAAATCTGCAGCACACTGCTTACCACGTATTGTCCAGGTACATTTTTCATTAGTAAAACTGTAACTCTTTGCCCTTAGTTTCGGCATTTTGATTGGGGGAAAAAAAATCTTTCCATTCAGCTGCCTGCTACAATAAAAACTTTCACTGTTAACACAGGGTTGCAGAGCAGGCAAGGCTTCCACACCCTCCTAGCATTTTGCTACTGCACTTATCAGCTACATGAGAGCCATGCAATCTCTGCTATCTCCCCTACAGTGAAAGAAATCATGGCAAGAACAGCTCTATCACCTAACAGATGGGAGACTGGTTACAAATTTTTCAATTTTCTACATCTTTCACTTTTTTTAAGGAAATGCTGTGAGTGGATATTAAACACACCACAAATCTATTTGAAGGAAATTCTATATAATGTGATTATGAAGAATTCTGCAAAAATCATCAATTAGGATAATTCTTCAATGTTTTGAAATAAATAAGCGTTAGTAAGCTCTGTTTGTATTATTGTACTACTTTTTTCCCACAAAAATTTCCCTGATATTGTGTTCATCATTATTGAAAGGAGAACTTCTTAAAATTTTATAGTGGTCAAAATTTTATAGTAGTCATTTTTTATATTGACTTTGGGAATTTGTTGGTTTTTTCTTCTAGTAAATGATATACTATATTCCTATATAAGACCACAGATTATATCCTTTTGTCATTTCTGCTAAAGAAGATAAACACATTTACATAAGCTTTGATCCAGTTCAGGTCACATTTCAATATCAAAGATTTACAAGGCTTCTATCTAGTTGCTTATTTCAGCTGAAGTTCTTACAGTCCAGTAACATACAAAGATACTTTTGTTTTAAAAAGAGGGTAAGAATTTCCTTATTAGAGTCTATATGGCAAAAAGTTCTCCTTTCCTGTTCCACATGCTTAACAAACTCGATTTTTCCACTAGGTACTGTTGGTTCCTTTCTTCTGTATCAACTACATATTCAAATGTTACACAGTGTAAGCAGCAAGGCATGCAAAGAGAAAATTTTTGATATCAGGATTTTATATTAGCTCCTTCAAATTATTATGAAAACTTATTTGCTCAATTCAGAGTGTAAAAAGGAAAGTACTTCACATAATCTAAGAGGCTGTCACTGTTAGAAGATGAAGTCTATATCCATACAAACCTTTGCATCCAGAATATTGAGTGTGGTTTCAATTTGTTGGATACGGAGAGAGAGTGCTGACAATTTCTATAACAGAAAACAATTAGGATGTGAAAACACTCCCCTATGCACTTGGATATATAAAACAGTTTGCATCTAGTTAAAAAAAAATCACTTTTGTCTTCTCCCTGCTGAAGGCACAGTACAGTAAATGAGATTATCGCATTATGAAATAAATGAAGCAATGAAAACTCTTTTTAGTACAGTAGCTACAGTGTACAAATTTTAAATAATTTTACTCTGCAGTTGGTTTTCCCATATAATGAGAGAACTGAAGAGAGACTATGTGCAAAAGAAAACCAGAGTAAATAGGGCATTACTGTGGACAGCTGGAGAATAATGGTAGACATTGTACTCTCTCAGTTACCAAAAGATCTCTCTTCATAGCTTTTTTCAAATGTGGAAGATGAAAAGTGATGGTGTGTGTGTACGTAACTGAGCAAATACAAAGAGAAAATCTGATAATTAATACGGTAGGTGATTCAAAGTCAAAATCCACAATGAATCAAAACTAACCAGATACTTTATATACTCCAAGTGCACCTCAATCAAATTTTGACTTTTTTTTAAAAAGCAACTTAAGTTTTTCTAAATTACTCCATTAGAACTGCTAGTCTTTTAACTAATCACTACCATACTCCACCAGACCTGTCCAAGTGAAGTTGGCTAGAGTGCTGGCTGGCAGATATGTACCATTCTGACAGCCTTCTGGCACCTTGGCAAGATTCTGCCTGGCTCTCAAGCAGAACTTTAACACCCTAAGAAAATGGCAGTTCTGCCAATATGCTAGAAAAAGTAGAAGACTGACAGGAGTTAGTCTTTTTGGATAGTGCACTGACTTGTTTACAGATAGTCCTTTGTTCATGAAGAGGAGTCAGTTCCTATTGGAAGGAACTATGTGTCCTACATTTAACTGGATAAGGGGGAGGAAACGTACAAAAGACAATTATGCAATTTTATGTGTCTATCTGACTAGACAAGAGCCAATAAATTTAGACTTAAGGATGGTGTCAACCCTGATTTTGAGTTTCTTGGCTTCTGTTGACTTACACTGCAGATGTGGTGACGTTTTTAATGTGACCTTTCACATTAAAAACACTTCTGTACTTCATGAATACAAAAAACTTCTGAAGGAGTATATAAAGCAACTATTTAGTCTCTTGGGTAACAACACATTTTGGTTAACTAATAACTGTTTTATTAGGCAGATTTCACAGCACTCCTGCGTGCTCAAGGGGGCTTTAAATATACATGTTCTGATTCCCAGAGGGCCTGTGGAAGAGGGAATACTGAGATCAGGTGACAACTGCATTTTTGGACAACTGACAACAGCATCATCAGGCAGTTACACTGTCCCACCTATCAAGTTAGAAGCTTAAAAACCTAGGAAAAATGGATTTTTTTCCTCTGAAGCTCCATATATTCAAGTAGTAGCCAAATTTTATACTTGTCACGGGTCTGGCTCTAAACTTCACCAACAAATAACAGAATTTCTCAGATTACATGGCTTAGTCTAATTGGATTTGATTGCTGCCCTAGCTCAGCTGGCTAGAGCTGTATAGCATTCCTTGTTGAATAAACTAATGAAAAAATACGAAAAAACCTCTAAAGACAAGAAGGTTATATTCAAAGCCACATTAGAAAACACCCTTTTTACAATGAGGGCACTTGTCCTGTTCAGCAGACAATTCTAATCTTGTTGGTCTGGTGTATTTCCATTGACTCTAAAGTCATCAAATAAACTTACTAATCCTATGTATTTTTATTTTTCTCTCTTTTTACAGGAAACTGAAGTTAAAGGCTTCATGTTCCATACTAATCACTTGCCAAAATGTTCTTTTTTCAACTTAAAAACTATTTACATTCAGTGCTTAGCGTATCACTCTTTTAAATTAAAGGTGATAAATCTGAAAGCAAGTTTTGATGCACCACAAGAACATGGCATCCTTCTTTCATAACAAGATAAGAGCCAGATATGAAGCTGCTCAGAATAAATTCCCTATATCAAAAAGTTCAAAGACAGCTCCAAATACAAAAGTTTAAGGAAACAGGACTGAGTGTGGCACAATCAGGAGTTCATGTGGATTCTTTGGGGAAAAAATCTGTCTTAAGCACTTACTCAAGAGAAACTTTGAACAGAAAGCAGACTACATTTTTTGGTTTAAGCTACCAGTATTATTGCATCAAAAAATATTTAAATGAATAGTTCTCATTTCTTGAATTTTTAAAATTGTATAAAGGGACAACTGGGAAAATATTAAACATACCTCTTCACAAACAGTAGAAAAGCGGTTGAGAAACTGCACAGTGTGAACCACAAACTGGTTTAGAAATGCTACAGTTCTTTTCTGCTGAATAGCTGGAACCTGCATTAAAAAATATAAAAAAATTGGGTTAGACATCAATATCAATTTTCACATTTGGATTGAAATAGCTGTTAAAAATGCACATTTTTTTAGAAAAAAATATTTGGAAATCTGTCTTAAGTGTGCCTGCTATGAATGCATACATACACAAACCATTTTCTAATACACATATGCATTCATACAAATCTCTTGCCACTAAAAATCTACTAACATGACAGCTGAGAATTTACAGGACACATAGAAAAGGCAACAAACCCCAAGAAATAAAGGATTGTTATCTTAAAGAAAACACCTTTAGATGAAATTGTGAATATTCCTGAAAATCAGTGTTAATGTTTTTTAAAAAGGGAAGAAATTACAATCTTTCCTTCTGGAGTTTAAGAAGGAACAGCAAACTTGGCCAGCCATACTAATACTCAGTTACAACTAACACTATGGCGAAAAGTGAAGCGCAGTGATGTTGCTGTCTAAGTATTTAGTGGCTACCCTACTGGTTCTCATTTGCAAGTCCAGACTACCTACCAAAATTATCTGCCAAATCAGTTTCGATGCTCATATACTTTTCAAACTAAAATATAGACTCTTATGTTTGCCAAAAAGAATGGTGCCCATACTGTAATCCAGAGTTGGCAATTTTATTTAAACCATTACAGAAGACTGGAATCAGGAACTTTCACACAAAAGTTTATAGATAAAATTTTAGTGACTCAGGGTTAATAACCTTGGACAAATGCTCTAAGTCTTAACCTTCACAGAGAAAATCAGCCTATGAAACTGGCATTGATTTAAGTAGATTTACAAGGAATATTATTACTAGCCAAGATTCTGCTGCACTTGTTTTGTGACTACAGTGATTCTCTGGTCTCCACCTCTTCTTTAGTCGCTGATTTATCAGTGCATTCCATATACAATTCACTATGGCCATCTTAAAACCTCCTGAGTTTTTGTGAGATTTTTGTCGCTACTACCTCAAGCCTTCAGCCTTTGCATCTGTACAATAGCATCTGCTGAAGTTCAATTCTGTGGTTCAAAATTTGCCAAGCAGTGCGTATGCCCTTAGCAGAAATCTGTGGGGTGGCACAGAGCATGGAAAAATTACTGGGTCAATTGGAACTGTCCTGTCTTTATGCTCTGTATTGAGGAAACTAAGTTCAAAAAGAAAATTTCTGCAACATTAGAAGAAATTAATAAACAGCTTTGCACGGGATTTGCCTCCCAGATCAATGCTCGAAACGGCTTACTTTAAATACAACGTTATCACTGAACTTGAAGCAAAACGCCTCTGGAAAAAAGCTGGACACAGGTAAGGGCTAGATCCCGCTTGTTGCCGGATGCGAGGGCGGCACCGTCACCGCACGGGGAGCTCCCCTCGCCCACTGCCGCCGGGCCGGGCCGGGCCGGGATTGCAGCTCGCTCCCACCGGAGGGAACCGCCGCGTCCTGGCCAAGCTGCCTACCCTGATTTATGATAAAACATTTAAAGGAAACCATTTATATTTCAGAGGCCCTAAATAGCGGCATGAAAGTTTTATCCCAAGTGGCACCGCTTTAAAGGCGGCCCTGCTTGCTGGAAGTAATTAATAGAGGGATAAATTTCCGGCCTTTGTTTTGTTTTGGTTTTAACCCTCCCTTTATTTAGCGCTGTCTGTCAACGCCGGTAAACGAGAAGACGTGGAGGGAGGATGCACAGCCCGATCAGCGCCCGCCCGTCAAACCCCGGCTCCTGGCCCCGGCCCCGGGGGTTTTCTCTCAACATCGGCAGCTTTTTCCTTCTCTCTGCTGTCGCTTCATTCTCTCCCCAGTGAGGAGAAGCTGCCGGGGCCCCGCACGGTCCTGCTGTCGCTGCGGAGGGTTCAGTGCCCCGGGCGAGGGCAGTGCAGGTCCCTTCCCTTCCCTTCCCTTCCCTTCCCTTCCCT